>VXBW01006294.1:153627-537169 GCA_013400375.1 Thinocorus orbignyianus | reverse complement strand
TTTTTTTTTTTTTTTACCCCTGAGGAAGAAACTGCTTGGGCAGCAACAAAGGTAGCCACTAGTGTTAAGACTGTTACAGTTCCAGAGGCTGGCCATTGACAAAACATTTGGCTGCACCACAGACAATTTGAGTGCTCTTTTTAGAAGGGCAAATAATAATCGTTATTTTTGTAGACACATGTAATATTCTAAAGGAGCATTTGAGTATGCCTTTTGTGTAGCCCAGAGAAAGGGCCACAAAATACAGGATTCCTGTACATAAAAAAAGATATTGTTTAAGTTTTTAACACCATTATGCTTAGAATTCACCTTGTTTTTCCTTTTTTTTTTTTTTTTTTTTTTTTTTTTTTTTTTTTTTTTTTTTTTTTTTACTTTTTTTTTCTCTTCTAGTATCAAGAGATGATACGCTCCTGCAGGTAAAATAAAATCTTTTATCTAGGATTTCTCCATGCTCTAAATTGTAGTTCCGTGTACCCAAGTGATGGTTAGGTAAGGGATTCAAACAACCAGTTAATGAGCAGTTCTTCATTAAATTCACTGAAGGAAGAGGCTAAAGTTCGCCTGATTCTCATACCCTTTACAGATGAGGCCTTGAAATTCCTCCCTGAATAATTTTCCATTTTTTGTGTCTCTGAGTTGTTTTTTCTTAAAAAAACCCATCTCAGTTGGTATAGAAAGAAATGGACATTGTTCTATGGTTCTATGTGTTCTGTGATTCCCTCGACATACATGGAAGTAATAAAAAGAAATGATGGAAGACAGTGGAACAAAGTCTGCTTGGAGGCCAGTAACTAGCATTGTATCATAGAGGTCAATACTGGGACTAGTCCTGTTTAATAACCTTGCTAATGATCTGGATAATGGGGCAGAGTGTGCCCTCAGCTAATTTGCTGATACTGAAAGGTAGGAAAAGTGGCTGATACACCAGAGGATCGTACTGCCAGGATTGAACAGCAGCAACCCTGTAGCAGAGAAGGTTAACAGCACCCTGGGCTGCATTAGGAGGAATGTTGCCAACAGGACGAGGGAGTTGCCTGGGGTCCATGCCAGCTCCCCTCCAGTTCACGCCACCAAATGCCAGTGTGAACCAGTCCTTGAACCCCAGTGTGTCTGCAGCCCCTGTAGCCATCACAGTGGAGCAGGAAGCATGGGTCAGCTTTGCATGTATTTTATTTCTGGCAGCAGCAGCACTGCTCTGTTATTTAGCATCTGAAGGCAAAGCTGAGCACAACTCAGCCATTTTCAGGCTGTACTAACATTTTTATACCATGTGGGTTACTGCTGTAGCACTTCTTTCCAGGAAAGTGGAAAGTTTGGAGAGAGGGGTTCCACTCAGTGAGTTCCTTCAGGCTAAGTCAATTGCAGGGTTCTAGCTAAAAGCTGCATTTATGGGAAATATGGAACGTGACAGCTGTTTGCACTGGAAGCTCCCTCGACGACTCGGGGCCAAGTTCAGCCAGGAGTGTGAGTGTTCCTAAGCACTCCCTGGAAGGTGAGGCTGGAAGGTTTTACACTTCTTCAGTCAGGGATTTGTTCACCATAGAGCTTGCTAAACTTCTCTTTGGCGCCATGGACATCCACTTGTTTCTATCTCTTCCTCTTGCCCCTTCTTATTAACATTTTCAAAAGGTTTCATTTTTTTCCCCAAGGAGAGCTTGCAAGAAATGAGTAAATGCTTATGTTGCCACTTTTCATCTATTTATTTTGGCTGTTTGTTTTCGCTTTGATTTGGAGAGACTGAGGTGCGTAAATAAGCTATGACCTGTCATCCCAGAGGGAGGAAATGGGAGACCGTGCATAGAAAATGTTGTCTAGTTTTCCTCCTGTGATTTCGGTAATGACATCATACTAAATGATTGGGATCTTTCCTGGAAGAGAGTTTGGTGTATTTTCTTTTAATCATCCAAGGTGTATAGGCTTAGACCTTCACAGTAAACCTGAAACCAATTTGGAATACGTATCTTTAAGTCCTTCAAGGTCTATATTATACCCCATTTAAACAACCAATTAAGGTTTAATTTCACTGTAGTTTTCAGATACAAGGCAATCACTGTCTCCTGCAGTGCTGATAAGGACTGCAGCAACAAAGACCAACATTCCAAGTAGTAATTTAAAGACAGAGAAGGGAGGTGAAAGTAAAAGATTTTCCCCTTTGAAATCAAGCAATTATAAGCCTACAGTGGCCATTTCCTGCTGTGACAACCGCTGCTAAAAAAATAAATGAGAGATACCATTACTCTATAGGTTACACTGTCATTTGGGGGTGCATATTTTTTGTTGAGTTTTTTTTTTCGTAGGGGTTTTGATTTTTTTCCTTTGTTTTTGCTCTGTTTTGGGTTGGATTGTTTTGTTGGGTTTTTTGCTTAGGTTAAGGGAGGGAAAGTAACAGCAGGGGCAACAGACATAAAAGCAGAAGTTTTCCCCACCACGCTGCCAAATGGATTATTTTAGCACTGACCCATGAGCACCCTTCCCTGTAGAAGCAATGCCTTTGAGAAGCCATATATAAACCCCTCCTTGAGCGCCTCTGCAGCAGAGGCTCAGAAACCAAGCTTCCAACACTTTCAGTTAAGCAGAGTGTCTGGTGTGTGATGATTTCATGACGCAGATCACTGTCAGTGAGAAGCTAAGCTTAAAATTACTTATTTCGTTTCACACAAGATGAGGCATGGAGGCAGGGCTGGAGATGAAGTAAAGCACTGAGCTAAATTCAGCAAATTCAAATGGGAGCAACTTTGCTGACTTCAACAGAGACTGGCTGCTGATTACAATATTTGACCAGACTTCCCAAACTGTATAACACAATGAGTCTTTAGAGGCCTAAGTCAGGATTTTACTAATTAAGACTATGTCTGAATATACAGATGCACACACCACTATAGTAAAAGGTTGAATTTGTTCTATTACATTGGCTTTCCTTATTTACAACTATTAAAAAAAAATAAAAAAGAAGATAAAAGAGAGAAGAGACCATACATTACACGTACAACGTGCTGGACATGTGCGGACATTCTCATGACACTTAATAAGCTAAAAAAAGCAAAGTTTAGGAGGTTTTACAACGTAACTACAAAGGAATGATCACAATTTCGACATCAGCCATTTTCAGTACATTCAAAGGTACTGCCACTGTGCTTCCTCAGTTATGTTTATAGTATTATCACCTTCTTGTTTCAAAATTAATTTTTTTCTTACATGAGGATTTGTTGCAAGATCACACCTAAAATAACAGAAAATGAGTGGAAAACTGCTCAGGTGGAGGAAACAATGAAACTGCACATAAAGAATGGGAAGCCAGCCCAGACATCCAGCCGGCCAGCCCAGACCTCCATCTATTCCTCCTGGACACCACCTGCAGTCAGTGGAACCTGCTCAATAAACCCACTATATTTACCTCATTCTGTTGCAGATGCTCAAGCGGAGCAACCACATAAGCTGCACCGTAAATGCACCTATTTCTATCTCTCCTTTAGCTGCAGTGAGCCCAGGGTGACTAACTCAGCTGTGGACATCTTAAGTGATAGGAGGTAAATCCCACCCATGGTGTCTTTCAAGTGTTTACCAAACTACAGAGAAGTGTTTAGCATCCTTTTATCCCATTAATTTCTAACAGATTGTAGGTGTTGTTTGGAACAATAGAGTACAAACACTTTTAGGCGCATATGTGACCGAAATTGACAATGTGTTTTTAATGTACGGTTTGGGCTAGACTTAGTCACAGTTTGTTGTGCTCCATGCAGTGGAAGAGTGGCAGAGGAAGAAAACCCCACCATTATTTGTGGTGTGACAAAATATTTTCACTGTGCTCTAAGTTAAAGGCTTATGAAAAGAAAAAGAAACATGAGGAAAATAAAATAACAAGAAGAACCAAAGAATTCCAAGGCAAATTTTATTTACAGGAGCCAAACTCTCCCACTTCACTTCCTTTGTCCCCAACACACCCAGTAAGGCAGCCAAAGGTTCCTTGCCCCATTGGCACCTTCTTGCTGTTTTTGCAGATCTGGTTTTGGAGGAGGGTGGCTGTGGCCAGGCATTGGTGAGGACTCTCCAGGATCTCCAGCCCTGCTCAAAAGCAAATTCCTGGCTGCTCCCAGGGACTACCTGCTGCTGGGAGAGCTGGGAAAAACAGTAGATATCAAGCACTAGGTCCTGCTAAATTAAAACAGTGCTTTAACTTTTGCCCATTAACACGAGATCTGCGCAGGCTCAGAGACCTCCTTGTGCAGCACACAGTGCTTTAAACTAGAGCCTGGTCTAGTGCTTTAAACTAGAGCAAGGTTGAGTCTGAACCCTTGAAAGAAAAGTCCTGGCTGGGTTATCTTGGTCCAGGAGAGATCCCTGCTTGTTTTGGTGAATCTACCTTTTCAGGAGGCATCATGTTGTGCATCCTCCATTAAGATATGGTTGCTTTTTCTCTTTGAAGTTAATGGATTATTTTCATCCCTCAAATTCATGCATATCTATTGATTTTACTAGGCAGGAGGGAGGACTACAGCACACACTGTGGCCAAATTGAGAGAAACAGAGTTCAAAAGAAAAACGCTGTTTCAAACTGAAGTAGGTACGAGATACGGAGAAGGTGCTCAGCAACCTCAGACAGGCATCTGCCCCTGTAAGTTTTACAGGAAAAGTGTATAGGGACTTGCACCTGGGAGCTGAGAAGGGGAGTTCTGTGAACAATCTCTGAGATCAGATCAGTGACTTTTCAAGTTGCCTGGAGGATGACCAGGCTTGGACTGCCAGGGTAGGGTGGGTTTTGTCAGTCCAGCTGCCTACCATCCTCTTGTGGACAGGGCACTTGGGACTACCCTGCAGCCCACCCACCTGCCCACACAGCCCTGCCAGCATCACACGCGGTGACACCAACTGCAACTGGCATGGTGGTAAATTGGAGAGATCTCTGCAGAGGCTACTGAAAAGGTTGTCCGTGTCTGGAATTTGGTGATGGCCACCACAATGAGACAATTTCAAGATGGCACAGTAGGGAAAAAAATATATCTCATTGGCAGTTTGTTTGTTACACTTGTGGTTGTATGAAGTACAACAGGTTCAGCCACAAATGATGTGAAAAAAATGTCTGTTCTGAACTGGGAAAGAAAACTGATGTTTCCTAAAATATTGGGGGGGGAAAAAAAGTGAGGACAGAGGGCAATCTATTCATGCAAGTCAAAGCTTTTCATTCTGATTGCGACCATATCTTTGTGCACGCATGTGCATTCTAATTAGCCTGAACTGCAACACAAAGACACTTTGAACCTCAGAAAATACAGTTCTGGTTAAGTAATTACAAGAAAAAAATCATTTTCACAGTTTCAAAAGTTCTGTAGCACTGTTCTGAGCAAGTATTTGTATTGAAACCCATAATTTAGATTTAAGTGAATAGAGATCTTCTGACAGGAAATATTAAATCACAAAATTTGTAGTCAGCCATAATGCAAAGCTCAGCTGTAACTCATTGTCCTGGTACCCTTATATTAGAGACCAGTGTTTGACCTTCTCTTGTATCTTGGCAAATCACACCTTTAGTCAGACGCTAAAGGAGGGGAGTAAGATAGGAGAAAGCACGCTCCATGCCTTTTTCTCCAATTTAAAACTAAACTTGTATTTCAGAATAATAAATTTAGACTAAAAGCTAAAGAGTGCATTAAGCCATAACTACCTATTAAGATGAATTCAAGCCCAACATATCATTTTTAAAAGTCTAATTTCTCCATTACAAAAAATAAAAAAATAAAAAAAAATCCATGCAACGGCTCTGTAAATAAATACAAATTTGCCCAAGCATCATCTGAAAGAGCCCCTCCCCCCAGGCTGACTTCTTGTCACAGGCAAATGCTTAATAGGTTGTGGCTGGAAAATCCCAGGGAAAGCTGGAGATTTTTATGAGATGAGCACTGATTGTGCAGGAGCCTGCAGCTACTGCTGACCTGCCTCTTTCACAGAAAGAGGATTATTACATAAAAGAGTGCTAGAGATATTGTGTGAAAAATACATTTTAATTTCTTTCTCAGCAAGAGAAGAAGATGGAGAGAAGGGAAATGGAAACAGGCAGAAGAACTACTTCTGCAACTCATTTAGGTGGGATCCCTTTATTATTTTTATTACCATTTCTGCTACTAGGGAAGTTCTTTAGAGGATCTTATACGGATGCACATGAACAGATCCCTAGTCCCACAGTCATTCTTTATCTCCTCCAGACACACAGAGTTGGTCTTTTGCATACATAAAACCACACATACTCCCATGAGCTTATATATTTTTCTGGCTTTTTCCTATGATTTCCCTTCTGCTACTCCCTCCTTGCCTATTAGACAGATTGAACCAAAAGAAAGACACTACTTGTCTTTCTAATTACTGTGCACATGGAGGTGCATCAGCCTGGGCTTTTCTCTTAATTGTTAGCTGTCTAGTTGTGTATAATATCAGGGAGCTGCCAGCCTTCCCACCTGACACTGAAGAGCTCAAATGCAGTATTGTAACCTCAGTATATTAAGTGCTCTCTGCTCCTTCTCCCTGTACCTTACAGTCGCACTAACCTGGCGACGGCAGCTGTTTCAGCTCACCCATTTTCAGCCTCAGGTTTTTCCCCAGGTCCCCCCTCCCTCCATACTCCCATCCCCCTCCACCCTGGCGCTGATGTTGCACTTCAAGCAGCTTGTTCACCTGTATCCATGACAACCAGGATGACATCAGCATGAGGACTCAACATCACAGTGAGGACTCCAAACCAATTAAATGCTAATAACGCCTTTTTAATTGCAGTTGAAATATTTCTGGTAACAAAAAAGAAAAAAAAAAAAAAGGGGGGGGGGGATGAGTGGGGAGACAGAGAAGGTGGAGGAAAATTTGTCTTTTCTTGCTGCCTGCGTACGCAGTGACAACACCACATTTTCCCCAGGCACCACAGCAGCCTCGGCTGCTGTCAGAAATCATTCTTTTATATTCCTGAAGCAGTCATCTGCATCCTCAGAGCCACTTCCACCAGCTGCAAATGCTTGGGTGGTCGCTAATGCCTGCTCTACCATCAGGACAGGTGGAGGGGTGACACTGCTCCTGCCTCAATTCCCATTCAGATAGGCAAGGAAGCACATGGTGTTTCTTAGGCCAAACCTCTGCCCTTGTCTCTTCCACAAAGGGTGAGCAAGGCCCCAGGTAGAGTGCGCATCCTGCTTCTGCCAGTGAGATGTGGAGGAGATGTGCTGCAGGGATGTCACCTTGGTCTCCTTGCAGGAGGTCCGGTGTACCCAGGCACAACATGACTTAGGCTTGTTGGTCTCCCTGCTGCTCCCCATGCTTGCTCTGGCCAGGTGTAGCTCATGGAGCCCTGTGGGGCCTGCAGCATGGGGTTGGGGACCCAGAGCAGTGCTGAGCAGGGCAGAGCTACTGCCATTTGAGCACAGGCAAGCAGTCCTAATGCCTCATCCTCCGCCACATAGGCAACTTTCCCCAACACAGAAACTTCCTAGGCACAGAGCAGAGAGAAAAAACAGCTTCCACCTAATCAGATTTGTGTACGAGGAGCTCTCCTAACTCGCTTGCTGGCAATTGGTATTAACAATGTAGGTCAGGTCAGTGCCTGACAACCAGAGGCTCTCAGCAGCAACCTCCCAGCAGTGGGGGAGAAATCACGGCCCCCAGCCCTCATCTCCTGCTTCAAAACTTGCTCCTCAAGCTTCCCCTGTTGCATGGAGTCAGAGAGCTTTCCCAGTGCCTGCACCTGCAGAGCTGCCCTTCTTCTGCTGCCTGGTGAGGCTGGGAAGAAGCTGCCTCCCTTGCTTCTCCAAAGCCCTCAGGGTATGGTTTATTCATACTGAGCAGGCTTTTTGCAAAAGAAAGGGTACATCACCTCTGTAGCTCTAAGACTATTTGGACTACAGAGAGCCCATTTGTCAGTCTTTCATCACGCTGATATTTTCATATGTTCAACACCCCGATGTATTTTAGCCTCAGTTTGTTGCCAGCAGTTAAGGCAACTGAAAAACAGTCATTTTCTCTGTGATGTCCTGCTATACCATACTAGGTCATCTTCAGACTGTCCTGGCTCCTAATTTTCTCAGGGAACATGTCTTCAATGACCTAAAGGCCACATTTCTGCCAGTGAAGAGGGCCTGTGAAGCTGTCAATCCCAAGGATGAGGTGAGACCAAATGTAGGGGGAGAACCTGTCTCAGCAGCTGAGGCAGGAGGTATGGACTCATTACCAAGAAGCTCAGACAACATAAATCTTACTGTCCTAAGCTGGAAGGCGAAACCTGCTTGTTTGACAGAGCTGCCTTTGTGCTGTAACAACAAATGCCGCATGGGGAAGAACGGGTAGAGAACCAAAAATGAAATGAACAAAGGAGAGAAAGTAGCGGCTAGGGTGAGAAATGGGAGAGAGAGAGCAGGGGAGAGAGGAAAAAAAATGTCATACAAAAAACGTTCACAGTTACACTTGGGAAGAAAGCAAGCAGGGACAAAAACTAAACTTCCTCAGGGTTTCCCTCTAACTGTTCGGTGTGAGTAGTTCCTGTTTCAAACCTCATATTTTATGGGAAGACTAGAGAATTAAATCAGTTGGCCAAGATCAACTGCCCTACTCATTTTTAAGAAATGTACTTGTTACAGCCACTTGTAGGGATGCCACTGGAATGTTATTTTATGGTTTGATGTAGTTGTTACTATTTATCTCTCTAAAGGGACGGGTCATTTGTCACTGGTATCTGTCATCATGGCTAGAAGTTAGATTACTGACAAAGACTACACTATTGAAACATTTACTTCTATAATACTGGATAAAGTCTAGTTTACTATGGAAGTAGCTAATTCATGTAGCGATCTTTGATGTTACTACATGAGGATTTATGTTGCTCTTGTCCTGTCTTATTTGTGTGGGCTCCTTTTCCTTGCTACAAGTGTAACTGCACTGCTTGGCTGACAGTGGCCTTTTACCTGAACCATGAACTGATTCAGATTGGGTATTGGACTAGTTCCCTTTGTGCTCCATAGTCCTATAAACTGGGGAAGGTGTTAGAGGAAAGCTACTATGGGCAAAATAAAAGTTTAAATCTTTAGCTGGTTCAGCTCTTTCTCTGTAAACGTCATTCTAACAACTTACTTCCAGATTTCCAGATGTCAGTAAAATACAGTAGAACAGTATCCACCTAATGCTACTTAACTTGTGATGAGGGAGATCTGTCAGCTAAACAAGGAAAAAAAATACGTGCCAAATAAAAAATTAGAGGCAAGTAGGAAAAGGAGGGGTTTTTCTTTTAATATTCTCATATTTCACAGCAGAAAAAAAAAAAACATCAACAGAAAGCTTTAAATCTCAAAGACATTTTCCTAGCAGAAAGAGTTGGAGGAATGGTTCCCAACCCACTTGTCATGGTTTAGCCTGAGAGGGCAACAATGAGCCAAGTGGCAGCCTTGGTATCTGCTCTCTTGGGGCTCCCCCCCTCTCCAGGTTGTGAGGGGGGAAAAAGGCAAAACAGGTGGGCTGGGACAAAGTTTAACAGAACAACAAAGGAAACAATAAAACAATATCAGGGAATATACCAATAGGGGAATATTCAAACCTGGGATGCCCAAGCTGAGACTTCCTGTTCCGTCACCTGACCTACCCTGGAAACTCCCTGGGCATGGCTCACATGGGAAGGAATACCTGTGTCCCTGCTAGATCCTGGGGAGAATTAACCCTATCTCTGCCAGAAACGGGACACCATCCACCAGCTGCCAAGAACTGGCAGAGCATGGAATGAGAGGCTCCCTCATGTAGTCTCCCAGGAGCCCCTCACTCCAAGGTCCAGGGAAGCAGGCAGAGAGAGCAAGATGCTTTTGTTTCTCACCAGCACAGCCTGAGGTCTGTACACTCAAGGTGCTGAGCAATATACTTGACAGAAAGCCCCTCCTCTGCCATAGCACCCCAAACCATGATGCACCACAGGTGCAAACTGAACGATGGAACTGAAGAAGGATGGGTGAAATTTTGATTTTGAAAGACCTGTGTTTGTGAGCTGCATCTGTAGAGAGGAAAGGATGCCACTGTCCTTGTCCTGGAGGCAGGAGGGCAGGAGCAGGCTCCTGCAAGAAGAAAGGAGACCTGTTCTCAAGGATAGCCACTTTACCTGGGAGGAAGAAGCTGGGGAGAGCTAGGGCCTCCACGCTCCTCCTTGGAGTGAAGTGGAGGAGAAGACAGCCAGCTGCTGTGCAGAAAATCTCCCTGTGAGCAGGAGCAAAGCTGCTTGATCAGTATTTTCTCTGCTGTGACCTGAAGAAACATTCACCTCAGCTACACCCATAATAGGCCCTTAGCAGGGCTCCAGTGGCTGCTGGAGATAGCAGGCTGCAGGCTGAACATGCCATGAAGTTTCCAGTTCACATGCTGCCCCAAAATACTGTGTTTTTTTCCAGCTCACTGGAACTCCAGTGCAACCTGAAGGAGCAGCACCATCCCTGGGTAAACACATCGCCTGAATAACAACACCTTTCTTGTGGTGTCAGCTTCCATAACCTCACTGTTTTGCGTCTACTGATAAAGTTCATGGCAAAACTACGACCGACTCCAACAGTGAATAAGAGCAGGCCTTATTATCATTCACTATATCTGCTCATTGACAGTGCTGAATGTCACATTATCCCATCACTGTAGGCATCCGGTGTGCCATCCTGCAGGAGACATCCTATGCATTTTGAGCAGCTGGATCCTGTGTGCTAGGGCAGGAGTCTGCCAACTGCCTTTCTCTGGCAGGCTGTCTCACTGCATCCCTTCTGCATTTGGATGGGGCTTTCAGCCTGTGAAACAGCGCGAATTCCCATCAGTTTTCCAGCAGAAGGGCTAGCTGAAGCTTATGATTCGTTCCAGGTGGGCAACGGTTGGAAGTGCGAGCTTGAAAATCCACCAGAGCCTTCATGAGGATCCTACAGAGCTATGCCAGCAGTTGAAAAAAAAACCGGATGTGTAGAATTAGCTCCGAAATGCAAAAGTAAGCACCTAAATTAACAGCCTGAATTTGGGAACTGTTGCCTGCCCAAACCGTCTGGAACTAAGGTAATTTGTTTACATGATTCAAGATGGGTTCAGAAGCCTAGTTTTAGCTACTTAAATCCTGAAGTCTTGTTTTAAAGCCTGTCTAGGTGTCTTTGTACATTTACCAGTCTATTCAAGATGCTTACTCGAACCATTACATGGTAGCACTGGGAGTGAAGTCAAAAGAGCAGATGGCTTTGCTGCATTATCATCACAGCACAGTCCTTCCAGGATCATCAGCAGAAGAAAACTGGTAGTATAGAAGCAGGCAACTGGACTCTCTGGGTTTCCACAGGTTATCACCTGCACCACACATGGCACCCCAGGTCCATCCTCACTCATGGAATTCCTGGACAGTTTCAAACAACTGATTTAAACCCCACCTTGTCTGAGATGCTGTAGGCCACCTGTATGCTGCTCAGTTGACTGGCTTGGCATAGAAGTGGGAAACAACTTTGTACTTTCAAAGCTACGTTTGCTTTAAGGAGAATTTCTGCAGAGCTGTCACACAAGGGACATCTGGGCTGTCTCCTTGCACTGCATTTCAACCCCCTGTCCCTGCTCAGCCCCAGGCTGGGGATCCCTGGGGATCTGTGTGGTCTCTGGGTTCCCTAGACCCTCTGACAATGTGCCAGCCACAGATCTGGGTTGTGCAGGCAACAAAAAGGCTTCATGATTTGGGTTTGCACCATTTTCTTCAAATAGAGACACAGATTGAAAGATTAACTAGCCTTGGTAATGGCCATGCCTGTAGCACTCGACTACTGGGAATTAGCTTGTCATTCTGTGCCTGGTTTACAAATGGAGGAAAAATGGTTTAGTCTCCATTCAGCTGTACCACTTTTCACCCCAGAATTGCCTCTACAGCTCATGTTTGAGCTGCAAGCATATATTTTCCTCTTTCCTCATTACACTTCTGGGTCTCTCAAATATTAAATAGCAGGTGCTTAGAATAAAGCATATTATTCTGACAAACATTTTCATCATGAGGTAAATTGGCACATACACACTGCTTTAAAATACTTACTGAGTAATTGAATACAGCAGTACAGGTTACTATGCAGATGTCTGTCTCTAATAGTTTACAATTACTCACATTTCCCTGCTAAAGGGAGAGAGTGTTTCACAAGTGGAGCTTGTTGTTTCAAACAAGAAAAGAAAAAAAAAGAAGGAAAAAGAGGGGAGAGCAGTCCGTGCTACCCCCATAGGATATTCTTAAAAAACCCAGATGGTTGTATTTTGCAGAAGCTTTTGAAGAAAAAACTTTAAAGAACTATGCAAATTTTGCCATTGCTTTTTTTGGTTTGCATATTTCTTCTCAGTCTCCTTCTCTACCGCACATGATTGCAAATCTGTTTCAACCTATAAATAGCTTTCTTCTTGCAAGCAGAGAGCTTTGTAATAGCAAAATACATATTTTAGAGATTGGGGCGGGGGGAGGCTATTATCGTTTTTCTTTATCTTTTAGGAAGTTCTGAGTTGTAAAACCCAGTGCTTTACATTTGGTTAATGTGTCAGATCAAAAACATAATCCCTGCCCCAAGGAGTTTACACACTCAAAGAGACACCTTGAAGCTGTAAATTACATTTCTGTTTGAAATGGCTTTACCTACCATTTTGACAGGTAGCACTTACTGCTAAGAGGAAAAAGCAAAAGGAAAGCATACTTCTCCATTTCTGTGCCTTGGTTTGCAGCTTTGCTGGCACCTTGAGTGTAGTCAGTGTCACAGCTTTGCTGCCAGCCCGTTGCCTTCCCTGTGTTGTGTGCTAAGCATGAAGGCATCATACTTCTACCTGCTGCTCTGGCTTGTGCTCATGGATTTGTCCTCCCTTGTTCAGGGACACAAGGCTGCCTGCCCTAGCAAGAGCCACAACCCTGGCTCACGTTCAGCAATCACTCAGAGGCAAGGAACAGAAACTTGTTCTGATCTGTGCCTGGAATGCCATGGCCTCCTGCAAGTCTTTTGCACAACACAAAAGCTGCTTCCAAGTGGGATTTCCTAGAGGCAATGCTTTCCATCACTTTCTCTCCCTGTTAAGCTTAGTGGTGACTTAAAGAAATAAATGCAACACATGATTTCAGATCCCCTCCATGAGTGTACTGAATAAAACTTGCTCTGGGGTTCAACAGCCTCTGGGTGCCCTGTGCTGTGATGTGGAAGGGTTGCTTTTCACTGCCTGTGTCTGTACTAGCAATAGGTGGGTGTCACAGGGTGCCCTGTGTACCCCAATCATCCAATCAGGCTTCCTGACAGTGTGCTGATTTATTTCCTAGTCTGTGTACTGTTCCCATGGGGACAAATCCTTGGATAGTGGTGGCCAGTGCGCATGTCCAGTCCCTTCCTACTGGTGGGTCAAGAAACATCCAAGGCCCATATGCATACACAAAAGCGTATGAGCAACCTGCTCTAGTGGGAAGTGTCCCTTCCCATGGCAAGGGGGTTGGAACTTGATGATCTTTAAGGTCACTCCTAACCCTAACAATTCTATGATTTTATGAAAAGCTTGGAAACACTCCTAGGCCCTCTACACCAAATATACCAGCACCGTCATCCACCCATAGTTGTAAGACCAATACTTCTGGTTGAGCTGCATCATGTGAAGCAGCCACCTCTGCTTGTAGCAGCCCTCACCACATAGTGTTGGGGTTGGAAGAGCATCCCCAAGCCCTTCTATCCCTCCTGAGTTCCAGAAATGCTCTGCTTTTCCCTTTGGGATGGCTGCCCACAGCCATGAATCATCCTCCTCCTCCATGACCACAGCTGTTTGTGACAATGTCTCCTTGTAATAAAAGCAATCATAGAATCGTTAGAGTTGGAAGGGGCCTTACAGATCATCAGCACCTTCTTTTTTTTTTCTTTTTTTTTTTTTTTTTTTCAGAGGGATGTTTGCTGCAAATATCTTGGCCCTTACAAGGCTTTTCTTTTTCTTCATCTGTTGGATACTTGCTAGATAAAGCAAATCAGATCTATTAATGCTCTGCTTTAACTTCATATGTTGGCAAATTTGTTGAATCTGACAGCAGGTTCTAATAGTGCAAACACTTTTGCTTGCTTTTCTGTTTAACAAAATATCAGCCAGTAACAACACAAGCTGTAGTGATGCTGTTCTATAATTTAGCAGTGCTAAATAGGATTCAGAAGCTGATGCTGCAGCCTTTTGCAACAGGTGATTTAGTATTTTAATGCTTTTTCCACCTGCCTTTTTTATAAAGAGCAGCAGGAAATGGTAGTGACATATCTCAACCTGTATTTCACTACAAACTGCCTAAGTTAAGGCCCAGTGAAGCTTGACTAATTGCCAGATATTACTATGCCAGGTCTGTCATGTCGAGATAAAATAAATTAGATATCCATCATTACGGTTGAGCTATAGACTAATTAGAAAGTACTGTCTCAATGTAATGGACATTATCAGTGTAAGACAAGTTTAGCTTGGCTTTTTTCTTCCTCCCAGTGTGTAAACAACCCATGTCTGCTTTCCTGCAGAAAGGATGGTTGATCTTATATGAGAAACATGGGCTTTTGCTAGACTTGGCTAGTATTTGTGACATAAGTAATCAACATTAATAAATCCTCTCTTTGTTGGTACTTATCACAGAATTATCAAATTGTTTGGGTTGGAAGAGGTCTTAAAGATCATCTAGTTCCATCCCCCCTGCCATAGGCAGAGACATCTTCCAGTAGAGCAGGTTGCTCAAAGCCCCATCCAGTCTGGCCTTGAATACTTCCAGGGATGGAACTTCCAACTTCCTCCCCAAATTGTCTGGGCAACCTGTTCCAGTGCCTCGAGCTAAAGAATTTCTTCTTTTCCTAATCTGAGGCTGCCCTTTTCCAGTTTAGAACCACTACCCCTTGTTCTATCACTATATGCCCTTGTAAAAAGATCCCCTCCATCTTTCCTGTAGGCCTCCTTTAGATAATGGAAGGGGGCTATAAGGTCTCCCTGGAGCCTTCTCCAACTCCCTCAACCTGTCTTCATAGGAGAGGTGCTCCAGCCCTCTGATCATCACTGTGGCCCTCCTCAGGACTTGCTTTAATAGGTCCACCTGCTTCTTATGTTGGGGTTCCCCAGAGATGGACATAGTACTTCGGGTGGGGTCCCACCAGAGTAGAGGTGCAGAATCACCTGCCTCAACCTGCTGGACACACTTCTTTTGATGCAGCCCAGGATGCAATTGGCTTTCTGGGCTGTGAGTGCACATCGCTGGCTCATGTTGAGCTTCTCATCATCCAACACCCCCAAGTCCTTCTCCTCAGGGTTGCTCTCAATCCGTTCTCCCCCCAACCTCTGTTTGTGTCTGGAATTGCTCCAACCCACATGCAGGACCTTGCATTTGGCCTTAAACCTTGTTTCATTTGACATTTAAAAGTATTTGATTATATGTCAGGCTGTTTCATTTCATGCCTCCGGTTATTTTTCAATCTGCATTAGTCTTGATACTATATGTTAAGGAGGTACCAATCAGACCCAAAATGCTGTCAGTGTTTGAGATATAACCAATCATAAGCCTCTAACCTGAGTCTCTGCATAATGCAGTTAAGTTGTTCAAACTGATTCCTACAAGGCGCCTTAGAAGGACCCATTCCCTCTTCCTGTCATAATCAAATTAATCATTAACTCTCATAGGAATGAAGGTTATCCTTGAGAATCTGTGATTTGCTTGAAGACACTCCCAGAAACCCAGGACACAAAAAGATAGCTTTTCTAGAAGTTTGAAGGTGGAAATAAAATAGGAAGTCTCATGGCACAAGTTGTTTCAAAATAGCCTGTTACAATTCATTTGAGATTAAACAGAAGAGTATGTAGCTGATCCTGCCTTGGCAGGAAAAGCCTGCAGGACAGCAGGGCTTCCTGACATCTTTCAGAATAAGCTCAGGAACAGGCCATAAGGAATAACTGCATCTTCATGTAGAGGCTTTTACGCCTTTTCTAATGTCCACAGAGGCCATCAGTTGGTCTCTAGCCATTGACATTGAGTTAGTTCTAGGAGTGATGTGTTAAATCTGTCTAAGAAAAGGACAAGAGAGATGGCTGTTAACATTACTGAGGGGAAATTCAATTTAGCTTGGAGCAGAACAAGCATCCTGACCAGACCAGACGAACTAATATGAGTGCAGTTAAAGATATATTGCTGGAGTTACAGCTGTATCAGAAAAGGAAGGAATTTTCTTATATCAGGAATTAGGAGGTCTTTCAGAGGGCAAACAGCTTGCCTTAAGCTACTCAAAGAGAAAAACTGGATTTAGAATTGAACTCACAAACATTTAGTCAAAGTCAAGCATTTAGACGTTACAGTCTGTCTTTCTTGTCAACAGAAGAGTCAATAATTAAGGAATATTCCTGCTATTGGAATATTTAAATACTAAAATATGAGTCAATTTTCTAGCATTTTGAAAGGAAATAAAAATAAATTAATTTTTACATGCATAGCCTAATGTCAACTTAAATTAAAGGACTCTGTACTTTGTTTTTGATTTCAAGCAGTTCCCTCTGGAGCTGATTTACACTACTGTCCTCTGCTGATGCCAGCTACCTTCTGAATAAAAGATCCAAGGCTTGATTGAGAAACACAAGTGTCTAGGGCTATACAAAGTATCTTAAGGCATCCTTTTGGAATTCCTAGGGCTCCTGGAGGCCCTCTGTCATATTTACTGGTCCTACATAGGTGTTTCAGATACGTATGTTTTGTTGACAGGGCTGACTCCCAAGTGTGTTGTAACTGCATGTAGACCATAACCAAATCTCCTCTGCTCCAGCCTGCAAATTCTTGTCTCTGTCTCAGCTGATTTTGCTGTGCCTGGAAATCTTCTGGGCCCAGTGCCTTGTCCACCTGTATGACTTCTTATTGTCTAATTATCTATTCCAGTATAATCATGAAGCCTTTTAACATTCTTTTTCCTCCCCAAGGAAAATATATCTCAGTCACTAGAAAATGACCTTCAGTTCCTATTGTGAACAATGAAACAAAAAGCTTTCTGAGCAGTATCAGCTTCATCTGTATTTTTCCATCATCATGCCACAAAGTCTCACCAGTTCCTCGTGATCTCTTGTGGTTTTAAAGAACTTATTTTTGTTTATTCTGATTCTCTTGGCCATGCCTGTGCTGTTAATAAATTTAAATGCCTTTATCAATTCCATCTTTACCTTCCTCCTCTACCACTTTCAGAATAATCCCAGCAATTATTGTTGTAAATCACTTGACGATCCTTTATTCATTTACTTTGGTCTCCTGAGGTCCCAATGGTACATGCAAACTGGGTATGTTTCAATTCTTGGAAGGATTGCTTCATTTATCTTCCTGTGAGGAGGAGTGAAAGAATTCCTTAGATGCACAGGGAAGGTTTACAAGGCAGAGCTGGAAGTGATGTTCCCTGCCTGTCACATAGAAGGCAGGGAGCGAGTTGGTCGAAGCACAGGGGAAGTGCCGGCAGGGAGGAATGGCCCTACAATGTCCTTTGTCTGACTGCTCCTAGACACAGCCAGCTTTCTGAGAAGCTCATCGCTGGGTTGTTGTTTCGGTTTTGGTTTTTTGTTGTTGTTGGTTTTTTTTAATCTCTTAATATTAAATGGAAGAAAAATAGCCCCAAACTGATCTAAGACAAGGGCCCAGACCTGCACTGCATGGGACAGTCTGCCACAACAACCCCATGCAGTGTTACGAGCCTGGGGAAGAGTGGTTGAAGAGCCACCTGGCAGAAAAGGACTTGGGGGTGTTAGTCAACAGTCAGTTGAACATGAGCCAGCAGTGCGCCTAGGTGACCAAGAAGGCCAACAGCATCCTGGCCTGCGTCAGAAACAGCGTGGTCAGCAGGACTTGGGAGGTGATTGTCTGCCTCTACTTGGTACTGGTGAGGCCCCATCTTGAGTACGGAGTCCAATTTTGGGACCCTTACCACAAAAAAAGACATTGAAGTGCTGGAGCAGGTCCAGAGAAGGGCAACAAAGCTGGTGAGGGGTCTGGAGAGTAAGCCTTAAGAGGAGAGGCTGAGAGCTGGGGTTGTTCAGTCTGGAGAAGAGGAGACTGAAGGGAGACCTTACCATTTGCTACGACTACCTGAAAGGAAATTGTAGATAGGTAGAGAGGTGGGGGTCGGTCTCTTCTCCCAGGTCACGGGTGACAGGACAAGAGGAAATGGCCTCAAGATGCACCAGGGGAGGTTCAGACCAGATATTAGGAAATTTTTTTACACTGAAAGGGTTATTAAGCACTGGAATGCGTTGCCCCGGGAAGTGGTTGAGGTACTATCCCTGGAGAGATTGACATAGTGCTAAGTGATGTGGTTTAGTGATGGGTTGTTGTTTTTTATCAGAGTAAGGTTGATGGTTGGACTAGGTGATCTCAAAGGTCCCTTCCAACCTCAACAATTCTATGATTCTGTGATTATTTTATATTCCTCTGCTGTAGGATCTTTTCTATTGGTCTGAACATTTTTCTTTCAGCACTGCGACCCAGCGATTTTCAGGGGAACTTACTGCTTCCACAATGTTGTCTGCCCTGACCAAGGCAAATTGTAACCACTCAGAGTCTTTGCCTCTGGGTGAAAGATCTGTGGACTTTTGGTCTGTTCAGTTTTAGCCTGTCCTTGCCTTCCTTTTTTACAAAACCTCTGTTCCCTGGTGAGAAACTGACTCAGAAGTGCAATACTCTACTCTATCACTCCAACTAGTAGGGGTAAAACTGCAACTGTAGGCTCTCTGGGCTTTTTAGGCCTCTATGTCTAGTTGCATGTGGTCAGAGTGTCCTGAGGCTGTTTGCAAGTCCAGGTGTCCCCTCAGATCACAGATTGTATTATCCCTTGAGCCGCTTTCATCTCAATTAATCTGATCAAAGTGGTCCTTCAAATTCAATTGTTTTGACTCTTCTCTTAGGTTTTCACTTTTATTTAACTCCCAGGCCTAATAAAATTATAATCATGGCTCCCCAGCCATGTTCCCCTTAATTCTGTATATCCTCTCCTTTAACGGTTTCCTAATTCTCTGCAGTTAAAACTCTTCCACATTTATGTTGCTGCTTTTTATGTCTACCATTTTTCTAGATTTTACCATCACTACATTATGCTGAATTGTTAGGTTAATGGTTGTTTCCCCTGGTAATTAGGGAAATAAATAACTAAGGCTTTGGGTCATATATTGAAAAAGAGTTATGATTTCAGAGAGAGTCCTGAACTAAACCAATCAAATTAACATAATTTATCTTAATGCAGAATTTACCTTGTAGTTTGTTTTACTCTGTCTTTCCTTTGAAACACTCAAATACTATTTTTAAGAGGAGTTCCTGGAAAATTCCTCTAGTCTAGACAGGACCTCTTCCAAGAAAGCAGTTTAGTTAATTCCTGTGTGTCCTTTGAGTCAGACTTGCAAAAGAAGATGTGCTGCGATGATATGCAATATAACCTCTCTGGTAAAACCCTTTCTATCAGTGTCAAGTAATCTCAAAGAAGCTTAATTGTAAAACTATCTGAAGAAAAGGAGAAAAACATCTTGTCTTGAAGTATGTTATATCATAGTACTCTATCATATCTAAAGTGATTTTAAAATTTGATTTCTTAGAGCAGTCAGGCATGGGTCTATGTATGTGGATTTTCCTGTTGAATCCATTAAATTCCAGTTACACATGGCCCATCACCCAAATGCAACTACCTTTTTACAGTAGTGTTTACTATTTTCTTCTGCAGCCACTAAACGCACATCTATAGTTTCATACTGGCTGACTGATGGACCTGTTATTACAGTTCTTTGTTGCAGTTTTGAAAACTTAGATGGCTCAAGAGATTTTCTCAGACATTCTGGATGTGAATAAATTCGTCCATTTATGCCAGTCACCACAAGTTGAGAATTCACACATAGAATTCAAAATTTGTTTCTTTGTCTGATTCCTTTTCTTTTCTGACCTTTTTTGCAGGTGATTCACAGTAAATACCATACTATATACATCCTATCAAACATGTTCTTTATCTGGAACCTCAACTTTCTCCTATGGAGACAGGACCAAAGGAAAGAAAGACCTGAGATTTACAATGAAGATCCCAGCTTCACAAAATCATTTGACTGCAGAACAGTCACATTTCCATAATTCTGCATTGTTACCTGTCCTTCCTCTTTCTTTTTGCTTTTTAAATCAAGCTTGTTGAAGGGAGTAAAGGGAGGATACAGTATCTCAAAAATCCTATTTTCTTGAAACAGTTCAAAGTAATTGTGCATTGATTCCTCAGAGATAAACAAATGCTATTTATCAATTGATTTTAAAAGCTAGAAAGCAGTGGTTTGAGATCTTGCTGGCTAAAGAAGCCAGGGGTTGAAAATAACAGCATAATAAATGACCATGGCTTGGTCACACAGGTGTGAGGTAGACAGTCAATATCCTCCAACAGGGCAGCTCATTTGCTGATGCAGCTGTAACTGGGAATAAAACTGCCTCAGCCACTAAACCAGGTCTGTGCCTTTCAGGGGATATTACAAGCTCTTTAAAAGAGGCTAGCATAGAGAAACAAACCAGCCACCTTCAGATTGTTTTCAAAGAGAAGCTTAAAATACAGTTTGATTTGCATGCTTCTTTTACCCCAGACTTCCTCTGAGAAACAACTTGGATGTCAATAGCCAGCTACACTGCTACAATAATGAATGTGAACAAAGGATCATGCCTGCTGCTTTAAATATACTTGGGAAAGTTGGGGAAAACACAGCAGAAAGCTTACCTTGAGGTAAAATCAACCTGGAAAAGGAATTTCTAGATTAATTTTGTCCATGCATCATGGTCTGTCATGCTCTTCAACAGTAGCCCCCATGGAAGACCTGTGGGACTCCACCACCGTCTGTGTGATCCTAACATTTATTTCCAGTCCAGAGAAGCCTGCTGACCACCTTGCTCTCCTTGGGTGGTGAAAGGAGACTCCAAAATGCTATTCTCTGGCCCTGGACCAAAGGTCTTCTCCTCTTATCCCTGCTCTGGCTTGTGACACCTGATTATTATACTAGCACATCATGGGTCACATCAAGGGGAGTAGCATCTGCTCCAGACTGCTGAAAGGGACATGTAGGCTGCAGGGAACATCCATGAGAGAGAGGGGTTTGTTTGCTGATTTGTCCCAGTGCCTGTGTGATTTTTTCTGTTTGCTTTAGCCAGCAGAACTGCTGTATGAGCAGAGGTGTCCTCTGATTGCAACAATACAGCTCCCGCAGATACCTGAGAAGAGTTACACAGAGCTTGAAAGTCCTACCAAAAAGCCCACTTCTTGCTAGACCATGTTGGTGATTGTGTTGTAGTTAATTGCTATGCACAGCTAAGGAGTTACACTGCAATCAAGAAGATAACAGCTTTTACCTTAGAGAAACATTGTTGATGCTTTTCTCGGTTAAAAGCCCTGGGCAAACAGTTTTGAAACTTTTTGTGACTAATTTACAAAGCTTTCTCTGTGTAAGGTGATGGCTGAGCCCCTACCTTTTGCTCTCCCAGTGAGTAAATCCTCCATGAAGTCATCACAGACAGGTCTGTCAAACATTTAGTATCACATAAAGACTGTTAAGCAGTACTATTTTCATGTTGTCACCATGAGGTTTTTGTATGAAAAGGAAAATCTCTCCCTTGTGGCTACAATATTTTGTTACAAATTCTTGGGGGTTTGGACAAAAGAGCTATAAAGTTGATAGGAAATAACAACCGAGGGACCTGTGAAACTGCACAGTAATAATAGTCAGACAGCACTGTTTCCCCCATGCATTCAAATTGTCCATTCTTGCTTCCGTAGGATTATATTTTATGTGCCTTTTCCCTTGCTTCAAAACAGGAGTGACTTAAGAGTGTTGTGCAAGTTTCCTGTTTTGTTTGGCAAAAAAATCTCCAGAGCAAGTCCTCATCTTTGCCAGAGTTCAGGTAGGTAGAGTGACAGTAATTCAAGGGAATAATTTCTACTTACCAAATAATTGCTGGGTACTAAATATCTTATAATCTACAATCTGTAATACTATCTCATATAAAAACTATAACATACTTCTCCATATCAATGATGTATTTCAATAAACTATTCAGACTATAATTTTTAAGATGTTACAGAATTACTCAGTTCTTTATATTAAAATGTTTCTGCTTGGAACAACACATACACAGTTACTTCCAATGTAGTAGTACTAAACATTACAGCAACTCTGGAAACCGCACAAGCTACTTCTGTGGAATACACCAACTTCTCACCAAAAATCTGAAAAAGATTAACAATGTTGATACACATAAAATTTCTGGTTTTCACTAAGAACTGTTGGTTTTACAAGTAAAGTTATACATTTCAAAGTAAGAAGAAAAATATTAAAGATTGAAATATAACTACTTACAAAAAAAAAAAGTGTAGATAGAAAGTTTCTGACCACATGTGAAAAACATGAATCTATGTCTGATATATGGATTGTGTTTTGAAGTAGAATTTCAGAAGGCTTTGAATCCACAGTTAGGAGGTTACTTCCCAACAACCTCAGCATCTCCAGTGAAGAACGTCTGAAAAAATCCAGACACTCTGTGCAGGGTGTACCAAATGCTGTCATTTCCTTAAAATCTGGCTGCAGCTGTGAGTCTTGACCTTGATTGGAAACCTAGCCCATCCTCGGCAGAAAAGTCTTACTTTCATCTCTTTTTAATAACTTTAACTAAAACTACCCTTCAATGTAATTTTGGCAGAACAGCTGAAAGCTCAGTGTTAGCCTTCAAAGAGCAAAGTACTACATACAATCCTCTTTTTATACTTTCATGTAATCCTTGTATTCTATAAGTAAATCACACCTACAACGTTATACATAGACCCTGCAACAGAGTGGTGGCCTTGGATTTATCCTTGTGTGTAAACTGTTCATATGCATAAGAGTTTGTAAGACGAGCACTTGATCTTACACTTTCCCTATTATATCAAGTGGCTGAGAGAAGCGTAGGAGATGTGTAACAGGAGCAGGGAAAATCGATAGTGTGATTTGGGCAGAAGAAATCAATGCAACAATGCAGGAAAAGAACTGAATATAGTGGTGTGGACGGAGGTAATCAATAAAAATACATGTGCTTTTGTGATGTGTGGTGAGCAAACAGGTCTAAATAGGACAGAAAACTAGCTGGACTTTTATCTGAATCAAATACAAACTGAATATTTGGGGAGGTTCAGCTGAGCTAGCTATATGTATGCAAACACATTTTTTCCCCCCTTTCTTTTTCTCCCCCCTCTCTCCCTTCCGCCATTCTTTTGATCCCAGGTTCCAGTTAGCTCTGTATGCACAAATGACAAAATGTTCAACAGCTTGAAATTAAAAATAGATTTCTAACATAATCTGATACATCCAGTTGGTTTGGATAGCTTGAATACTGTTTATTCTGCTAGATGCTGCTATTTGCTGCCTGTGCATCTTCAGGTGTATTTTCCTCTGTTTTTTTGTAATAAACTAAAAGTCTTCCCCAGTTCACTTTCCTCCCCAGAACTGGATTTCCGTCTCTGGTGATGTTTTTGTGTTGAGTTACAAGTTTGCCTGTAACTTGGTAAAAAGGCAGCAACTGTATTACCTGTGAAGAGGAACTGTGTCTTAACCAGACTATGAGTCAAATACTATTTGACTGGCTGCTTTTGATGTGCTATATATTTTTTCTGGGAACATTCTGCCCATCCTTACCTTCTGGCTCAGTCTCTCTATAATGCCACATAGTTTGTTTACTTTTCCCTTGGGTCCTGCTAAAACGATATAACCTCAAAATTTATTTCAACATGAAGGAACATTCTCACCTCTTTTTTCTTGGCCATATTACAGCATACTTTTTATGCCTTGCACAAAACTCCTGAGCTTGTCCAACACTAGTTGAAAATATCTTTTTCTGCTTTGGTAATGGTTACAGAATATTTTATGTTTCAGCTGTGGTGTATGGGTTTCTGAAATGATAAGATACCGTGCTCACAAAATACATACCTGACCCCAATTCTGCTATACCATTTATTACATTTATCTCCTTCCTGCTATGTGAACTTCTGCAGGTTCAGTTGCTGTACAGTTTGCACTACCTGAGAAGCATTTTACTGAACTATTACAATGTTAACACTCAACAGTATGAAATCTGAGAGTCTTGTTTTAAAAAGCCACTGGTGTTTACCCATCAGCAGGCATTGCTCTTCCCAAACTAGTTCCTTGTAAAATCGATCAGTGTTCTCTCCAGCTGCTGGGAAGATCCCACAAGGTTCAGAAGTGCTGAGACTCATCACCAGGCTGTGACCCTGTTGTCCTGTTTGAGATTTCCCAGCCAACAGCATCCTCTGGCTCTTCTACAAGAACTCTGATGAGACTATCTCCTCCACAATAGGTCAAGAGAAGTGAAGTTTCCCAGAAGTCTTTGTAGCTCATAGAAGTCAACTCAATAAAATAATGCCGAGAGACATTGTGTGTCAATCATGTTGCCTGCCAGTGACGTTACACTCCTGATACAGATAGTTACTGAATCTTGACAGATCTGATGACCGAGGGCATTTTTTCCCCTGTGGCATGATTGTGGCATTTAAGCCCCAGGAGGGCTTAAATGTTTGTTTGCAGAGAAAAACAGCAATGTGCTGCTTCTGCTGTAGCTGGCTCTAATAGTCGCCCCTGAATGGGCTGGTTCAGCGGACACTGCAAAAGTGAGGGAAAGGGCTTGTGCCAGCACTCAGGGAGAAACCCAGGACAAAAGGCTTCCCACAAGCTGCTTGCTCAATGCTGCAATTTTTCCCAATTCTCTAATTTCTTTTCAAAGGTCTTTAAAACAAACAAACAAACAAACAAAAAGTGCTTTGCTGTGCTGATATCTGCATCCCCAGGAAGGAGTCACACTCTGCTGAACTGATGCTATTTTCTAATTTAACTATGAGTTTTCTGCACTTACCTAGTGTGTTTTCTGACCATGTGCTTATGGCTCTGAACCTCATTTGCTGACTTAGCAGGGACTGGTGCATGGTGAGATGTAAGGGAGAACAAGGGGACAGAGAGAGTCGTGTATAGCATATGGCAATAGCAAATAGACCTGCCAGTGGGAAACCTTGGCCCCAGTTTCAGGAGTTTGAACTTACCTTTGAACCTATGTTTTCTCCTCAGGGAAACATGGATATGAGGGCATCACCAGGACTTGCCTTGCCATAGGGCTACAGCAGGTCTCAGCCTGGAGATTTGGATCCAGGATTTTGGCAGCAATGCTGCATCCCCAGCACAGAGATATCCATCAAGAACAGATCTCTCTGTAATGCCCAGCCTTGAGGGCCACCATACAGGTAAGGAACAAGCTCCTTCTTCTCCCTCTTCTTCTCCTTCTTCTTCTCCTTCTTCTTCTTCTCCTTCTTCTTCTCCTTCTTCTTCTTCTCCTTCCTCTCTTTCTCAGAGACCCTCAGAAGGACTAGGAAAATCAAGTTCCCCGGTTTTAAACTTCGTAGTCTGACAGACAGATGTTTTTTGAAGCTCCCTAGAGGTCTGTTTACAGCTTCTTCCACTGAGCTCCCATTGTGATGATGTGGTAAGCAATGCCACTTTTCCAGCAAGATGAATGCCTTCTCTGGGAGAATTTGGAGAAAAAAATGTCAATTATAATTAAAAATAACCTGTTCATTTTAAAATTAATGTCACAGATTATGGAGGGAGACTCAGCAGTGTTTCTTGTGGATTTGATTTTCTAGACTTCCACACTGAGTCAAAAGCATTTGGGAGTGATGGCAGAGTGTTCTTCACAGATGAGCAAAATCCTGCATGATAAGTGTGTAATTATAAATGCGAAAATGCAATGTTGTGATTCAAGAGGTAACAGTAATACTTCAAAGGAATATGGGACAAGATCCATATCTCATCTACTCCATAGCCAACCCAGCAAAGCTCTACTGATGTCAGTCTGATGAAATTAAAGATTTGCTTCGTAGTAACCGATGGGAGCATCATACCCTACAACTTTAAATCACAGCTTTGACATTAGCGCTAGAGGCCCAATTCCAAGGCTGTCAGAAGAGGATTTCAAGGATCTATTTATTGACTAGGAAAGAAAGTTGCCCTTTCAGAGACCGTCAGCCTGACTTTTTATTTATTTTCACTTTCCTTGGACTTTTTCAAAAGTAAAGATGACTAGAAAGAGGCATCTGGGTACTCTTTTACATATGGGGAACTGCTCCAAAGTAATAACCAGATGCAAGCAACTACTGGAAATGAGGTAGTAGGAAATGCTTACAGGCAGGATCTGAAATAACCTCCTAGTCCTTTCTGGGGCTCCTTTGTTTTGTCTTTATTCAGGTAGTGTAAAGTTCTAAAAGAATAACTTGCCAAAAGCAAAAATAAATCTTGGCTTTTAGGTTAGACATGGGGGTATATGGGCGTTGCTGAAGCTTTAATGTTTGTGTTGGTGGTGGGGAGAGTGAGTGAGGAATGGTATGAGGTTTTCAGTTTATTTTCTTTCATAGATGAGAGAAATTACTATTAAAAAATTTACTTCTTCATGCAGGTGTTCTATGCCAAGGACCAGTGCTGGGTAAATAATTGTAGCTAATCCAAAAAAGTCCCCCATGCGGAGGCAAATACACACTTCCTACTGCGTATAGTGTATGAGTCACATTCAATTAAAGTAAATGGAGTTGTGCAATGTTGAATTTGACCCCACATAATGAATGTACATTCTTCCCACTGTGTATTTGTGAAAGTTGCCTGGGGATTGCTTTATTTTAGCTGGGGTGCTGACAAGGGAGGCAAGTGTAATGAAAGCAAAGCAGCCAACGTTCACAAACATGATATATGTGCTGAAGTTAGGAAATCTTTTCTCACTCTGGATTTTAAAACACTGTATGCAATGTATATGTCACTCAGCCTAGATTAAATTCTTATCTCAACTGGTCATAAGAGTCTGTGACATGATTTTAGACTCGGATTGGCCGCAGTATTTTCCTGCTATTTTTCTTTTTACAAAATGGCATTTGTATGGAAAACTTTCTGTTAAGTTTTGCTCAACCAAAAAAAACCTCAGAGTCTATTAAGAAGATATCAAAATTGAGGTAAATGCTGACCTTGACCAGAAGTTATTGCAGTTTTTTACCTTTGGCTATTTTTTAAATACTTATTGTTTAGAAAACTGGTCTGAATTCATGGATGTTTCCTGGATTTTCTCCATTCCCTCTCTTTCCTGTCAGGTAGATTTCAACTTCAAAACTTTTCTGGGGAGATTTGTATCAAGAAAGAGTAGCTCAGAGTAACAGGGGCAAATTCTGCAGCTTTTAACCTGCTACTGTGAATAATGATGCTCCTGGTTTTACATTTTAATCACACATCTGCCTTCCACATTGGTTAAAGGTGTACAGAGATGTCAGTGGGCTCACAGCACAGACTGAGTGAGACCTTTCTGACCGTGGCCTTTCTCTGTACTAGGAAACAATGCCATGAAATACATCAGTACTATTTAGGAGACCACAACAAGAGACAATATGGCTAATTTCTCTTCCATGTTTTCACTTTTCACCCCCTTCAGTGCCCTGATTTCTGGGCTTGGTGAGCCTGACAGGTACCTCTGTGAGGAGGTGGGCAAAACATACTGACTAAGTTCAGGAGAGCTGTTACAGCCCCTCACTGCCCCATGCCCTGTGGATGTGCCCAGCTGGGACCGAGCACACGGCACTCTCACCCAGGAGAAAGAGAAGAAGAGGCTAGAGGGGTGAGTTAATGCACCTGCCTTTCCTCTCCAGAAGCTTGGCTTGCTTCAAACTTGGAGTACACATCACAGGTGAAAGAGATCTTATTCTTATCACTTAGGCATCAACTGACAAATCTCCATCAAAAACTGACATATGATTTATTTCCAATAGGAGAGCTGCCAAGGGGAAATTGTCAGCGCTAAGGAAAAGAGAAAAAAAGATAAGCAGAAAGTGTTTTGATACACAGGCCAAAGGGAAAGAAGGGTTAAAGGAGTTAGCTTGGCACTTGCCAGTGTGACATTAGATGCTACTGTGAAACAGGATGAGAAGCCCACAGACCCCACGTGGGCTGGACTGCAGGCCAAGCATTAGCGAGTTGAGGCATCACTATGCACTGTGCTCCCAGGCTTGGCTTGGAGTAGGACACAGGCTGCAAGGGCAGTTGCAGGCATCATTTCAAAAACAGCAGCGTCTGGTGGGTCCTATCCAGCTCTCCTTGGGCAAAATTGCTGTCACTGACCTTAGCAATGAAGAGCAGACAGGTGAGAAGCCAGGGGATGTAAGCCCACATTCACAATCACAAAGGATACATCTGTGCTGCAGCTTTTGGAGTTACATGTCAGCCAGCTTAGCAGTAAACCTGCTTGGTGTGTCCATGGTGCTCACTGAGAGCTACAGAACTGGCTGAAGAAAACTACTAAAACAGCCCTTGGCAGATTATTTTCATGCTGAGTCTCGGGCTACTGCAACTACCTTGCCAGCAACACTAAAGTGAGCTAAACCAAAGCCAGCTCAAGGATATATATGGTCCCTGCAGTGGCTGGGCTACAGATGTGTCTCAACCTAGAAGGTCATTCACCATGAGAAGATGTTTTGCCAGACCATAATAAAGCAACGGATGATCACCAAAAGCAGTCTCTTGTTAGTTTTAGGCTGTATCATTTCCTACATGTACTCTGTAACATTTATGGGCTGCTGCAAGTCCAGAGGGTGGCCTGACAGCCACCAAGCTCCTGGAGAAAATACGTCCTTCAGAGTCACTCAGCTTCCTTTGTGGGGAACAAAATTTGCCAACAGCATGTTGCTTGTGGTGTGATTGACTTCACTTGTAAGAGAGAAGTAGTGAAATATTCATTAAGGTGAAACAGTGATTTAACAAATTTAGCAGTAAATGTGTCAGTGTTTTACAGGATTTGATGGCAGGGTACACTTGATTATCTACTGCATAGAGGACTGGGTCAAACACGCTGTCTGGGAAACCCCCTCATTGAGTCACCAGGTTCAGAAAGGACCCCTTCGCTTTCTTAACTCTTTCTCAGAGAGGAGTGCAGGTGCAGCTCGATCTAGTCCCAGCCCCAGACTTGGTCAACGGTTTATGTCTAAAGGATTATATATGTGCAATCATCTTTTATATTACTTAGCTAAGATTTCAAAGTTTAGCATGCTATTACTCACCAAGAATCTGTTGCTGCAAGGAATCTCAGCCTTGAGGAGCAGAACCTTAAGTGAGTGTCCTCATTCAAGAGGAGATCCTGGCATGCAGCCCACTGCCGTACAGAAGAGCTCAAAGGGCTCTCTGGTTTTCCACTACTTAAAGAGTAAGATAATTGACCTATAGTCATATTTTCATGGGAATAATATATCTAGGTCCTCACTCTGGTGTTTTAGCTGTGTTGCCAGCCATCCCTGAAAGCCTAGGTTCAACTTATCACAACTAATGTGGTGGTCATGATGGCCTTGGCCCAAGTAGGAGCCAGGGAGGGGGGAAAGAGGGGCAAAAGCAGGGAGAGCATACCACCACACAGAGACCACTGTCACAGACTCTGCCAAAGCTTTGCCAGCTGTGTGGGGGAAAGACAGAGGTGTGAGATGACAGCACTGGGCATCTTGCAATGTTGTGATGCCATCAGGGACACCTCACACCTTCACACGGCACAGCAGAGTCACTGGAACTGGGACTTTGAGAACAACTTGCACGCATCTGGGGACATGCAGGGAAAAGGTACCCCTTATATTTGAACTGTCTCTGGCGACCACAGGGGTCTGCTGAAGGGGCACATTTTGTTCTGCTTTACACGTGGAGCAGCAGCTAGATTCACGTCTGAATACATGAGAAAATGAGGTTTAACTAATCCGCCATTTAAAGAAATAACTGCTAAAATAATAGCATTTTGATGGAGCAAAGGTTATCTCTCCTGAAATGGCAGATATTCCTCAGTGACTCTGCTGATGAAAGGCACAGCCAGCCAGAGCTTTGGGAGGCTCGGCAGTGCTCGCTCTCTCGCTTTCTCGAGCAGCCTGTCAGCTATTTGTGGCATTTCCGTTATCTCTCAGCAAAATTAATTTTACCACATAGATTACATAACATGCTTTTGTCTCAAACAGCAGAGACCAGTGAGCTTCCCATCCTCCCCAGAATAACACCTGGTATTTGTGGTATGTGTTTGAACTGGAGGCAAACATTGGGGAGGCCCTGGGGAGGATATCAGTGTTTGGTGCCACCACAACTTTGAGATTTACATAGTCCATTTGTGCTGCTGGAGAGGTTGGGGTGGATTTTTGCCAACTCTGTAAAGTCAGCTTTTGATCTTAAAATCAGCCAGTGTTCTTTTGCTTCTTACAACACCGAAGGTGTTTAAAAATCTGTTGCCAGGATTGTGTTGACAATTTAGCTTTAGACCATGGGAAGCTCAGCCCCATTCTTAATTTACAAAATGAAAAGCAGGTGTTGACAATATCCATATGTGCCTTTTTTTTTTTCTCTTGCCACTGAATTAAACAAAGGTTTCTTAAATATGCTGTGTGGGAAGACACAGGACAAAATCTTAATTCTTTGTGGTGCATCTTCTTTGTGCTGAAGTATCAAATTACAGGTACCACAAAACCAGCCTCCCCAGCTGCTCCAGGGCTTCCCTTGCATAGGAAGATGCTGTTTGTACACAGGCAATGAAGATTGCTCAGTGCCACCCTGGTACACTTATGCTGCAGCCAGTGCATCAGAACTATGATGGGAATGAGCTCTTTGCCAGAGGATCTTGACTGTGAAGGAATGAGGGAGGGAGGAAGGAGAGGATGAAGCTAATCAAATTAGCAAACTTGAAACAGTTATGAGGTTCAACTAGCCATCAGTGTTTTTGGGTATTGGAGGAAGCATTAGCCTCAGACAGTCCTATATTTCCTGTATAGTTGCACTGTGGGCAAGCACCTTGTTTCATTGAAACAACTGCAGTGCTACTGAGCTGCTTGTGCTTGAACCTAGCACCCCTCAGAGCACCCAGCTTCTGCTGCTTTTGTTAAGGGAAAAGAGTCACTCTTTCTCTGTGTTTGCCTTCTCTGCCTATAGGGCTAACACACTCATGTAAGTTACTATTTCTTTAGTATTTGAGTATCTCCGCATACAGTACCTACATAACGATATGCAGCAAGAGTAAGGACACCCCACTGTGAGTTAGTGGAGTATTATACGTTATGCATGTTAAAATTCTGCTCGTGGCAAGATTTAAATAATACTTTTCAGACTGCATTACTATCTTTATTATTTCACTGATCTGTAGTTTATCCGATGGAAGAGGATGCTTGTGCTGTTAAATGCTACCCTGTTACAGAAAGGATTACTCATAGAAAGCTATGCAGCGCTTCTTAAAGCCAGTCAGCCTCCAGATCCACCCCATCTCCCCAGGGAGTGTGTTCCAAGAATGGGTCCCCGAGCTGTCACCTGCATTATCCCAAAGGCAGGCAAATGCTTGTTTCAGTCAAGAGCCAGTAATGAGCTACCTGTTTTTTGTCACCTTTAGCATGTTAGTTACTGTATAGATCAACAGAAATGCAAATCTGGTGGGCAGACAAGGTTCATGCTGAAAGATGCATGTTGAGTCATCAAAGGCTGTAAAGGGAAGAATTTTACATTCTGTTGAGCCTAGGAATTGTTGAGCAATCAGACAAGCCTTCTTATTACAAGGTGACATGTGTGACTTAAAAATAAATGAGCTAATTCTTAATTTAGTTGCAGGAGTTCCAGGACTGCCCCCTGCATAAATTAGAGGTAAATATATTTCATAGGGGAAGGCACAGATTTGGAGAGGTGATGGAAGATTAACTCTGTCAAGATCCTTCCGGAGGCTTCAAAGAAATCAGTTATGAAACTGGCATGCTCCACTAAGAATGGTTTCCCTGCGATGAATGAAACCTGAAGCACAAAGGAAGGCAGAGTGCCTCACAAGGCATGTCTGTAACAAGTCAGCCAAACAGCGGAAGAGAAAGATATTCGCATTTCAGTTTGGTGTATTTCATGTCTTGATACAACTTTTATAAATGCTGGTAATGACACTGTCCATCTATTTTGGATACCAAAACCAAATAATCCAATATCCATTTTGCTTTAAATCCTTCTGAGCAAACAGTGATTTCAAAGTAACAAGCTAAGGAGACAATAATTATCTGGACTATTCAAAGGCATGTCTGCACAGGAGCTGGATGAGCTTGTTTGCGAGCTGGTAAGAGGAAGGAATCTTAACCAGGAGATCTCTCTGATATAAAATAAGCTGGTGGCCTCCACAAGCCAGAGGTCCCAAAAGAGAAATCACATAATAACTCTGAAATATTCCAAAACCTAAGCTAACTTTGATCCAGTCCAGACTTCTGGAGACATTTCTTGTTGCTCTCTGCACTAGCCAAAAAGCTTTGCCAGCTTTTTCATGGAGAAATAATTCAAAGAAAAACAAAATGCCCTTTTCACAAAATCCGGAATTTACGGATGGAAATTTCTTATTTCCCCAAAGCTTTTGATTCTTCAATATGAAAATCAGAGTGGTCTGTCCTGCTGTCTCCTCCTCAAGAACACATTGATTTCACTTTTTTGTTGGAAGTGAAAAAGGAAAATTAACAAGAATACTCCAGGCATATGATGAAGAGGCTGAGAAATAACAATAATAGCAACAAAACTTGTGTTACAGCTCTCAGACTGCAATCTTCCTCAAGTCCCTTCTCATAAAGTATTTTTCAGTCCAGAAGCACAACCAAAAAACATATTTGTTGTGAACAAGAGATTTGGGTTGTTTTTGCAAGACTGGATTTCTTTTTTCCAAACCTTTCTACTGGCTGCTTTCTTCATCCACTTCTCTGGTTCTTGTTAATTATCTTTTTGCCACCAATGTCTAATGTCTGGACCTGCTTTCACAATCCCGTCACTAGTCCTCTGCTCATTCTCTCTTAAAACATGCTTTGCAAAAAGCTAATCTTCCATTACAAAAGACTTAACCTAAAAATAGGAAGACCAGTGCTGCTACTGCGATAATACATTGAGTGTGACTTTCTGACTATATTATGGTAATTGCTATCTTTCATTCTCATTAACCCTGTAACATATGTCCTCTTTCCTTATTTTGTCTACTCTTTGTCTGTCTTGAGTCTACAAATCTCTACTCAACTTGTAACCCTTTTGCAAGTAATTCACTGAAACCAAACAAGAGAGTCTCACTCCACTAATTAAAAAAATTTACTTTTTATAGCACCAGACTGCTGTCTCTCCGGAGAGAGCATCAAGACTGTTTTTCAGGAAAGCACATTTTAGTGGTACTGTATAAATACTGATCTTAAGAACCAATACCTGAATATCATGGTATAAACTCTTGCGGTGAGGAAGAAGTACCTTTAGCCATGTCAGTTGGTTCTATAATTAAGTACAGTTCTGAGCAGCCAAATGTGCTGTGCATGCTCAGGATCCAGAGCTGTATTTTAGAAATGGCACCTACACTAGCAAGAAGCAAACTTCAAATCCTGAATTGTCACATCCTTGATGCTTATGGTTTCTTAGTCCAAGGTATCTGAACACTTCTCTTCCAGCTTACACCCAATTGTTAGCATTGCTACCTAGACAGCCACTTTACTGTGTTTTCTTTCTTAAAGATCAGTAAGTAAGCAAACCCTCCATACTGTTCCCTTTCCAAAAAACCCCCAGATCTAGATTACTGCTGTGTTAGTCTTAAATACTCATGTCCTCCAGGAGGGTTGGCAACCTCAGAACAGGCACAGAAAGCCAGATTTGCTGAAGTGCTCTCATCTGGGAGCAGCTGTGTTTCTGTCCTTTCTCACAGAGAGCCGGACGCTCCTTGTCGCTGAGTCACAAGATCAGCCACAGCAAGCAGTGTCTTCCTTATCACCAAACAGCATGTTTATGGGCATGAACATCACAAAGTACAAGCAGATTTAATAAGATCAGGAGAAAGGCTGGTAGCAAACCAGCATCCCAGGACTAGCCAAGGAGGGACATAAGCACAAATACACTGACAAAACCGAAACGAAAACCTCCAGCCAAACGCAGCTCTTTACACCCAAGCTTTCTCAGCAGAGCATGAAAGCAGCAGCCTCCTAGTTGAGGGGGAAGAGCATCCATCACACACCAAGGGAAGGCGGAGCACATGCCACTGGTGGGATGTAAACCCAGTGGAGTGAGACCAGATGAACTGTACCAAGCCCCGGCTTCCAACGATGGACCAAATCAGTCCAGGAAAACCTTCATGGACATGACAATGCTCAAAAGCCATCAGAAAAAGGGAGAACAAGTACCAGAGTCTGTCTGAAGAGCACAGAACCGCTGTGGCTCTATTCTCAACTTGTCATGCTGGGAGAAAAGCTGGGTTGTACCAGTAGAGTCACACAAGAATAGAGAGAGCACAAACAGAGGCAGCAGCCAGCTCCAGGAGGTGAATTTACTGTGTGTTCTGGCTGAGGAGTCCCAGTGATGCAAATTGCTGTAGCTCTGATTAATTAAACTGCTAAACCAGATTTGTAGATACTGTACATTTCTATAAGAGCACAAAGCAGCCATAGACTTTCAACATTTCATCCTTATGGCTTGGTGCACAGACTATGTTTTCTCGGTTTTAACCACCATAACTGCGCCAGGTAGGAAAAGTTTCCTACCAACCAATTCACACAAATAAACCCTGAGTGTGGGCATAGCCATGTTGACATAACAGTTTGAAACAGCTACCGTTCTTATTTATTTTGCAGACTTATTTCTTCTACTGGTGTGGTTGTTTTCAACCTAAAAAAGATCATACCACTGTACTGATGTAGTATAGCATTTATATACAACCATTGAGTTAAACCAACATAGCTTTTCATCCTCAGAAAAAGTTTGAGCTATGACAGTGCATCAGTTTCACACTGCTTAGCAAGAGAAGTAAAACATAGCATGTAAGAAGAAAAAGCAGAAAGTGGAAAAAAATTAACTCCTCATGAATCTATTTCCACCAGGTCAGAAAAATCTGCATTTTCCTTTTAGTTCTTTGATTACCAGCTTTCTCTCTGGCTGCAGATTTGAAAACATTTTTCTTTCCCGTCTTTATTCCCTACAAAAAACATTGTCTTCAAACAAATATCTCAAAGGGTTTACAGAACTGATTACAAACTGATTCTGGAAGGAGAGAAAGATAATTGTGCGTAAGCTGATAAACGTTGCAGGGACAACTCTAAACAATCATGCATGAATTATATCTTCAACAAATGTAATTACCGAACAATTCAGAAAATGTGAAAAAGCTGGTATTTTTTTGGAGTTATTTCCTTTCCTGGCCTGTGTTTTGGATGGCTTTCAAGTATCCCTGATTAAATCTGGCCGGAAATCTTATGGTGTAGCCCATTCCCGATGAGAAATGCCGATTCATCAGAATGAAACAGTGCCGAGTGTGGGAACAGCACACATGGGCTTCAAACCTTGCCCGCTGTGCAGGTTGCTGGCAGAAAACAACCAGATTTCCTCCTGTCCCATCTGCCCCTCCCATGGCAGCCCGCTGGGCAGACTGCGCAGAGCGGCCTGTAGACTGAAGGCAAAGTTCTCTGTAGCATCTTCAAGGATAAAAGGGATCAGGAGGCAAAAACTATGAGACAAAAGACTTTATTCTTAGAATAGTTGAGGCAAAGCAGTCGGCACCAGCCTTGGGTTCCGGTTTTCCAATGTAGGACCTGTACTCCCAAAGCAAACTGCAAAATCAGCATAATATAACTCTGAAACTGCTTACAAGTGACCCCAGAATAGATTAACCTTTGCTTACAGCAATATGTCAGGAAATGTGTTATAAGCTCTTTAATGCAGTATATTTGAAAGTTTTTTGACCTATATTTCTATTTGAGCATCCTGCTCTAATGCTGTATTAATCACCAGTACTTACTGCCAATGAAGCTAAAGGGACAACTGAGCGTTGCCTGCAGTTACAGTCACACTCTGCCATTTTTTTCACAGGCACTGTGGCTCACCTGAAGTGCTGCACACTCAATACCTACCCAGGACCCACCAAGAACAATGTTCTGCTAGTCTGCAGGACCTTGGCAGTAGACTGTAGCTTATTCTGTTCCATGCCATGTTGCCCTCAGTAGGTATTAGTTGGAGCCTCTGGCTCCCAACTCACTTTTCCAGGTGTTTGCTCAGGACACTACAACACCTGCCAAGGACAACTGACAGAGAGGTGTCACGGGACATGTGCATTGGCACAGAACCTTGGATTCCCAAAGGACATCTCAGCCCTGAGGGACTTGCCAACACAAACACCTGCCAGGAGATATTTCCTACCCACTCGGCTTAAAAATGCAGGAGATGAGAGCATCACAGGATAGGAAGGAAAACAGAATCAGGTGAAGAGTTTCGCTTGACATTTTGCAAGTGTACTGTTACTGTCAGGAATGCTCTTTCCTGCAGCAAGATACTAGTGCAGTGCCTGAAGTGCCTTCACCTGCGTCACGCTGAGGGCCTCCCTTCTGCTATTCTGCAACCTGCCTTTCCCTCGCAGCTCTGTAGCTTCTAACTTACAGCTGCTGGGACAGTGCTTCCCCTTGATGTTCTCATGCTGTTGTTCTCAAGTTGTTATACTTGTAGCTGTGTACATACAACCTCCAAGTGCATGAGAATCATAGAATAGTCAGAGTTGGAAGGGACCTTAAAGATCATCAAGTTCCAACCCCCCTGCCATGGGCAGGGACACCTCCCACTAGACTGGGTTGCTCAAAGCCCCATCCAGCCTTGCCTTAAACACTTCCAGAAAAGGGGCATCCATGACTTCCCTGGGCAACCTGTTCCAGTGCCTCACCACCCTCACAGCAAAGAATTTATTTCTAGTATCTAATCTAGATCTCCACTCTTTCAATTTAAAATCACTACCCCTCGTCCTGTCACTAGACTTCCTGACAAAGAGTCCCTCCCCAGCTCTCCTGTAGGCTCCCTTCAGATACTGGAAGGCTGTTATCAGGACTCCCCAGAGCCTTCTCTTCTCCAAGCTGAACAGTCCCAGCTCTCTCAGCCTGTCCTCATAGGAGAGGTGCTCCATCCCTCTAATCATCTTCATTGCCCTCCACTGGACCCATTCCAACAGGTGCATGTCCTTTCTATGTTGAGGACTCCAGAGCTGGACACAGTACTCCAGGTGTGGTCTCATGAGCACAGAGTAGAGGGGGAGAATCACCTCCGGTGACCTGCTGGTCACACTTCTTTTGTTGCAGCCCAGGATGCAGTTGGCTTTCTGGGCTGCCAGTGCACACTGCTGGTTCATGTTGAGCTTCTCATCCATGAGCACTCCCAAGTCCTTCACTTTCTTGAATCCCTCCCTGCTCCCCTGTCCTTTTTCCTGCCTCATATTTTTTAGCCTTTGATTTATAACAAAGGAAGAACAAGTCTTAGTTGATATCGCAGTACGTATTAGCTGATAAGTATAACCCAGTAATACAATACACACAAACCTTAGCAACTCATCAGCCTGCAACACCCGTATCTGACCAAAGTGTGCTCCAATCAACACTGAGAGCACCAGAAGTGGAAAAAAACAGTAGAGTCTGAGCAGGTTCTAGTGAAAAACGCACATACTATGCATTACTGACCAGGAGGAAGACACAGTAGGGAGTGGGAAAATTGAAATCATTCTTCATCCTCATTGTGTTAATTTACTGTACTGGAGAGTCTCAGAAAATGTTTGTTTGGTCACCCAGAAATAACCCCAAGAGAGCTTTTCCTTTTCTCACTTTATTTTCATTCTTTCGATTCTTGTCTTTACCAAAAGGTAACTGAATTAACTGTATGCCACTACCTATAGACCCCACAGATAGAGCTTTGTGAACGTACATCTGTGTAACAGTGTTTCTAAGGACTCACCTGAACATACTTGAGTCCAGCAACGTCCCAAATCTGCTGTCCATTAAGGATCTTCAGCTACACTACAAAACATCATCTATTTAAAAGCTTTTATTTCAAAATAGCATACTGAACTTTAGTCACAGGATGCATATTCAGGTGATTTATCTTTGAGATAAGCAAGTTCAGACAGAACTATTTTCAATTCAATTTCAGGGAAGGTGGGATTTACAAGATGCACTCAGAAAGCTGTGAGGGAGCACTGTCATCCAAAACTGACTTAGTTTGCTTACAGCTCTTTAAGTAACCCCTCTGATCAGAATAGACCTTTCTGAGTCATGTAGGCTTGTACTTGTTTCTGACTAACTCTGCAGCTCACTGCTCTATTTTTGAAATCTGCAAACACTTCCACTTGTGTTTTTAAGTCTTTGTATAAATTAAAGCTCATTTGGGCTCTGATCATGTACAGCTTGAGTCAAACGGAGTTAACTGTTAATTTAATTGGAAGCAGGATACATGTCTTCTATAGGAAAGCAGAAACAGGAAGCTGATCATCTTTACTAATTTAATTAATTCATTAAGAAGAAGAGGTAGTGGAACTGAAATGATACCATTAACCTTACAGTAACTCACTTTTCTTAACACTAGCTGGAAATGATAATTTCTTTGTCTGTTAGGAGATTCACTTGCTTCTGGGACTTGGTTTCGGCAGCTGATTTCAGACTCAGACCTGCTGGAGTTAAGTAAAAACCTGCCTTATTAGGTCTAGGGTAAAGCTGCAGATATTTCAGCAAATAACCATTTTTATATTCAAGAGAGTCATATTGGACTCTGGTTCCAGAATGTTTTGCATTTGCTTGCATCTCTAATCCCGAGCGAATCCTATGGGGACAGGTGGCTGACTGGATTTCTTGCAGAAATTGGCATGTGTTTGGATTTGGCTGCATTCAACCATTGAGGGTGATACTTACGTTTTTGAGGAACAAACTGTTGTAGGTGAAAACACTGTTTAAATTGTAAATGTTAACAAGTGGCAGATAATTGGGTGTGTGCATGTGTGAGGGGATGCGTATCCAAAATTTAACTTTTGAACTCTCAAGCAGAAGCCTGCTGCTTGCTAGCTGCAAGCAGTATAGACTAGTTCTAAATTTTGATAGCACCCAGACTGAACAAACCTTGCATGGCCTGAATCCTAACGTTAAGGAAGATACATGCGACATAAGGACCAATTAAGGAGGCTGATGTGAGAAGTGTTGTGATTCTGCACCTGACTATTTAGATTAGGAAAAAAAGGACCTGGGGCTATAGGAAGAAAAGATGATCAAAATCAAGGGTTCCCCAAAAGAAGAACTTGTCTTGGAGAGAAGGGGACTGTCGTGGTTTGGCCTCGGTGACAACAAAAGCGCCACGTGGCAGTCTGTTGACTCTGCCGCCCCACGGTGGTGGGGAGAGGATGAGAAAGAAAAGGCAGACTCGTGGGTTGAGATAAAAACTGTTTACCAGAACAACAGGTATTGCAGGGAAACAGTAGCACAGATGGAGGGTACAAACACGAGTACAATACCAACTGCAGCCCGCACTGCCCCAACCTCCACCGACACCACCGAGATGCACCCCCAGCGCTGCCCATCCATATATATAGCCTACGGCGTGATGTCACCACACCCACTTCCGGTTGTGGCCCCTCCCCTTCCCGGCTAGCTCGCTGCTGCCCCTGGGCCTGGCACACATTGGGTGGAATAGCTGTGCCGGATAGAGACAGGAGAGAATCAACCCTGTCCCTGCTGGAAACCAGGACAGGGACCTAACTCAAGTGGATGAAAGATCTTGGAAGCAGGGAGTGAAGACAAATGCAGTGGGAATTTCAGGAAGCTTGGACAGTGATATTCAACTGTGATGTGAGCAGTAGCACAGCATGAATTAAGGGAGGTTTAGATTGAATACTAGGAAAAAATTTCATCACCAAATGAGTTTTCTAGCATTGGAACAGGTTGCCCAGGGAAGTTGTTGTGTCACCATCCCTGGAGGTATTTAAAAGGTGTGTAGATGAAGTGCTTAGGGACATGGTTTAGTGGTGAACTTGGCACTGTCAGATTAACAGTTGGATCTGATGATCTTAAAGGTCTTTTCCAACCTAAACAATTCTATTATTTTATGACATTACTTTTGCCCAGCCTTCCCAGACCAGTGGAGACCAGTTGGAGAGGGAAGTTGAGACCCCGTGAGGGTAGTGCAGGGAGAGGAGTGATTAAGCATGTTTAATAATCAGATAAGGTAAAAGATCTGATCTTCCCAACTCTTCAGTAAGTTCCAGTATCTAGATCCACTATGTGGCTTGTTATTCTATCTTGCCCCTGAGCTAACAGGAAGGACAGAATTCACCAAATAAGCTACTCACTACAAATTGTTCCCTGACACTGAAATTCACCAAAGTGCAGGGAGCAGTAAAAACTGTAGGTATCCCTTCAAAACAGCCCAAGTCATGGAGCTTGGAATGGGACTAGTGCTGCTCTTAACTGTTATATTGGCCTTGTGTTAGTCCACACTGTAGAGATGAAATTAAATCCCTTCTCACTCTGGAAGCCATTATCAGTAGTAGAAGCTAAAGACTTTTCCTCACCAACAGATCTCTTACTCCAAGACACCAAGGTGAATGGAAAGGCAGATGTAAGTCAGCAGGCTTTGGTTCTGGTTCAATTTTCTTGTCTTTTTCAACCTCAGTTTCTGCTAGAACAGCTCCCATCATCAGTTCAAGACCTTTTTCCCTTCAGGGTGATCCCAAACTTAAGGAGATGAACTCAAAGAGGTTGAATGCAATGTACAGAGATAAAAAATAAATTTCAGATGGTTTTATGGAGGCAGGACTGTGCTGTTTACAATGACACCTCCACACAGTAAACCCCAAATAATTAGAGACAATCTTCTTTTCTTTTGTTTTCCTTTTGTCATTTTGCTAAACACTTTGAATTTCCAAGTGGAAACTCATTTGGAAGCAGAAATGTTTGGGTTTCTCCCCCCCCCCAATTTGCTTGCCACATTGTTCTCTGTACCACCACACATCTGCTTGCTAAAAGAGTGAGCAGTGCTCAGATCTTGCCATCACAATAGCTTTAAACCAGCTCTTTTATCCTGTTGCTGACAGTGATTTCACAGTGGTGCTCCAAGATACCAGCTGCAATTCCAAATATGCTGCAATACAATCCCCGTGGTAGAACAGGCTGAAGGCCATCGTCTCTTAAGAAGATTGCCTTGAATTACTTGCAGAACAAACAACTCCTTTCTTATAAAAAATAACATGCTTGAAGTTGGACTGTGTAGTTCATTGCTTAGACTGCAACTCACCTATTGGCTAGAAGTTTACTTGATGATGAAGTCATCTCTGGGCCCAGTGGGAGTTGGAACTTTCAAGTATAGTGATTTCAGCTGTGAGTTGTGGACAGGGAGAATAAATTACTCAAGTGTGACTATACAGTGTTAAGAGGAACATTTCTCCACCTGATTACATGGCAATTTGTCTCTTTCTGCAAGTACTAAGGGGCATTTAGAAAGGCATCATGATATGTCAGAACAAAAAAAGGTTAGCAACACATTATTTACTGAGCTCCTGGCAACATTTAAGCCAATGTTTGTCACTGATTTATTTGACTGAAGATGGTATTTCAACCTAAAGCTTGGCCAGGTGGGCTGCAGTTCCGAAGAGTTCTGTTTAAGATCCCACAGTACACCTCTAGACCAGGTTAAGGTGGCCTATATAGCCACTTGTATTGAGGTTACAAAGACTGTGAGCATGGTAAGATGGAACCAGATGTAAAAAAAGGAAGTTTCAAGCACTTATGAAACCAGTATGTCAGCAGACACATTCCAAGCTATGTCTCTAAAGGAAAGTCATCTTCAAATAATGCATCACTCAGTTGTCCTGAGTGAGAGAAAACTTCTGTTTAGCAAAACAACTAGCACCTCATCTACAAATAGGCTAACAGCAACTACTTTCAGCTGTTGCGCATTTTAGGAGGGACTTTGACCCAGTGCAGATATTTAAGAACAATTTAAAACACTGGGAGATTCAAGATTGATTCAAGTTGAAGAACTATTCATATAGACTTGAAGGAAAAGAGGATCCTGTACTTTTAATATACCTAAAAACTTCTTGCTTTAGCAATGATTTTGCTTTTGTGAAAATCAAGCAAAATTCCATGAAGAATATGTAGGTAGCATTTTTAAATTGATTTGGCTATTGAACAATCATAGCCCACAAATGTTTAGCCTGCAGCACTTCACACACCACGGATAGTATATAACATTACCCTTTTAACACTAATAAACTCTACGGAACATAAAACATTTGACAGCAGTTCTGGGATTATTTTGGCCCCAGTGAAGAAAAGCAACTATCATAACTGTGAAGTTAAGAGATTTTGTGATGTTGGGTTTATGACAGATCCATCTCCAACACTAATTATAAACAAAGAGATCTATGAAGAGCCAGGTTGTAGCATCACACTGTAATTTTAAAGGGAGCTAATTTTTTTTTTTTTTAAATTGGTGAAGAAGGGAGATATGGAGGGGAGAATGATGTGGGACAGTCTATGCTTATGGTGCTAAAGGAACCATTTATCTTGCATTCAGTAAAATCAGCAGGTGAGGCAGACACATTTAACTGATGATGTCTTTGCCATTATACTCAACCCAGTAAGGTCCTGGCATCAAAAAACACTCTGTATCCCTTGGACAAGAAAGAGCAGCTATAGAGAGCAAATTCTCATTCCTGTCTAACAAAAGAAAAATAACAGCTGAGAGATTTGTAAATGTTTGTTGTAATTCTGCAACAGAATCAAATGTTAAATTCCACGTACTGCTCTGCTACTCCCATCCTGATCATCATCAGTGAAAACATACCTTCAGTGCAGCAGCTGTAGCTGCTCTAATAAGATATCTACATAGAGAAAATAGGCAATCAAATTTCTGCAAAGTATGAAATTTTCCATTAAATTGTCTCTTCCTTTTATATAGCACAGCTGCAACAGTTCTCACTAGCTTTTCCTATCCATGCCTCAGCAAACATAACTCTCACTAGCAGGATATTTTCCAAATGAGTCATTTGAGATTCAGAAAATTTCCTCTAAAGGCGTCTAGACCATGACCCTCAAAAGTATGTCCTGCAAAGAAAGAAATCGATCCTATTGTCTACAACCATAAGTTAAGAAACAGAGAATATTGCAAGTTAAGAACATACTCTGATAAATTAAAAATGGTTGCAGATATAACGAATGTCTGTGTCATTTGCTTCTAAATGAAAATCTGGTAATTTAGTCAATGTATTAATCTTCAAAAGGCCTTTGATGTTGTGGTCTGTGTGGCTTTGCCTGCTGAACTTTATAGTTTTGCTTTTTAATAGGGCAGAGGTTCTGCAGTTTTCATCTGAGTAGCAAGTCATTATTGGTAGACTGAATTGTTTAGAATTACTGTAAATTGTGGTGTTCACCTGCTAATTGATGGAGTTTCACAAGCACTGGATGAACGGTGTTATTCTTTTCCACCATTAATTATCTATTGAATCCTGTCCTATTGCTAGTGTTGCAGTTGATAACTGTGATACAAACTGTGCCAGTAAGGCTGTCATTGCATCTACAGAAAGAGTCTTCGGTAATTTAAACAAGACCTACTTGTCTCAGAAAGATATAGTTTTTTGAAGTAATCAAAATGCCAACCCATGCTTACATGGTATAATGAAAATCACAGGAAATCTCTGTAGCTGTTGTGGAATCTTTTTTACTGCTCTCTGCATTGTCAGCCTAAAAGAAGCAGTCAGTCCTGAGTTCATTGGGTCAAATTGGAGTGAATCACTTGAGGTGTGTGAAAGTCATTACAAGGCTTCTGTTACCTTTGAGGCCTATCTAAGATGTGCCACAGAGTCTTAAATGATGAACTGGCTGGGAGGGAATCACTCAAATTTATATTCTTGAAGAGTTTTATGTCTTTGAAATTATTTCATTTTGAAGTGTCTTGCAATTTTTCATTGAACCGAAAAGGAAATGTTTTCCCTCCTCAGGGTGTGGTTAAAAACCATATGTATTTAGTTTAAGACAAGGAGAAAGTATGAAAAAAAATCTTTTGAAAATCTTTGGAAAAGGAAAAGTCAAAACCTTCTGATTTGAAACTGAAATACCAAAACACTTTGCTGTTTCAGAAATATTTCATTAGAATCAACTATTTAGACTTCCAGTAAGCCCTCATAATTCCTTTGGGGTCAAAAGGACCTGCTAAATCCAACATGTGGTAATAGGCTCAATTCCTACCCAAATTCAAATTTCATCCAGAATTGCCATTAAAATGAAAATCACAAAATATGCTGAAAAAGTTTTTCTCAATGTCATATTTTACCCCCTGTTACTAGTTTTCTTTGAAGACCACTACGGGAGGGACATTGTGGTGTTGGCGCATGTTCAAAGAAGGACAACGAAGCTGGTGAAGGCTCTAGAGTACAAGTCATGTGAGTAGCGGCTAAGGGAACTGGGGTTGTTTAGTCTCGAGGAAAGAAGACTGAGGAGCCACCTCATTTCTCTCTGCAGCTTCCTGAGGAGGAAAAGTGTAGAAGGAGGTGCTGAGCTCTTCTCTTTGGTATCCAGTGACAGGACATATGGGAACGGTTCAAAGATGCATCAGCCAGGGGAGGTTAAAGACTGGACATTAGCAAGCATTTCATTACTGAGAAGATGTTCAAACACTGGAACAGTGTGTTCCTAGGGAGGTGGTTGGTGCTCCAAGCCTGTCAGCATTAAAGAGTAATCTGGACAATGCTCTTAATAACACACGTTAACTTTTGGCCAGCCCTGTTGTCATCATCTAGTTAGACTAGATGATCCTGGTAGGTCCCTCCAAGCTGACCTATTCTATTCTATTCTATTCTATTCTATTCTATTCTATTCTATTCTATTCTATTCACCAATTATTAAAACAAACTTGATTTGGGGAAAGTTGGTTTAATTTGTTGAGCCACAAAGACAAATCTGAAACCACATCCCCCACCCCACCCCTTTTTTTTAAATCTCAACTTCACTCTTCCATTCCCTATTCCTCTCCCCACTCTCCTGAGGGGTGCAGGGCATTGAGGAATGGGGGCTGTGCTCAATCCATACAAGCTGCTCTCTGCTGCTCCACTCTCCAAACACTTTCCCCCTGCCTCAGCATGAGATACTTACCATGAGCAGCAGTCCTTCAAGATAAACCTGCTACTGCTTGGGCTCTGGACGAGCCACAGCTGCTCCAAGAAGTATCCGTGTTCTCCAGAGTGGGCTCCTCCATGATGCAGCCGTGAAGACTGTAATGGATTAGCATGTTTGTTATGGGACCAAATATATATGTTCTATAAAAGCAGTAAAAGTTTATTGGGCTGTATGGGACCTAAATATATTATCTATCTAATAGATTTTCCACCTTGTTCGATATGCAGACTTGCAAACTTTTCAAATGGCAGTGAAAACTCCATAGTAAGTCTTACTCTATCCAGCGTAGACCTCCTGGTATCATTTCATCAGTGGTTTACAGGTAGTCCATGGACACAGAAGAATCCAAAGATCACAGTCCAAAAAACAGACTGAACTATTATCGAAATATAGTTAATAAAATTGTAACATTGATATATTGTAAATTTTATCTGTGTAACAGATTGCCTTATTGTTATCATGGAGGGGAAACATTTGTTTATATGATCACCTATTTAATTGTTATGTCACTGACATTGTCTTAAGAAAAATGCACCAAGCTCATATTTAATTCACTATCCTTCACATCTTCTTCCTTCAGCACTGAAAAAAAATCTAGGTATTTGACATATTTTTTCCTATATGAAACAAGAATAACTGTCTTATTGAATAATGCATACTGTAAATGGGAAGCAGTCTTGTCTGCAATGGACTGTGATTTAAAAAACTCATATTTTGGTTAACTTTCAGCAAATGACTTCACTATTTTCTTCCTTGATTTCTCCCAGTAATTGATGTATGTATAATACATATATATAATGCTATGGACCAGCTCTTCAAAGCACTTGGGTTCTGTTTATGAAATTGCTAAATGAGTGAAGTAATAGCAATTCCCCTTTTCATTTTCCACTTGCAGTGATAAACGATATTTGTATCTGCTGTCAAATTGCTCATTAAATATGTGTTATTATAATCCAAGCCTTAATGGCAGAGTGCTCCATGAGACTGTGGAAGGACCATACATAGGACTAAAAGACTGTGGAGGAGGTGGAAGGAGGTGAAACATTCTGGGCCCATCTCAGCACTCCCACTTTCCTCCTTGTTGCCTTCTTATGTTGATACTTGTACCTGTACCTTCTTATCCCTGTCCTATTGCACACAGATGTGCTTTGCTCTGCATGAATTTTTCCAGAAGAAGAAGAAGCAGCAGCTCTTGGCAGGTGTAAATATTGATTAGCACAGCCCGTTCCTTCCCCTCTCAAAGCATGTCTGCATGCATACACACACGTGCGCGCGCACACACAGAGCGACATTATCACACATTAAATTACTGTTATTGAAATCAGATTCTAGCTTACCTGATGCTGACAATATTGTGTTTTATTGCTAAATGCTACAAGTAATTCCTGACACTCTCAATGTGTCATCAATGTGTAGCTCATCTATTCAGGGATTTCCTACCACCAGGTAATATCACCAGAATTTTGCCTGAGGAACAACTGCTGGAGAGGACTTGCTGTTATACCTTGCCTCCTTCTTCTGGAACATATTAGCATAATGTAAGTAAGCATCACAGAGCAGTTTGACATACTGTATGAGTGCTGATTTTATGTTAAGCTTAAACTGATAGTAGATACCCATTGAGAGAGGTAGAATTTCAGAAAATTTCCTAGTCCACTACTGCATTTTAAAATAGGAAGATATAAAAGCAGATGGTATGTGTGTATTCATTATAATCCAGCCATATTTCTGTATCCTTGCCTCCATTTAGCCTACACAGAAATTCAGACGGCTGTAAACAAGGTTTGTATTTGTACTGCTATACTATAAACTTCTCACTTTTGATACCGTATGTGACAGCACACAGTCTATAGTTGTGTGTATGACATCAAGCACAAGTGTAGTCCTCCTTGCCTCTGCTTGGTTCACTCACAAAAAGCATATTAGAGATGCCCAGGAGCTGCATCTGTGACCTGCTGCATCAAGGGCAAATTCACTGGAACAGAGGTTGCTGCCAAAGGAGTACAGTCAATACACTAATTTCTTAGTTTGTTAACATAAGAATGTAATAATGACCAACCGAGGTCAGGTCCAACTAGCCCCAGATCCTGTTTCCCAAACTACCCAATAGAACAGACACAGAGGGGAAGTTCATAAGTACAGACAGATCTTTGGTCAAGCCCCTCTTCTGGCAGTCAGTGCCTTAGAGAGCACCTAAGCTGAAGGTCATACGGAGACTGAGCTGTTTAATGAGTGCCAATGGACCTGTCTTAATTTAGCTAATCCCCTCTTGAATATATTTGCATTTTTGCCTCTGCAGCTTCTCTCAGCAACGAATGCCTTCTTTAGTTATGAGCCACATGAAAAAAACACCTTTCCACGATTTTAAATCTGCTGCTTGATGCTTCGGCATTGAGGTCTCATTAATTCCTCTGTGACCAGAACTGGGGAATAATCCTTCCTCATGCCCTTTCTCTAGCCCTATATTAACTTTATTCTGTTTTAGCATATGCCTTTGCCTTTTGACTCTTTCTGAAGCCAAAGGTAGTCTGTTTGGTCTCTCCTGCTGTGCAGACTCTTCTGTGATCAATCTTTTCAGTATCTCTTTCAGTGCTGCTTTTTATGAGATGAGGGAAGGGAATACTATATGTGCACTCTTCAAAATACATCTGCATCACAAATGTATACAGATGGTTAAAAGCGATTTTGGTTTGACTCTCAATTCCTTTCCCTAATAATGCCTAACAGCCTGTTTGTACTTTCAACCACTGCTGAGCAGTGAGCTTACCGAAGCAACTCCAAGATTTACTTCTTGACTGGTAACAGCTAATTTAGAGCCAAGAACAGTATATGCATGGTTAGAAATGCTTTTTTTCCTAGATGCGTTGTATTGCTCATATCAGTGCTGAATTTTGGTTAGTTATAGTAAGATCTTCTGCAATCATTCACATTCAGCTTTAGATTTGACTGTACTAAATAATTTTATATTACTGATAAACTTTGCCACCTAGCCCCTTCAAGCTTCCTTCTGAGAACACAGTGACACCCCAGCACATTTAACATCTGCCTACTACAAACAATTCATCATTTGTTCTTCCTCATTTCCAATCCTTTAACCAATTATTAACCCATGGGAGGCCATTCCAAATGACAGTTTCATCTCTCTAAGAACCTTTGCAGACAGACCTTGTGAAAAGCTTTCTGGAAACACCCAAACACTGTATCAACTGAATCACCTTTATTCATATACTTCCTTACATCTTCAGAGAGCACTCATAGATTTGTGAGTCATGACTTGCATTGGTAAAAGCTGTGTCGACTGTTCCCCAGTAAGTAAGTTTTCCACATATGTAAGTTTCTATGAATTTGCTTAGTACAAAAGCCAAGTATAACAGCCTTTATTTGCCCTCATCTTTCTCGCAGTCCTGTTTAAAAAAAATACATAACTGTTACACTTGGACATGGACTTGTTGGAATGGGTCCAGCAGAGGGCCATGAAAATGATCAGAAGGATGGAGCACCTCTCCTATAAGGACAGGCTGAGAGAGCTGGAGCTGTTCAGCCTGGAGAAGAGAAGGCTCTGAGGAGAACTTAAGGCAGCCTTCCAGTATCTGAAGGGAGTCTACAGGAGAGATGGAGAGGAACCCTTGGCCAGGAAGTCTAGTGACAGGACGAGGGGTAATGGATTTAAATTGGAAGAGGGGAGATTTAGATTAGATATTAGAAAGAAATTCTTTGCTGTGAGGGTGGTGAGGCACTGGAACAGGTCACCCAGAGAAGTTGTGGCTGCCCCATCCCTGGAAGTGTTCATGGCCAGGCTGGATGGGGCTTTGAGCAACCTGCTCTAGGGAGAGGTGTCCTTGCCCATGGCAGGGGGGTTGGAACTTGATGATCTTTAAGGTCCCTTCCAACTCTAACTATTCTATGATTCTACACTTATTGCCTTTTATTTTTCTGGTATCTAGAAAGTAAACTTTGCTTATTCTCAGAACAAACCCAAGCCTTTAACTCCTTTAAAGTTCTTTGAAATTATTTATTGCTATTTATTAATTTGTTCCATATCCTGGCCCGCTCTTCTTTCCCACTGAGACAGTTTTCCCCCAATGAACAATAATGCCTCAGGTCTCTTCTTCATCTCTCTGTAGAGAATACAGAGACAAAGAAATCCAATTACTGCCTTTCCCAGGAGGAGGAAAGGATTTGCTTCCCACCAGAATCGGCTGATTCTACTTCATACCTTCCTGTGCCAGAAGCTGTGGTTCCAGCTGTGCAGATACCTGTTCACGTTGGACTTCATTCCCTCCAGTACTCATTCAGTATTCTTGCAATGACCTTGTCTTCCCCTTGTAATGTTTTAATATGTTGCTCATTTCTGGACCACACCAAGTCCTACTTCAACTGATTTTGAAGGTTTTGTTGTTAAGAATCTTCACACAGTTAGCAAATTGCTTCTCATCACCTTATCTCTTATTTTTTCTTAAACTACTTCAACAAGGGTTTCCATTTCACTTGCTAAAGTTTTTGCTGCTGCTTGTGAAATTATGCCTTTCTTTCCCTGGTTCAAGGCTTGTTTAATTATTTCATGCAATGAGGCATAATCTAGAAAGGAGACTTTGAAAGAGCCTCATGTGACGTTCCCAATTGTTCACTAGGAGCTAAAGGGTCATGTTCCCTTGAAGTATTGAAAGAATTTGATATTGAGTTTGTCTCACTTCAGCCTGTGAGTAAACGCTGGTTTCATCTTCCCTTTTAATTGCCCAAGTGCTTGAGTCTCGTGGCCTCCTACCTTGTGTTCCTCAGGAGTGCACATGTAGCTCTTGGCATATCATCAGTGTACCCTATACCTCAGGTCCAGCTCCTCCTCCCCAGTCCCTGAGGATCCCAGGCACCTGAATCTGGGACCCAGCTTTCTGCTCCTGGGAACCCATCACTGTGAGAGGCTCAGTGTTATAATTCCTTCTGTTCTTCCATAGCTCCAGCCTTCAGGCTGTGTGTATAAATTATCCTTCTCACCAAATGGTGACAGTTTAAAATTAAAATATGTCAGCAATAGTTAAGCCGGATATAGAGTCTTATGATCATGATAGAGTAGTTTGGGTCAAGATTTGACTTGTAATCTTTGTAGTGGCTTGAAAGGAAAAGTCCCTTTGGTGCTGACCCTGGCATTAACCTTCCTGAACTAGAATGTAGTCAGACAAATTAGCCTGTTGTTTGTCCCCTGCTCTAAAACAAAACAGTTTCTAAAGAATACTTGCATATTTATTCATTAGTGAAAAACCCCATCCTGCTAATAAATATTCAAAATTTACTGTTACACCATTGCAATGGCTTACTGGTTTGGAATAGTGTAATTTACTATGTAAGATACAGAGGAAATTGCTTTTTCATGGTGTTTCAATACTTCTGAAACAAAGCCTCACTGAAATTAAGCTAACTGATGAAATGAACTAACTCAATCAACTAAATGAGCCCCACTCTCCCATAGGACTTAAAGGAACCCAGACTTTCCTCCAATATATCTATCAAGGCACTAGAGGTCTTTTAACTGGAGATTCAACTGAATCTAAAAACAAGTACATTGTTTTCTTAAGTTTACCATCAAAGTTGCTTAAAAATACTACTATTCTGGTCTTCTCAAAACCAGTAGCACAATAGGTCTCTGGTCTTTCTCTGCCTCTATGTAGTAATGAAATAAGTAAATTTGAATTTTAACTGATTCTAACTCAAAACTCATCTCCATAATATCTGGTCATATAGGGCATATTGAGATTATCTTGCCTTGAAATGAACAGACCAGAATTTCTTCTAATACAGAGATAGGATGCCATCAAAGCTTGGGCAGCTGGGGGTCTGGTAACAGTAACGTGATCCAGAGCCAGTATATCATAACTCTGATCATTTATTATGCCTTTCAGTAGAAGGAAAACTGAATGAAGTTCTATGAAAACAAACAAACAAAACAAAAAAAAAGTGTAAACAGTCAGCAATGAGATACTTTGACATTTTCAAGAATGGCTGTTTTCAGAGAGGCTACCTGTCTGCTTCTCTCCTGAGGTGATTTGGAGGGACAATGACACTGCCATATAGAGTCTACAGCTGCAGAAGAAAGCAATCTCCTCTGAAACATAGTCCAGACCTGGACAAAGAAACTTCTTGGACTAAAGCAACAGAAAGCAGCACCTTACAGGGTTGTGCCCCCACCTCCTACCTTTCTCAGGGGCTCAGGCTTTCTGGATGGACTGTGCATTAGGGACAGTGGATGCTTTGGCAAATCCTTTTCTAGGGCTAGGGTCCTGAGCAAGAGAAGAGCAGGTGTTTAAGCAAATTTCTTGACCAAGATTGTTTCCTCTTTTGTGTGTGAATCTGAACTTGGTGGAGAAAGAGGTCAATTTCTGTCTTCCCTTCAGCCCTAGAAAATATATTCTTACATCTTCCTCAGCAGGTTCTAAGCCACAGTGGTCCAGAATCACCTCCCTTCACTCAGCCAGGCTCTCTCCCACCAGCCTCCTCAAAAGAGGGGGGAACCATCAGGAGTAACAAGCGGAAGTTCCATTGAAGCAACCTTGACTCCTCACAGACACCAGGACTTAACTAACACTTCCTGTTGAAGTTATGGCATGGTGTGACAAGAGCAAAGTACTTAGGGAGCTAGAAAACAAGCAAGCAACTAAAAACCTAAGACTTTGGTCTCAGTACTATATCATGGGGCCAGGCAAGCGGACTTTGGGGTCCTATTTTAGAACTTTTTCCAGGTTCAGTCATAATACTGGAAACAGAAACCAGCATATAGCCTTATTGTCTTCACTAACCAGAAGGCAACATCAATCTGGAGGGGGAGCAGGAGTGTGTGTCAAGACCTCCCTTCAGACTGGCATTCCAGTTTTCTTGTAAAAATGGAAGTTGCTTTCTTTGCCAGCAGGGAAAAGGAAAACTGTGTCTAATAAATTGTTCAGTGTAAACACCAGCAAATTCATTATTTATAGTTATTTAATGAAAGTTTTATGTTAACAAATCCTTTTTCAGTGGCTCATAAACCATTTGCTGCCTTTTCCTGTCTTTGTGCTTCTTCAATTCACTAGGTCACATTCATTGCAGGTGAAGCTTTCAAAAAAGAAAAAATAAAGATTTGGAGTGAGTCAGTGCTCTCTGAGCACTCACTAGATATAAGACGCCTTGTGCTCCATCTGATTCAGCTCCATTATTCATAGCATGAAATTTTTCAGAAGGAGAAGCATGTTTAAAATGTCACTTACAATATGAAAATTTGTTTTAATACAATTTAGTCTGAATATTTATGGTACTTGCAGTGTTCCCATCTGTGCATAGGAACCTTTTCTTTCTATAAATAGGAGAAGAAAACTGCATTTTGTCCAGTTCTTGTCTTCAGCCTCATGACTTTTATTAAGTCTGTGTTTGCAGAGGTCATTATGAATAACATCGTGTTGAAGCTGCAGTCAGAGATAAGAGGTTTATACGTGGGATCTCTAAGTAAGGCCTGGCCATGGCGATTTGCACTAGTTTCAGGATTTTACTCTGTATTTTCAGTAAGCTGACTCTATCAAAACGAATTCTCCAGGCCTGACACTTCCTCTGGTCTTATTCTGAGTAGAGTAAATGCACCCACCAGGTTCAACCAGGTGTGCTTCATCCACTTCCAACCTCTTCTTTGCTTCACAGCATTACTAACAGCCACTGCATTTTAAAGCAGGCTGCATAACAATGATTATCAGGATTTTGTAGATGTTCTGCAAGCCTGAAATTAAGCACATGCAGAAGTCTCAGGCCATAAGCATTTCACTGGGCTTCAGGCATGGATAAATAGAAATTGAAGCTATATGCCAAAGTACAAACTAAGACCTTCTTTTATTTGAAGACAGTATTAAAGATATTAAAAATCCATAGTATGAGTGAGAAAGATTAGGTCTGTTTTCTTTCAAAAAACATGGTCCAACAGCTTTACCCTTACATTTATAAAAAACACACTCCTGTCCATGACGTGTGTTGTATTTAATATGTCTGCGAAGCCCAGCATAACAAATGTCTGAGATAAATAACCTTCAGTCAATAGCAAGACCTGCTGTTGAAAGGAGGTGCTGTAATCACAGCTGGCTATGGCTCTGCAACACCCTGCAGGCAGCCAGGAGGTCTGGAGGTGCAGACCCAGGCTGTGTCCCAGCTGGCAGCTTTGCCACACCAGAGCTGAGACAAGGAACCCAGCAGACTCTCACCTGCCCTTCATCTGCTCCACTTCTCCTAGTGGCCCCACTGCTTATTTCAGATGTACATACTTTTTTATCTAGCTACCTAATTATTTTCATCAACAAAATGATATCCATGAGATCAGGAAGCAGACAGGAGAAAAAAGGATGGTGACAGTGAAAGCACAAGGGGAGGAAGGGCTGTATCACCACAGTGTTCCTGCCAAAGCCTCAGATGCTTACCTAAAGAGACAGATTTAGTCTTCATGCATCTTCACTGATATTCAGACTGAGCAGAATGGCCAAATGATAAATGGTCACCCCTTTCTGGAGAAGTCCGCTTTCTGTGTTTGGTGCAGAACTTGCTCTACCTGCTCCTGCCAAGACCAAAGGCTCCATCACTTGCCTCAGTTCAGGCTGCTGGACGAGAAGCCTCCAGTTGCCTGTCTGCAACCTAAGTCTGTTCTATTGATTTTAAATACTAGCAACAATTATTGCAGCAAACAGGGTAAACATACTGCCATTACCCTCCAGAAGAGATCTAAACAGTCATGAACACTGTTTTGTCTGAGGCTTCTGCAGCTGTTGTTTTAGGGTGCCTGCTCCCCTGGGAAACATGCAGGCACAATCAGCTTTCCCAAACGATTCATAAGTTATTGTAACTATTGTTATTGCCCTCACTTTATGAAATAACTGAGTTGTTAATGGTTCCCCTGCAGAATAATACAGCCTAAGACATGAGCTGAGCCTGGCTGGGCTCATTCGCTGATCCCCTTGCCTCCTGTCTCTGTCACAATACAGGCCAACAACTTCTCTATTTGAGGATCCTGAAGCTGAACACCATAAAGCCTGGGGGTACCTCACAAATGCATTTAGGGGCACTGAAGAAGAGCTTGAACATTTGAGCTCCTTTGAGTGACGACCTCAAAATGGACACTGTGGCTGGGCTTCTGCAATGATGCAAAAGCTTGGTAAGTTCACTCAGGTACTACTTTCAATCAGATTTTCAGCAGCTGCGTGTCTATATTTTTCTCACCCGACTGACAAGAGCTGCAATGTAACAGATGTTCTGAAGCTGGGTGTTTAAGTTCAGCAAGTGAGGGAAAATGTCAGTATTATTCAGGAACTGATTGGTGTCTGCCAATATCTACCACCACTGTCCACAGTTTGATGGAATAACTGAGAAAACATGTTGAAAATGTGACAGCCAGTGAACGTGTTCTTCTTGATTGCTTCGAATTGGATAGTGTTTGCACAGATGGGGCAGCACCTACCCTGCTGGCAGGACTACTGGTTGTGTGGCTTTGCTAGAAAGGATTTTGTATCAACAGTGATCCAAAACACCATTTTACTGTCATCGAGAGGCTCTTTGTGCTAAAGATCTGGATTTCTCCAGAGCTCTTAGTCTGATTGTCTGTTTCATCAACATGATACTCATGCATGCACTAAATCAACATTTCTTACAAATGTGAACAGGAGGAAATTAACACTCCTCTGCAAGGTTAGTTAGCTGGCACAAGGAAAGAACCTTCAAAACTTTTGTAAACAAAAGAAACAAGTGGCTTTTGGAAAGCACAAATGAATTCATGAATCACAGCAAGCTGCTTAAAAACCAGGATTAGGCATTGAACTGGCTTCCTTTACAGGCATTACATTTTGTCTCTACCATCTCATTATGTCTATAGGGGAGAAACTGTCTTTCTGTTATGATATTTAATGGCCTTTTTCATTATAAAACCGATAAAAAACCCTTGTCTCATAATAATTTGGACCACTTTCTTTTAGAGGAGTTAGCTAGGAGTTAATAAAAGAGTTATAAATTAGGAGATCTACGTTGCAATGTCATAAATTCAGGGCTTATATGAGTGAAGTTTTGAAGAAATTATGATAGAAAAGACCACTGTGGCCATTTAGTAATCCTCTTGCTGAATTTATAATTGGAAATGTTGAAACTCAAAACTACATTACTGCTTGAGAGGGAACTGCAATTCATCCCTACTGATGAAGACCAGTGTTGACTTGAGTTGAGGGCCAGGTGGGTAGGTGCAGCTCTGGCCTCACTGTATCTAAGCACATCTGTATTCCCAGAATAAGTGGTGCAATGTGGGAGAGATCTCCCTGCCCGGACACTGGCTAAGAAAGTAGTATTTTACCCTCATCCTGATGAAGTCATCTCTTTTGGAGTGCATAATCACTGCTGAATTTTTGAACAGCTGTAGCACACAATATTAATGCCTGAAGAGAACAGCAAAAGAGCATTTCCGGGGAAACAAACCCTCACATTTCCCTGCTTGCTGCCACAATGGGCTGAGATAAAACTAAAGCTGATTGAGAGCTAACATGGTTTAGAAATCAGTCAAAACTGAGAAATACAACATCTAGAAATGGATAGGATCAGTCATATGATAGAATAAGCCCATAGAGAAAGGCAAGAAGCTTTGTCCTCTGTCTCCTATCTCATATTTCCAGCACATCTCCACCACTCATCAGCTGAAAAACGGTATGTGGGAGGAGGAAGCCAGAGCAGAGACAGTAGGAATACCAGAAGTGCCAGAGCTGGGGCAAGAAACCAAAGGACAGGTGACAGAAACAACACTGTGAGTCCAGTTTTGCATGCACACATCAGAGGTGTTCAGGTTTAAACACCATGTGGTGAGGTTCTCTGGTGATGGCACCTCTACTTACAGAAGTGAATAGGGCAACAGAAAGCAGAGGTAGACCCTGCTGTGTCTCAGGGTTTTATTTATGAAGATACTTTGAAGATCCTATGCTGAACAGGTTCCCACCTGGGGTCTGCAGAGCAGGCTGGCGCATTCCTGTGCAGAGGCGGTTTGTGCCAAACATTTGAGTGAGGGGAAGGACAAATTGCAATGCTACACTGCTCTGCAGATCCCTATACAGGCAGTCTCTAAGCCAAAGAGACCCTGCTAGAAATCTTAGCTTTTAACCAGCACTTTGTGCTGAACCAGTAACCAGAAATTCATTCTTTCCTAATTTCTCAGTTCTGGCTTGGGAACAATGAAGACCTCAAAATCTCCACAGTTCAAGTTCAGTTCCAGTTCAGTTGAGGGCGGGGGAGGTGGAGGGGTGTCATAGAGGAAGCATTTCAGATTGATGTTTGGTTCAGATTCAGTACAACTCTTTTGTGTATTTTTCTCTGAAATCCATATTATAATGCTTTTGTGAAGAAAAGATCCTGATCCGAGTCTGACTGATTATAACTGCAGTGGAGAACTTCAGCCCAGGTAGTTTGATAAACTGCACAACAGGATGGTGGACAAGGTGATGGAGCTGTTAGCAGCAGGAAATGATAAGTTGTTTGTTTGGTTTTTTTAAATGGGAACTGACTGACAACTATCTCTATCTCCAGTGTATTACATGTTATTTCATTGGCTTGTCCCTACAGACATGACTGAACAGAGATCAAGACAAATAAATGAATCGAGGTTATCTGCTGCAAAGTGTAGCTTTTCATAGTCTGAAACCCAGGACTGAATCCTGGGGCCATGGTAGGTATGCTTCCTATAGCATGTGGGAAGTATTGCACAATGATGACATTGCATGGTGTTGCAAAGATTTGTGTAGCTCATTATTCTGTTTCCAGCAGCAGCTGTAAGTGGATGGCTAAGGGAAAACATATAGTCAAGCCAGGCAAATAGGTTACTTTGCCCTAGCAATGTCCCAGCCTCTAAACAGAGAACCTTTCCTCGGGGACTCTAAAACCACAACTTTGGCATTGCTAGCACGTTGTTCCAACCACCCGAGGCAGAGGTCTCAGGACCTGCATGTGAAATCAGAGTAGCTTGCAAGGCAGAACATAATGGTTTGAGTACATTTACCTGCCTGCGCATCAAAATAGCATCACATGGAAGTCAGTTGTATCAGCAGAGATTGAACATCTATGTCTCTACATCTGAAAATGTGCCCTCAGAGCAGGAACCCAAAGAATTCAAGTAATTGGATGTAGTCTTAGGAGCAGGGATGAGGCTTTCTCCTTTACAGGTACATGCCCAAGCCATCAGGGTACAGATTTTGACTCCTGCATGGCTTTTTGTCTCCTGCATTCTCAGAGGTTTTTGTTTTGGTTTTTGTTTTTGTTTTTGTTTTGTTTTGTTTTGTTTTGTTTTGTTTTCTGGGCACTGTCAGAATTTCAAGAAGGGAGAATAAAAAACACATCTCAGTTTAGCCCACACCTGAGGGATGGGCAGCGTTTGTCTAAGGCCATCTAGGGCACAAGGAAGACCTGAAACATTCTTCCATTTCCTGACCTGAAACATTCTTCCATTTCCTATGCTGATCAGTTTGCAATGTTGTATAAAGCAGAGTTTGGAAGCAACAACATTTTTCCTGCACCACATTTTTCAGAAAAAAATCAGCCGTGTTTCATAAGAAGTCTGATACAGAGAGGAAATGCTACAAGTGCTCCCACTGAGCATCATTGCCATTAGGGCTTATACACTGCAATGCCTAAATTCTGGGCTGTCTCAGACTTAGGCATGAGCAAAGTGCTAAAAGGTTTGGTGCTGACAAGTCTGGGCCTGTTTTAGGTCACACAGAGCTGTAACTCTCAGAAACCTGAAGGTTTATGTGCAAATTGCTTCTAGCATTTATAAACCCACAGTCGGAGTAAGGGTTTTGGGATCTCAGTTCTGGCTTCTGACAGCTCTGTCTCACCTAGGCCTTACTTCAAGCACCCTTAAGAATACTACCCTGTCACTGAGCTTGTTCTGTATAAATCTCAATGTAGATAACGACTATATCAGTTATAAACAGGCTTCTGTTTTGACCACACCCTATGACCTCAATTGCACAAATGACAGTTACTTTGGTTTGGATTTTTTTGTGAAAATAAACATAGTGCCTGCAGTGAATTCAAAGCCAGCCACACAAAAGTAGCCTTTGTTTGAACCATGCCATTATTAACTTTGCAATTATTTCTTTCTTTGCTTTCTTGGAAAGCACATATTTATTTTCCATATCTTCCCTTTCCATGGAGCAGCCGTGTGCTTGAGGTGTTGAGTACTTAGTAATGGCTTTATGAATTATAGCTCATGTATTAAGGCTGTGTCCAGACCATGGCTTAGGAGGGAAGTCAGAAGACTGAGGCAGTCTGTATGGCCTTGTTAACTCGTTGCGAATGAAAGAACCAGGAAGAATTACTGAGGTCTTAGCTTGTGACCTGAGGCTGCTTCAGTAGAAATCGCCCATGCAGACAGAGGAGAGGAGCCTTGTTTGCTCTCAGGTTGGTGAGATACACTAGAAAATGAAGCTTTAAAAAGAAGGTCTGAGCAAAAATAGGAGGAGGACTTAATTTAGTTTGAAAAAAATGGTACCCGAGTCATGCTGATGGCCAGACAGGTCATTTCTGAAAGAGGTTTCCAGGGTTTCCATGTGTCAGATCATTCTAGCCCTAAGCCTCTTGAAAAACATTTAAAAATCTGGATTATCTGAAGCTGGGAGAAGGAGGTTTGTTTAAGTGTCAAAATTCACAGGTTAACAACTATGCCCTCTTGGGGAGGATGACATTTTTAAAAATGCTAAAACAGTGGCAGCCCTTTTTTGACCTGCTATGTATGGGACAGGCAATTAAGGCATCTTCACGCTGTTCTTAAGACCTCAGACAGAACTTTTGCCTTTCCCTAGAGGCAGTTTTAGATGCTGGAGAAGTCAAACTTCTGAGCTTGCTATCAAGAGTTAGAGGAGGAGGAGATACAGGGAAACTAATTCCTAGACGCGGTGCTGGAGACATTAGCAACTGAAATCTGGTAGATAAATGTGAGTAAAATGTAGCAAGTAACGTGTCGAGTAGAAAGCATTTACTATTATGTTTAAGTGCTTGCAGAAGGTCTCTTTGTTGTTATATTTACAAGGAGCACTTTGCGTACAGTACATCCATCTCTTGCAGAGCTAACACATTACTGTGATAGAAATAGTAAATTAACAACAATATGGATCAGGTGGGGGGCTCTCAGCAAAGAGAATTTACCTTTATCACATAAAATGAAAGAGGAAAAGCTTTATGTCTTTGTCAGCCCACATGACAGGAGGGCAGTTACCCCTGCTGCTAGATGCCTTTGACAACATTGTAAAAAGGCATGCATAACAGAACTAGCTACCTTGGGGACTAAATAGTCTAAATGTTTCATTTCAATGGATAGTCACATTCATCTCCCCTTCCTGGTCCTCCTGCCCCAAAACCTGAGCAAGTGGAAGCGCTGGAGGGCAGGAATGCTCCTGAGGTCAAGACATTGACACTATTTTGGACCAATGCAACAGCATCCCTTTGAAGACTTTTAAATCACTGGGGTGTGCTTTACCTTGCATGCTTTTGCTGGCAAATGTTGTAGCAGTAGTTGGTGGGAAATGAAGAGGGGTCGTAGTCAGGCAAGTCAGAACTTTTTTTTGCATGTTAAGAGACAAAAATAAGCCCCTCCTAGCCTTCACCAGAAAAGTGGTGGGAGGAGAGGGTAACCCAGCTGAAGCTCAGGCCAGGGAATTCAGGGCACCTTCAATACACACCCACACTTGCACTTCCGTGAAAACCTGCTTCATCTTCAGATTGCACACAAATTTTGAAGCTCCCTCTTTGAGTGAGCTCCTGGGCTTCCAAATCTGAGCTCACACTGCTGTCTTGCATGGGCTTAACTGACATGAAATTTGCATTGGTACCTGTTGACCTGGCTGGATGCTCAGTGCTCGCCTTCAGCCACTCCATCACCCACAATGACCGGTACTGATGTCTGGCAGTGCTTTCTTTGCAATGTGCGGCATAGATCTGTTGTGCCCATGGCAGTAGTTATGAAAGGAGGTTTCCAAAAACTACCCTGAAGGGGAGAACCATCTGTCACACCCCAAGATTGGGGCAACTCACATTTGTGTATTTCCAATATCAGAATTAAAGTTAAAGACTACCAGAATAACCCAAAAAGCAATTGACATTTATTAACCAAGCTACACTTGCTGAAGTGTAAGTAAACTTATTAATGTGAGCCTTGCATTATGTCATTAAACCGATGTTTGAAAAAAATGAGGTACACAGAGAGAGAGAACAGAGCAAAGGAAGAAGGAAAAGAGAGGGGGACAGACATCATAAGTCCCGGGTTCAACACTGGTCCAATTTGCAAAATGGGGGTTCAGAGGCCGTATATATTGAATATATAAATATTCAAAATTTATATTAACAGTCAGGCCCTCCCCTGGATTTTTATCAGTGGTCAATCTCCTCCCCCATCCACCATCTCACTCTTCACGTAAATTAAGTATCATACACAGTTCTTTCTGGAACATTTTGGAAACTGGCTGGGGTTGAGGCAAGGAGGTGGACACTCTGGAGCCCTTGGTGATAACTAGCCAGTGAGGACTTGTGGCCCTGCAAGGCGAGGAAGCTGGCCCAGAACAGCACTGCCTTGCCAGGGAGTCGGATCCTCATGGACCGCTGCTCGTGCTAGGGTTGCAGGGCCCTGGACTGGGCCTCTCCTCTCCTCTCAGACAGTACAAGGTTTTATTGCTTAATTGTGTCTGAGGTTTTTTTAACTGCTTAGTTAAGACGTGGGAGATCTTGTGCAGTTTCAATATATTTCTGCAGAGAAGGGAGAAATTGTTACATAATCCATTAAATGGCTAAAGTTTGTAGAAGACTGCAGGCACAGTACATTGTATTCAAGTTATCCAGATGTTACTAATTTCTCCATTTCCAAAGACTTGCATGACTCCAATTTATATTACCAGAGGCTGTACAGTTAAAATCTCACACACAGGTTTAACATCCTATAACAATAAAAGAACAGAGCTAAATTTCTATTGTTGTGCCAAGATTGCAGTTCACAGGACAGAGAGAGTTACTAAGGAAGCAGAGTTTGAGCTTTGTAAGTAAGACAAAACGAGAATTTCCAGCTTTTACTCCTTAGTTGTCTTACTTGTCTGAAAAGAATTGGCATTGTTATTGTAATGAGTCTTTAAAAATAATTAACTGTGTTCTTTCTCAATTACTTTGAATATAGAGACAAATAAAGAAAGAGATGTACCAATCCAGTCCCTGTGTTTAAGGAACAGGACAGTTACATATTCCATACGTGACCATAGCCAGGATTTCACAGTTATGCAGCTTAGCAAATCAGTGTCCGACCCCCAGGCAGTCAGACTATCATCTGGCAGATTTTTTCCCCCTACCCTGGGTGGCTCTGTGTGCTGCTAATGCTCCTTATGGAGCACCTGTGAATCAGTAGGTGCTTCAGTAGGCAGTTTTGGAAGCCAGTCAGCTGAAGAGGAAAGAAGAACAAATGGACCTAAGTGGTTGGCTTCATGAATATCAGTGATAGACGATAGCAAACGTATCCCTCTAGTATAGAGTCCTCAGGCAGTGAATGCCACTCTACAGGCAGGCACCCAAACCACTTCACCCAGCAACAGTGTGTTAGCACTACAGCATCCTAAATTTGGGACAAAATAATCAGGTATCAGAAACTTCAGAGTAGATATAATTTAGAGCAGACTGTCTCTAATGTGGAGACCTTACATGCCTCAGCAGCTGAAATAATCCCTGTGTCTGCTTTCTAGACTACATAACCAGCATTTTATGATAAGGGATAAACAAACCCTTTCTCCAGGTTGACTATTGAAATTCAGACCACCTTGGCTATGGATTATCATATTCAGGTCCAAGTCTGTAAGCCTACGTAGAGTACACTTATAAAATGCACTTTTGTTGAGGAGCAGTCTGGTTTTGAAGATTACATATTTTCCCGCTACATCTTCAAGGATGTTCTCACCCAGAAATATGAGTTGTAAAGTTAAGGACTCTCTGGCCATTTCTGATCAGAAAAAGATTAGAATGGAAAACCAGGCCTTTTCAGACAGAAAATGCACATTTTGACATAGTTTTGTTTTTCAAAACATCCAGAAGTTTATGGTTCATCCCAGCATGAAAGAAAAAATCAAATAAAAAACAGAAAAAGTTTAAAAGTAACTTCAAAATTCAGTATTTAGCTTTAAGATTTAGCTCCGTTTAGATCTACATACTCTTTTTTGCATTCCCAAAGATACAAAAATCCTTATAATAGCAAAGATTATGATACCAACACCACAAAAATGTGAAAAAGACATGTTTTTTTTCTGCTTCTGGAGCAGAAGGATTCATTCAGAGGTCTTATACTTGCCATGGAAGCAATAGAGACAAAAAACCCCAAAGAGTGTTAAGAGACCTGTCCCAATCAACTGCAATAAAGCTGTCAAGGTCTGCTGTCTCACAGCTCACTTGGGAAGCTTTAATCTGAAGATTCCTGACTCATTAACATGCAGATTATTGATATGATAGCCTTGTTGTATCTTGCTGCATGAGAGCATTTGCATCATGATTTCTCACTTGACCACACACTTAAGTTCTCTTCTATTTTGTCCAGGTTCTTCCCACAGACCCTTTATGCCTCAATGCCTTCCAGCACCTCATTAAGCAGTCCATCTAACATCTGCACAGTTTGTTCTGTCTTGTCTCCCAAGGAGGACATGTGGGTGCAGTAAAATGTTCTGTTATGGTGGGACTTCCTTGACATTTTTTAAATTAAAATATATGACCTTAGGTATAAAAGAGGTTAAGTGAGTTTAAGTACACTAGAACACGATCCACCAAAAAACGAAGCCAAGTTCAACCCCAAGTTCTTTTGGATTGTGTAAAAAATGTCCGTAGTTGTTAACATCCTTTCTTTTTTATTTGCTACTTGAAAGTAGCAAATCTCAAAGTTCTTCTTTTTTTCTTTTTTTTTCTTTCTTTTTTTTTTTTAATGTATTTTTTTTTTATTTTTTTAATTGTAGGTTAAATCTCTTGGGAAGAGACCTGGACAGCTAGTTCTTACTGTTATTTGTTCAGGATGCTCAGAAGAAACTTTTGCAAGATTAATGGATGCACTTACTGCCCAGAAGAATGTGAAAGTGAATGTGAAGAATTAAGATAATATTGCTCATTTTACAAAACAGGAAGGGGAAATCATGGGCCTCCAGGCATAAAATCTGGGCTTTCCTTGGGGTGGTGATCTTTCTTTTGTCCACAGAGCAAGGTGACACAGACAGGAGATGAAGGAGTGTGGCTATAATCCTTCTGCTTTCCCATTGTCTCATGCCCTGCCCAGGAGGACCACCAAGAGTTTGGAGAAAAATGAAGTCCTGGACAATGTAGCAAGCCGCTGAGGTCCATGCAAGTTTCCAGGTAGGCTCTGCAACTTTTTGTTTGGAAACTGCTCGCTGGCTATGCCAAACAATGCCATGCCTACAAAGCATGCCTGAGCCCGTGCTTTGAGCTCTGCTATGTTTTTTCTTAGCTATCAATTGTTCTGATTTTTTCCCAACTACCTTTTCTAGAGGCCGTGTGTGAAGTCTTTAAAGAAGTTGTGTTATTAACTTTGTCAAAATTTCTACACAAAATCTGACAAAATGCCAGTTACCAGTATTTTCCTTCTACCTATTGGGGATAAGATATTTTGAGAGAGGTGGAAATAATAGGTATTTGAACAAGCTATGTTAGTTTCCCAAAGGATCAGGTAGTCTTGAGACAAGTGCACTCCAACTTTAAGATATCATCCTCTCCTTAAATAAGATTGGATGCCACAGAAACAGCATGTGTTGTGAGCTCCTTGTATATTCTCCTGTAAAGGGAAGAGGTTTGGAGTGGGGACAACAGCTGGCTGGAAGAAGGAAGTGTTTGTACTTTAAATTCCCAGGAGGCTAAAATATTAAAGTAAGAAAATACACAGCCAGTCAAAGCGAAAAGGAAAGAGGAACAGGAGAGGATTAATTGAGGAAGAAAGTAGAAAATCCTCAATGCATGTATCTGTTTTAGCACTCAGCACTAAATAGAAATATCGAAATCTTTATGAAACACACTCGAAAGATGTTGAAAAGAACTTTTATCATCATTAAAGTATGAAGCCAGATTATTATACTCTAAGGAAGATCCTTTCTTCCCCATCTCTGCGGTTATTCTCCTCCATACTCTAGACAATACTCTGTATTTGAACAAGACCACTGTCACCTACAGTTGACAAAAAAATGAAAAAAAAAAAAAATCTAAAGGATCTCCATGTCCCCTTGATTTACTTTCAAAACAAAAGGAATTCAAACTCTCACACAACTAGCTACATCCTTATAAGCACAACATCCTCTCTAAGAAAAGCATCCGTTTGGGTCTGTTTGACATAGATACAGAAGTGAACCCAGCTGACTCAAGGATAGCCACCATCAGAGAAAATCAGGAGAAGTCATGGCCAAGAGTGCATGACAGGAAACTACACAAACTGAATTTGTAAGGGTTGGACCAACACTCCCAATGGGCTGGGGCGTTGCTACAGGTGTGTTTTGCAGCCCTCATCTGTTCTCTGTGCTTGTCTCCTTCTACTGCCTGATCAAATAAATTACAGAGGGCATGGGAAGCAGCAAGGCAGAAGATGACCTTAGGTCTGTTTGCAGACCCCAGCAGTCTTGTGTTCTGGGCATAGCTAATCTGTAATAAAGAGTCTGGTATGTTTTTGGTTTAATTTTAGTACATAGCAGAATTCATTTTACCAAATGAGAGCACCACTAAGGCACGTGTTGATGTCTAAACTACCCTTTCTAGTCTTACTTAGTGATTTTAGTGGAGAGAAATGACTGTTCTTCACATGAATTATCTCATCCTAATGCAGATGTCTAAAACTGGTCAGAGGAATTTTTCCACAAAAAAGCCTGTTTCCCTTCTTGGCTTCCAAGGCTGTTCAGTGCATCTGACTTCAGCGAAGACGTACACTGCAAAGGCTGAAATTTAGCTGCACCATCATAAGTAACCAAAAGCATAAAAACCTCACAAAATGATATAAAAGATATATAGAGGATCTGCAGAATACTAGATAGCAGAATCATCATTTCACACACACTGAAATATTTGGCTACATATTTAAAACTCAGGGTTTCTGGTGTAACTTAGTGAGAAGCCTATCAATGATCTCTGCAGGAGCAGGGCCAGTCCAGAATTAATTGTTTCCCCTTCAAAAGACAGGAGTCAGTCATCCACCAAAGGCAGGCTGGCTCAGTAAGAAATGATGGAGCACAATGTAAAAGCGTATTTTTTCTCCAATGAACAAATTCAATAGGATGAACTTTGTCCTTCCCCTCACATCACCATGACAGATACACATTTTCATGGGTACAATTAAAAATTGATTGAAAGTACCTCATCACTTTCTTCTTTCTTTATAATAGAGAAGAATTATTTACCCAGACAGGTGTTATTCTGCTAGAGGTCAGATCTCCAATCACTGGCTTTCGGTGTCATAAAAATAATCAATGTTCATGTCATGATACGTCACTAGGATTTCTTTCCTACAGATTTCAAAGAATAGAACTATCTTGTAGCTTTATACTCTGATCCTCTTTGTCACTCTAAGTTATTCTCAAGATGGGTCTCAGCTTTACTGTTGGACAGAAATGGCACTATGTGATAATGGGTTATAAATTGTGATGCTCCCACATTAATCTTCTATCATGTCTCCCTTCCCTTTCAGTTTGAAGGGTTAATAAATAAACATTTTGCTGGAATCAAACTTGTCATAAAGCCCATAGAGTGAAATATCTGTGTAAAAGAAACATGAAACAGGGAAGTAGCTAGTTTGAGACTTTCTTCCCGGTTTATTTGGTTCAAAACCCAAATTTGAGTTAACTGATTAATGATTTAACAATTTCTGTACAATGAATTGTTTCACCTGCTGAAATTTTAATCTCAGGATGGAAAACAAAAATACGCCTGTGAATACATCAGTGTTTGCAGGAGTTTAAAAGGTACACACATACATATATATATATACGTGACTATATGAATATATATACATGTGTGCATATATAATTTATATGATTAATCAGGGATGTAAAGTTTAAAATAGTTTAAAATCTGCAAAATATTAATTTCTCAGAAATTTTTGCCAAACCTATCTACTGGTTATATAGATTGCATTTACCTGGTCTTCCAAAGAGCTTCTGAAGTCTAGAGGAGTCATTATGGACTTGCTGAGTATCACTAAAGGTAAACTTTGGGTACTCAGCACTTCAAGTATCTTAACTTTGTGTGTATTGAGCAAACCCATTTGTGCAGCAACTCTTTCTGTGGATCATTGGACTGTAGCAAAATATTTCACTACTGCAAATTTCATGCCCAGCTACTTTTTCTGTATCCATTTTCTTCCACTGAGGACGTGGTTTTAGCTTCCCAAACAGGCCAACTTTTCTCTGATGGTGAGCAATAAATATGAAAGTCTCTTGTGTTCCTTTGTATTGACTAAACTTTAGCTCCAAAGAAGAAACAAATGACCAAGGTAGTAGGCTGATAAATATCAGATTTTTAAATCCTTGAAGAATTACTCTTTCCCATTTTGTTTGCCTATTTAAATGTGATTTGCATTAGCTTCAGATAAGAATAACCACTGTAGTCTGTAGGATATCTGCAACATACACGTGATATAGTTCTCTGGAGTCCTGTACAATCAATGGCAAGATATATGCACTTTTAGGGAGAGATTAATCTAAATTAAACATTAAAAAATCACTCAAAGACGGTGTCTTTTAAACTCTAATATCAGAAGAATCGGAGGGGCTACCTGACCTATAAACATTTTAGAAACTCTTAGAAATACGATTCATAATGCACCTTAATTGTTTATCCCCTGCACACATAACTGGCATAACAAAGCTACATGACAAACCTGGTAACAGAACCCACCAGCACCCACACCCTGAGAGAAACACAGCACCTGCTCCTGAGTGGACCAGCCTCAAAGCCCCATGGATCTAGTGAGAGAAAAATTCCCAAAACATGGCCTTCAGCGCTATTATTCTGCCAGGAACTCTTCCTTTATGTCAGTGAAATCTCCCTTCATGTGCTTTTGTTCTTCACTACCACAGCTGGCTAATAGTGGCACGTGGTGGTTTCTTGTGTAAGTTAGTCATAGGTCAGTTCAGGATTTCTGACGTTGTATAGAAACCAGTTGTGTGAGACAGGAGGAAACATTAAAATTCAAACTTTTTTTGGTCTCTCACTGTATCCTATACAGCACAGCCTTCATTTGTCATATAGTGCATGAGGCAGCATGTTATGAAAAGGAGGAAAGAAGGTACCCCTCTGCCTAAAAGAAGAGTGTTCTTCACAGCAAAAGTAATAGACCATGAGTTGTGCTTCAGTTCTCTGCTGCATAAGGGAGGCAAAAACTTATGTGATTGCACTAGATCTTCAGGTTTAAAGTTTTCCTGATTCTGTGGTTTGTCACTGCGACCCAGGATGATCCAATAGGTCCCAGTCTTAGGGTTTTGTCCCAAGCCCTTTTGATTCTTTTGACAACACCCAGTGGATATAGTGCCAGCTCCGTGAGGTGTGTATGCTGACTGACTCTCATGGTCCTCTTACAGCTTCAAGCAATGGGAAGGATGTTTCCAAGGTAGTCCTGTCTCCACAGGTGGAAGGCTTCATTCAGTGTGTGTGAAAGGAAAAATGAAAGCTAGGGATGACTTAAATACCAAGTGACACTTCATGATTTGGGTCACAAAGTGGACACCCTAATAAATGGGCAGCTCTTTACTGTGTAGCACACATTTAATGGCTGTCATGAACTGTTGATTTAGAAAGCCAGACTGGTTACCGAGTCTTTGGAAATTCAGCAGCAGAAGTGGAATGCCTTGAGGCTTGTGGCCACAGGCTGCTCTGAGGTGCACTAGTGCACCATCATTTACGTTAGTGCAGGAACTGTGGAAGAACTGGAAGCAGAAGGTGAGCCTTAAGACTTCAGAAGAACTAACTCTGCTCCAGAGATGAAGAGTTACCTTGTCTCTCATGTCAGTGCTGTAGGGGGAAGGAAGTCAAATAGGGAAGGAGGAGAGGGAAGAGCATGAAGGAGCAAATGTGGATGGAATGCAAGTAGATAAAACAATGCTGGAGGCCAGGTCCCCTTACCTTTACCTTCTTTCTCACATCAAAGCACACAGTGTTAAAAGAATGACTGTGTGGACTGAGGCAGTCAGGGGAAACCCAAGGGGGGGCCACTGAAGCAGAGAATGTGTTTTGCAGGCTGAATACAGAGCAAAGGTGGAGAGCGTTAGCTGCACAAGTCGTGCTGTAACTTGCGGTAAGGGAGTGGAGCAGTCAGCTCCTACAGGACATAGTTTCTACCTTTCTTTCTCTTTTGGACTATAACAGTGACAAGTGTATATTAAAAGTGCTGCAGCACACCTCTCTCTTGAGCAAGTTTTGTGTGGATTTTCTCCAAAAAAAAAAGTGCTAATATCTTGTCTGAAAGACAGCTCCCAACAGCAGCTTCCTAGCTCCATGTTGAAACACCGTAGTAGTCCAAAGTCAGAGGTGAATCACGTTCACTGTTGAATCCACATCCCTACTTCCTGCATTATTCTGGATTCTTGAAAGAGGTTTCAGAGCCAAATATAAACTCAGCTCAGTTCAGTATGCTTCATAAATCTGATGAGGTCACAGCTGGAGAAAGTGCAGCAGCTGGCTTTACTGCTAAACTGCACATGCTTGTCACAGGGCTGAATTACTGAGCATCTGCTTTGGTGTGACATCCATCAGGGTAACGCATTCACCATTTTATCCAAGCTGCTGCATGGGAGGCAGTGCTCCATGCACGCTCGCCAGCCTCCTTTAAGTCCTATTGATCGACTATTGTCTGCAAAGCAGGCAGCAGTCGGAGTGCTGATTAACCAAAAGACTTTTAATTACCACATCTCTTGAAGATCTTAGCAGCAAGGACAGAGGTGGTGGTTTCCCACTGACCCCTCTTCAGGAACTAATTGGAAGAGCTGATGGAGTGGTGCCAGATCAATGCATTGGGTTCTTCCTATTCAGTGACTCGAGGGCCTCCATAATAAGCACCACGTTCAAGCCTTCCTTCTCTACTGGAGATACAGGAACTGAAAAGCAGGCCCGATGACTCTTCTGTTTGTGTTAAACAGGCATCAGACTGTAAGACTTGGGGAACTTTACATACCTTTCAACTTGAGCCTGAATTTAGTGATGCTTTTGTCAGCATTTTCAAGGTGGAAAGAAAGGTTTCAGCTATTGCATTTCAAATTCGGATATGCATGTTCATGTAGCCTTGGGCCAGAAACTGCAAAGAGTCTGTAAAGTGGTGAATAGGAGTTGGAATCTGTGTTTTCTGTTAAAACAGCTCTGTTTTCTTCCTTCACTCTTTGTTTTTTATTTAACAAGGCATGAACATTGCCTCACACTGCAACTGCACACTAGAGAGCAGGCTACAGAGCTTTGAAATATAAATGCCATTTCTTCCCACCCTCTCTGGAGTTCTCTCATTTCTATTTATTTTCATTAGTAGAATGAAAACAAATTAAGGCATGCAACACTCGATAGAGTAGGACTGCAGCAAGCACAACTGCTAACACTTGGAGCATTTTACTACTCTAGTGGTGTCCCTACATTTGAAAAAGCCCAGCTGCCTCAGAAGTGTTGAAGGCTGGAAATCCACTTTTTCTTCCAGTCACACAGTTGTATGAGGTTCATGATCTTGCAGTTCAGTTCCTGTTTTGCCCTCAAAGCCAATTCACTTCCCACCCCAGGACAGAGGTCTGTTTGCTTGAATGCTGAGGGTCAGATTCTCAGCCAGTTCAACCGGCTTGCTCCATTTGCTTTAATACCTTTGGTTTTAGTGTGCTTGTTACTAATATGGCTGGTTATATTTTAATAGTAATATTATACTAAGAATACGGTAAGCACTTTGTTTCCTTCCTGTGCAACCTTCAAACTTCTTGGTGCAACTATGTGTTCATTCCTTAGTCTTGTCCTCCCACAAAGTTCAATCCCTCTTCCTTACTCACTCAGTTCCATTTTTCACTGCTTAAAGAGGTTCTAAAAACACAGGATATGCTTTCTTCAGTTACACAAAAGGTCCCAGCCTTTCCACATATCAGTGCAACTTTCGCTGCTCTTCCATTTTTGCTAAGATATATTCCTTCTATTTTTTGTAAGTCTTCTTAATTGCTTGGGAAAGAAACTTAGAGCACATCAATAACAAAGCCAAGTGTTTTGGATCTTCCCTGACAGCATGGCATGAGGAGAATTACACCTGCACTATGTCAATCACAGAAAAAAATGACTCCAAGATGGGAAAAGTTCACAAACATGAACCTAAGAATTAAAATACGGGCCTACAAAGGTTCTGAGTTTATTGGTAAAACATCTTTCTTATTCTTTCTGTCTAGTAGGATGGCAAAACTTGTAGAAGAATAACTGAGAAAAGGGAATAGACTGTAGGAAGTCAGAATGAAAAAGATCAACGTTGTGGTTTTTTTTCAAATTGCTTTTTTCCCCAAGAAGCACAGACGGACTCTTCTCAAAAACAAAACCAAAAATATACTGGAAACTTCCAGCAATTTAGAAAGAAAATTTGCTTTTACTACAGAAAATATAAAGATCATTAATGTCATATTTTAATTTTTCATAATGTGAATAAGAGAAAGCAATCTTTTCAAATATTGTTCAAAATACTGTTCAAAATATCGTTCAATTTCAAAGCAAAAGAAGATTGAAGCAGTTAATTTTTTAAATTAAAAAGCTGTCCAGCCTAGACTTTCAGCTGGTGTGACCTGCAACTCCTTCCACTTTATAGCCCAGCTGAAAAAAATTTCCTTGCAAGGAACTAAATCTTATTGTGGAACATTCAATACCATGATTTGTTTCACTGAGTGGTAAGACACCTGTGACATTTCTGTGCAACTACCGTAAGTTGCAGGGTACAGAAGCAAGGTAAAAATGCAAGTGTATGCCATTACTCCACAGCTAGCAATGCTGAATATTTTGTTGCTTGGTTGTGGGTCAAAGTCTCGCAGTAACTCCAGCTGTGGCATGCTGCTAGATTGCTTAGGAAACTAATGGGGTTTGATTCCCTCTGCAGAGGGCCCCATGGCTGTGAGCAGATAATATGCCTGCGTTTTAGCATCCTGCTAGCACAGGAACAAGCCTACAGCAGTACAGAGCAAACGTTTTTCTAGACGCTTGCACTTGGTAGATAGCTACCACCTGCCAGTATTTACTAATGGACTGGGCACATGTGAGAATCCACTCCTGTGCTGGGCCAAGTTCAGGCACAGATGTTTTTCGGAAGTAGAGGGAATTTAGAGGCGTCATGTGTAGTTCTGCATCTTTCCCATTGCTGCACTGCCTTTTTCATCCTCAATTTTATTTTCTGCAGAGCTTTTTCCTAATGCCTTTTCTTGTTAATTAGGGTGGCATCACGCCAAGTAAAAGGTTGTGGCTATTACTAGAGCTTCTGAGACAGCTTTTGTAGAAAGTTGATACAATTTTCTGCAGCCCGTGGAAATGCACAGCCCTAAAATTGGATTGAATCTTAGTACTTCTGAATCAATCCTTAAATAATTTCCCTGATTGTAAAATACACATAGGATACCAAAGAGATTTACATTCCGTGAAGACATGATTATGTGCTGATCTGACAACTTCTGCTCATGGACAGAAGGAAGTTCCCACCCCCTGACCCATCTCTGCAAAGTGGTGAGCAGCTTGGGTGGTCTAACTCTTAACAACTCTTCCTTTACATTCCAGTCCCATTTTTATTATATTACTATTATTTTCTTCTGGAATTAAAGATTACAGAACTGGCAGGACATCTTAGATGTCCCCACGTTAATGTGGGGTACTGGATGCACATTCATTGATTCAACATGCAAGCTTTATAATAACAGAATGAGGCTTAGACAACAGACTGTTTCTATTTCAGAGTAGAACTTTTACTACTAGAAAAAAAGAGCACAGAATATTACCAGCCTGCTGACCCACATCTTCTCAAGTGTCTAAAAGCTGTACTTCTGGTGGAAATCAATGCAGGTGAAAGAGCCATCTGCCAAGTCTGTGACAAACATAATCTGGAGCAAAAGGAGAGAGGAACTCTGTGGTGGTTGGTTGAGCTCCCCCTGCCACCCCACAACCTGGCAGGAATTTTAAAATTTCCTCTACTTTGGAATACAGTAAGGTACAGAAGAAGATAAAAGAAAAAAAAAATACACTGCCCCAGCACAAAGCTCCAATTAATTATTCAGAAATATTCTGTTGATTTAAATTTTTCAGTCTAACTAACACATATTCTACAGACTATAGAAAAACGAAGAATGAAGCTAACTTAGTTTGAAACAGAAAAGTTGGTACATTCCATATTGAAAACATCAATCAAACTTGCCTGATTTCCTCAGAGTTTTTTCATTACCCTTCAAAACATATTTCTGTGAACTGACAAATCTTCATAAAGTATGTCAGTTTTGACAAACCAGTAATTCTGGACAGAATCATTCAACGTTTCAAGTCCTGTGTGTAATCTTGCCCTGAAATGCTGCTTCTAGTGAGGCAAGCAAATAGCGACCAGCAGCAGCTGGACTCTTGGACGATGGATAACCAGTTCCCAGTATCCTTACAGCATCTGGCTGCAGCACTGCTGCGATTCCTCCCTTGTTACCTGATGCTGGCAAACAGCTCTTACACACCCGGCCACTGCTCTGTCTTTTGCTGTTTGAAGCTACTTCTGGTCTTCCCAGGATGCTTTTAACAAAGGGGCACATACTAGGTAGGTTCCTCTGTTCTAACTCAACTATGTTATTTTTATCTGATCCTGATATATCCAAGTTAGCTCTTCCCACCCATCCCATGATCCCTGGGCAATTGAAAATGGATAGCAGCTGGTTTACGCATTCACTGTGTAGTTCCTGATTTTGTTCTCTTATTCAGTGTGCACAGAAACACACATTGTCTGACTTCAGAGTTCACCTTCTGACCTCTCAACCTCCCAGAGGTGTTCTAGGGATTCCTCAAGTCCCAGACTTGATAAAGCACCAGTACTTCATTAAGTCTTTCTAAAGCTGGTGGCTATCTCTACACTTTGAAAACAAGTTCATCATAACTACATACAGAGTCATACCCACCCAGTGGCTATTAGTCTAGATGACCACATGAGTTTAACATCAAAACACCTTTTACAGAAGCATTTTTTCCCAGGTGTTTCAAGTCCGTCTTCATCTTGATCAGGAACAGATGGGGAGAAAATTTGTTACATTAGTCACAAGTGCAGACTTTTCTGTGGGCATTCCCACTTTCACACTTTGTTTTAAAAAGAAATTTCATACATGCTATTCCTCAACAATTGGGTGAAACCCTACCTACTAACACTTCACAGCAGTGGTTTTCAAACCGTTCTGTGCAAGTGCCTGGGGCAGACACATGATCCCATCAAGGGATACAAAAGAAAATCCCAAAGTGATGGCTACCACATTTTTTATAATGTCAGTGTTTTGCATCTTAACAATGAAGGCAGCAGGGTACAATCTCCTTTTAAATTTCGTGAGTAAATTGCTTTCTTGTAATAACTGGATTTTCCACTGACAGATGGCAGCTACAAGCTGTCAATCATTTTAAATTCAAAGGATAGATGAAGCGCAACAAATGTATTGTTATTGCCTGCTAGGCTGGAAGTATGGCCAAGCTGGTGTATAGTTCCTTTGTGCTATGCTGGGTTCACAGATTTTACAAGTATAGTACTTCTGCCAGGCACTAAGTAGAAGTAAAAAAAGGCTATGTGCAATTTCTTATGGACTTCATGAAAAAAGCAAACATTCTCAGACCCAGATCCACCTAAAGGAAGAAAAATAGCCTGGGCACACAGTGAAAACTGTTCCTTCCCATGCAAACTTTTGTTTAAGCAGATGGACCTAAACACACAGAACTTTGTTGGAGAGAGGACAAAAAGGAAAAGAAAATGAGTCTTGCTTTGGAAAACGTATGTGATCTCCAGAACCAGAGCTGTTGTCTTCTAAAGCATGTAAGCAATCAGTCCCAACCACCTCCCTCTTCCTGAGGCCACAAGTGCCTGGGCTTCTTCCCTCTTGCGCTCTGAGCCCTTCAGGTTCAGAAAAGCCCAGCAGGTATCGCCCAACACATGCCCCTTTCCCATACCACACCAGGCCCTTCCTAATGGCGAAGGCCTGCTGGAGGCACAGCTGACTATCAGCCAGGCTGTCTCCAGCTTCCCTGCACAGGGCTGACACTGGTCACTCCAGCTAGTCCCGTCCATCACCAGCTGCTGTCATCGGCCATGCTGCCCTTTTAGCCTTTGCTCTCGGCTAACAGGGTCTCTGCTGGCTGTTGCCACTCACCAAACCCACTCCGCCTCGACACATCTCAGCAGCCCCCAAGATGCTTCAGCTGTCCAGAGAAGTTGCCCCCAAAATGGATGGCAGCCACAGAAAAGCCTGTCTTTTGAAAAGATGTTCTTCTTTTGCCCCCTTCAAAACAAGCCGAAAACCAAATAACAAAGCCCAGAAAACAAAGAAAGCACCCACAAATCTGTCTCATCTTTGCTTGCTCAACATTTCTTCATCCCAAGCCAGCTTTGAATTCTGTTGGCTCATTTATGTGCCCTATGACAGTCCTGTAAATGCCTGTTTTTCCTCACCTCTTTAATACAACGGTTGGCTTTAGCAGAAATGTCTCTGTTTCAGAATGTGGATGCAAATAAAAACCTCTTTAGACCTAGTAATTTACCAGTTCCTGTAAACTTTTGCACTTATAAAATGGGGACTAAGTATTTTTGCCCTTTTTTGGAGCCTCCTGGAAAGGGCTGGTTTTCTCCCTGAAGCATTTGGGAGAACTTATTCTTCTAATTAAGTAAGAAAATAGGAATAGCCAGCTTGAAACCAGCACATCTGTATGTGAGTGAAGCAAACAGGAGTTAAAAACATGTAGTGTAACTTTAATTTAGACTGAACTAACTCCTGGCTGACTCAACACCAGTGGACCATGCATGCTGCTCCTGGTCTGGAAGCATGCAGCAAAGAAGAACAGTGGGAAAGTATTGAGAAAGGACAATTGTAAAGACAGTTGCCTGCGTTTGGATCTCTATGGAAATGCTGACTAGTCTCAGCTAGTCACCACCATACCAGGTAGTGGTCCTGTTTTGGCAAGTTTGTTGAACAACTCTTGAAAGAACTTTCTCCCTGTCATTTTTTCAGACCACGCCTGGTCAGCTTTAAAGAAAAAACATGGATTCTATTTTTTAAAGTAAAATTGAAAACACTAAAAGACAACTGAAAAAAAATCACAGTTTTATAGTCAATTTCATGCAGGAAAAAATAAATTAAACTAAAATTTATTGACATCTGAGTTACAGAGCTAGGAAAGCAAGGAAAGCATCCCTTACAGCAGTGTAACTATTGCTAAAGAAGATTACATAAACAAACTTGACAAAAGTAGGGTGAACTGATACAAGACTCCCCTCTGACCATAGATCCATCACAGCACTGGTAGTGCGTCATAAAATTTCTCTTAATTGTGTATTATTTTAGAAAATATCATTATTGTTGTCTACAACTATAGTGAAGGGTGAAAGTGTTTGAAATATTTTTAGTTGATGGCATTTGTACAATACATGGCATTAAAAATATTTTGGGCTCAACAATGAGGAGGAAAGCTTCCTATATCTGGTGGCTTTAATATGGCTCTGTGGCAAAGTGCAGCCTCTACATGAAGAGAAAGGAACTTCCTCACTCGAGCAGCTAGAGATGCTGCAGGGACACAGAACTGAGCAGGGCAGGCTCAGTGGAGAACAGGAAGACAACTTGCAGAACAAAGGAAGTTTGGGAGATTAAGTTGAATAAACAGGTCTGAAGTTCTTTTACAAATAGTCATTACAAGTCTAGGAATCTACAAAGAGAGAGAAATTTCCAGTTGATGCTTCTCAGCGTTATAAAACCCAAGCCATAAACAAAAGGGGTTCTAATTTTTTTTTCTTTTTCTTCCTTTGCTCAACACCTTGATGGTCTGATAACAGGTCACTGCAAGAACTTATATTGATGGTGCAATAGAATCAAAGGCAGAGCAACAGAAACTACATGAGCACACTTTTTCAATGCCTCTAATCTTACATTCATTGTCTTCTGACATAGCCAAAATTAACGTTGGTACACTTCATTCTTTAACTTTGAGATGTTCTGCCACTGTAACAGTCTGGAAAGCAAATATGCAATCTTTCTGGTGCAACAGGACAAATGTTCAGTGCAACTCAGAGGACAAATTTTACCTTCAAGGTACATCAGGAACTTCCCTTATTTTCTCAAATGACACATCTGTGCCATCTTCTCGGGTGAAGGCACACATCTTGGCTCCAGCAGAAAGCCTATGTTACAATTTTTCTCTTTCCTAGAGGATCTCAGTTCAGGATTTCAGGACTTATTGTGACAGCTTTCAATACACAACATCTCTGAACCAGTGGTTAAAACCCTAGAATCAGGCTAACTGCTTGGAGACAAATGTGCCTGACTGCTCTGAATGTCACAAAAGTTTCTCGCAACAGATGACATGTGGTTAGATGAGAGTGTCAAAATGGAAATCATGGAGTACAGGAAAGAAGCAAGGGACTTGCTTCAAGAATATTTCCTGTAAAACACTTGATTTCTTTCCCATTTCCTTATCTGCCAGGTACCTGAGCTGTGGAAGTCTGTCAGTAATCTGATGTTGCCTTTGAATTACAGCCTACATAAAAACCTTTGGTAGGCTTTGGATACAAGAGACCTTGTGTTTCAATTTATCAGGGCAAAATGTCTTTGTTGTTGTTTCTTTCTCTCTAACTTATCTTTGTGAGGCTGAGTTCTCTACCCTTCTTGTAATCAAGACCAAGTACCATCAGCCACTGAAAACAGCTTGTAACTGAAGGCTTTCCTCACCCTTACTGAGACATGAATTAAAACAACAGGTACATCTATCACATAGATAAAGATTTCTTTTGTCATTATTTTCACTAAACAATGACAGTTTAAGCCTTGTAATTAGATCAGAGCCCAGAGCCATTGGAGCCATTTTCAGTGCCAATGATGATACTTTAAAGATATCTCTATTTCTGGCCAATCCAGTCCTTTGGCTACTAAAGTGACCCAAAACGGTCACTTTCAGACTTTGACAGGAAGAGACTCATGCAGCACTCACCACTAATAAGGACACTAATAGAAAATGACAAAAGTAAATGGGCCCAAGTTTTTTGCTCTATTGCCCCATGTCATTATCGTTCTCAAAGTTTCATGCAGTTTAATGCCTTTCAGAATTAAATAACTGACTGATGAGCAAACATTGTCCACCCTAACTAACTGATCCCTTTTTTGGAAAGGTTCTGTAAGCATGTGCAGACAAGAACAGTGAAGTCCCTCTCCATTTTTACAGCTTTTTTTTTCACTCTGTGAACCAGTTTGTTTGCAGTTACCTGACACTTTCTCACGTGCATTCAGAAACACTCTCAGCTTTAAAGTTCACATGCAGAACTACAAGAAGGGCAAATGTGCTCGCCACCCTGTCAGCCAGCAGCCTGACCACACAGAGACAAATGTATAAAAAATACAAATACACCTTTGTACTATTGCAGGAAAATTATCTCAGGGCACCACATTCTAAACATATCAGGATTTATTACAGTTCAGATAAGATAAAATCTTCCCTTTTTGTATTTGCTGCTCTATGTAGTAACAAAATTATTCTCTCCAGCCTTAAAGATTTTTTTTCCAGCCTCACTTGATTCTTATAAATCAGATGACATGTAGTGCAAGCACCAGACAATTGGTCTAGACTTCATTATTATTACAGTATCACACAGGTAGCAGTTGTATCATGTCTTGGTATTCTGGTCTCCAAGCAGTTGCTTTTTTGTGGTTGTTTCTTTTTCTTCTTTTTTTTTTTTTTTTTTTTTTTTTTTTTTTCAAATTACTGTGTGCTTTGAGGCAGTTTCCTAGGCAGAAGATTCTCCACATCACAAGGACATTATATATATTTTTGACTGAGTGGAAAGGATGTAATCCAGGAATAAATCTAGTGAATCCATAAGGTCACAAAAAAGAATTACCTGTATGAGATCAGAAACAGAGCCATAGCTGTTGCTAATTAAATTGGCTTCAATTCACACTGTCTTCTCTTATAAGGGAGGCAGTAAACAAAATGCCAGCTTGTGCCTTTATTTTTCACAATCATGTTCTAGGTTTTCTACCAGTTCCTGTGGAAACATTAATTAACCACAATAAGGAAGGCAGAGGCTACAAACAAAGGCAGGTTGTGTTGATGTAGTTTTGCCATTTACATCTGAATTCAAAAATTTCAGTTCCACCAGTGATTCATGTTATAAATCAATTTGGCAAACTATCAGGCTTTAAAATCAATTACACTGGATCAGAAGCCATGTTTGCAGATAACGGGTGAAGGGGCACTTTTACACAGCAATGACCTTTTAAGCTGGCACAAGCCAGTTTCCACTACTTGGCAAAATATCCTCCCACAATGCTAAGTCAATTATATTAAACCTCTTTCAGTCTGTTATTGAGTATATAATGGGAGAGCACTGCTGAGGGCAAATCCGCCTATCCTTCCTCAGAAAAGAAAAACACAATCGACCTGACAAAGTTATCACTTATCCCATGTGTATACTGCACACCTCCTCCTGAAGGAAGAGGAACAGCAAAGAATGAGGAAATGTTAATCCATTTTATATATCACCAAGCTTTCCTCACGGTTTTAATGTCATTAAATTACAGCTCTGCAGGTAAAAACAACAGGAGAGACCATTAGCTGATGATACTTAGGACAGCAAAAACCTCAAAACTGCTAAGAACTGTAATCTGTACAACCTTGTGAAGCACCGTTAGTTTCATGAGAGATTATCTGATGATTCCTTGTTATTTGCATAGCACACAGGGATTTATAGCCCAGACAGAGATTGAGCACCACCCCTAAGGAACATGATCTTCACGCTGACGTGTGCAGCACAGCAAGCGCTGAGGATAGAGGGGGAGCTGGGATATTCAGAAATACAGCAATAAGATTACATGTCAGATATTTTGTTACATGCAGACAGTTCAGCAATTTTACAGGGAGATTTTCTGCTGTTCTTAAAAATCAAGTTATTTGTACCACATATCCCCAACGTGTACGTGGTAAAAGAGATGAAGTGTGAACCAAAGGGACTGAAGCCAGGGTAGGAGGAATGTGTGTTGAAAGCTGGGACGAACAATAAGAAGAGGCACTTAAACTAATATATGGATCACAAAAACAAATTGAATGAAAGACAGCAGCAGAGCTAATTCATCAATAGCAGCAGCGATAGGAACAAAATTTCTTATGAAAACCATATTTTTCATAAGACTCCAGAAGCAGCACGGTGGGATGATTTGTAGTACTGTAGAGAACACCAGAGCAAAGTCAGACCACCAGGCTGAGAAGGAATGGGGGAATCTCAATCACCATCAGACCACCCATATAGGGTTCCTGCAGGGGTCCCTGCACCAGAGAGCTAGGAAAATGGGTGCAGGGGAGCACACAGCAGCAGACAGAGCATCAAGGCTTAAGGGTTACTGCATCCCAAAGACCACAGGGAGGAACTGGCAATTTACCATTCCTCAGGCTTGGGGTAAAGGGCTGTTGGTAGAAGTCTACGTTTATCCATAACGCCTGCAAGTGGCCACCCTCACAGATGGCTGCAAACACAGAAAGGGACACCAGGTTAAGCCCTCTTGGCAAACATACTCCTAAGTACTTCACATACGTTGTTCTTGCCTGGCTCAGTGTAGCCTGTTACACTAAGCACACAGAGGAAAACAAAGATTTTGTATAACAGAGATGGAGCAATAGGACAGTGGTAAGAAAAAAGGATTCAGAGAGCAAGAGAGGCTTACTGAAGACGCACGTGATCAATAAAGGGAATAAGAAAAGAAGGCAGACTTAGCAGCCCAGCTTCTGAATCCTGCAGCTTCTCATCTCAGCACCTTCAGTTTACTTCTCAGTTTTTTTAGACAGAAAAACCTGTTTATCTGTATGCCTGGGATAGCAGCAAGCAAGAAATATGCTTGTCTGGCTACAGAAAGGTAGATATATTGCATGCCCTGAAGACCAGGCAGCTCGATGAATTACTTCACCTTTGTCTTCAGCCATACATTCAGAGCAACTTGTTTGTGTATTTGCAGAGGGGCAGGACTCGTGGAGTTTAAGGAAACATTTTTTGCTCAATATCAAACATCTTTTTTGTTTAAACTGCAGGATAAAATCCTTACAATGCTGTCAATTCTCACTTTGTTTTGGCAGTCAGAATTCTTCTGGTTGGGAGATGCTTTGAAAAAGGAAAAACTGAGAGAAGAATCAACGTTTAGCACCATATCAGTAATTGTCTATAAATAAAGCTGTACGCAATAGCTCTTAGTGCCGTAAGTAAAACAGAATTGTCTCTCTGGCGCCTCAGAATCCACCTTGATTGTGATGCCAGTTCTCAAACTCATTCTTTTGCTCCTCTTTGCAGGTAACAGGAGCCCTGTAAAGGTGAATTACAAAGGTGATTTGCTCATTCATGAGCAAGCAGTAATGGAACTCATGTATGTCATCTCATATCAGGGCTTTAAACCCATGCAGAATATGATGTGCTACTAAAAAGAGTGGGAGAACAAGATAGGCAAGAAGGGGCAGTGGGGGAAAGAACAGAGAGGGGAAGACTGTCAGCTTGGTTTTGTTAAGTTACACATTGTAGAAATTAGCAATATTTGCAAAATGGATTCTAGGAAAATCTGAGAAATGACAGGGAAAAATAGAAAAAAACTTAAATGTACCATTCAGACAACTACTCTTCACAGGACATAGCCAGAAGTATGTGCAAGATATTCAAAGTTATATCCAACAATCAATATAATGCTGGAGATGTTGCTCTCATTAAAAAAAAAAAAAAGTCATGGAGGTAACCTCCATCTTCTCACAACAGCCAAAGCCTTTCAAGCGTTAGGATAGATCTGGGTCATCTTGGTGAGGGACTGTTACACTTGTCTAGTCATCCAAGGTTTCCTTTGCTTTGTACGTTCCCAGAGCAGAGCTGAAACATCATTGCGGTTCCCATACCTGTCTCCTAGATGTAAGTAGAAGAGACATTGTCAGAGGAAAGCAAGCATGGCAGGGCATCCCTACGACCAATTAATTTGAGCCTCTGACAACATATATTAGCACAGTTTAAGTGAGAATGTGACCAGTCTGGATTTGTAGAGTAGATCAAGCGGCAATTGTCCTATATAGTCAAAGTCAATGGAAGTGACAGATTAATAATTATTGTTCTATCCCATGCTTCAGTCATAAAGCAACCCACTAAATCTCACTAAATTATCTGATTATACAGAATATCATGTCAGAGTTCACCATATGCTTTCTTTTGTATTTTAATGGTGGCAATATGCCTAACAGTATTCCCAGGTCCACTGATTTTGCAATTTCCACTTACTCAAATCTTCATTTTCCTATCCCAGTTCTTTGATGCTTCCTTCCTTTTCTATTGTCTCAAGAAAAGTGCTTAAGGCTCATGAGTGAATAGCCCACTGAACAGCCTCATTAGGGATAGTACCCAACAGAATAACTGAATATGGTATATAGCTTCACACACTCAAACCATTTAACTAAGAACTGAACATGTCAGAAATTTTCTGTAGAAAAAAGCCATTTCATCCAAACCTACAGGTTCTGTAAACTGTCAAACTATGACAAATATTTTGTATGAAATGTAAGCATCTTTTTTTAAGTTTTCCAGATTAAAAATGAATTTTTAATTAGAAGATTTGGGGAAAAAAGGAGGAAAGTTAGAACAAAATATTTGTTTTATGCAAACGAAAATACATTGACAGGCCTGACTACTTAGTACTTGTTCATAATTATTATTTATTGAGGGGTGGGGGTAGGGAATAAGTAGAACCTCAGCACAGCTCATCTCAAAGTGACATGCCCGTTACATTTATATGTCACCTGCAATTTGGGACACTTTTTCCCTTGGATAAATACATAAAAGAAAACACTGACATTGATGGTTTTGTTCTGGTTTTCCAGTAATGTAACAGCAGAGTATTGACTCTTCTCTTATAACTGCTTAACACATAGTTCACAGAGAAAAGCATGGATGATTAGTGAGTCCAAGACTAAAGAAAACACAAATACCTTCTTAGGGATTGTGTTGCCCACAGCATGCAATTCTATGAGGATTCAACAATACGAAGTTACATTTTTTACCCTTCTAATACCAAAAGGCCACCTGTAGCTACTTAATGTTAGGTTCACACACTCCAAAGCATCCCAGCACTAGTTCCTGTGGAAACCCTTGCCAAGCTTCATTAATCAGATCAACGTTGTTGTTTAATGCTAAATGACCACCTGGTAAAAGCATGCAAGGCATGAGAGAGTATTACTGCAGTTACTGTTTGCAGCTGCTAGCACAACAGAGGAGCCATCTCTACGGGACTCCTTGTATGTGGGACCAATTTGCCAACCTCCATCTGACCTTGGTAGATGATCATTTAGGTCACCCATGGCTTGCGTTTTCCTGGCACAAATACCTCGACTGGCTCTTTGGCTTCCTGGATAAGGTTTCTCCGTGTACTAAGAAAGGACTTTAAAGAACACTGTCAGTAGGAAGTAAAGGAGAGGGCAGGCGAGGCTGCCAGTTCACCCTGGGAATGAATGGAGTTCCATCCCTCCTAGACAGTCTGTTTACCATTAAGTTAGCAAACTTGATCTGAATGCTCTTTGCACCCTGAATAATTTAGCAGATGAGTTTACCACCAGAACCTCTGGCAGCAGATCAATCTGGGATTACATCATCAGAGAATTAAGTGCGTCTTCACTTTCGGCAAGATAAAAACGTCCATCTGTTTCTGTTCTTTATTAATTTTGCTTATAAGTAGAAGACAGAGCTATACATTAATTAAATGCATATGACTGGCTAATAAATTTGTTACAAACTGCTCTCATGATGCCTTTCTCTTCATTAAGCAGAGATCGAGAATATATAAAAGGAGGACTTTTTACAATAGATCATAGATGGATGAGAAGTAAGCCATGTAGTGTTTTCCATAGCAGTACAGAAAATGCCATTGGTAAGAGGATTTTCATCAATAATTCAATTTTATCTTATTTTTGTGATCAGGACACATAGGAGGACAAATGCCTCCCCTCTCCTTATTCTGCAAACATAATCAGTAGCAATCTTCCCCACCTTGCCTACAAGTGCAGGGAGATAATGCCAGTCAGGACCACTACTAATATAATTCTGTGAATCAATGAACACAGAAGTCCTAAGAAAACAGGAGAGCCAGCACAATTCCCAGGTCACCCTGCACTTAGGGTCTGCACACTCTGCCTGTGGCCACACACCATGACCCAGGACATGAGAGGGAGGGAATAGGCTGCAGGGGGTAGGAGAGCAGGGTCCTCCTGGGCCAGCCAAGCTAGTATGGCTTCTACTGCTAAAGACATCAGGGATGTCATGGGGTTTGTGCTATTGTTCAGGTGTGTTAACTTGGAGCCGAGATGGAAGTAATCCTAAACAGGTCAGCAGAAACTTGATTAAGGAAAAAACACCACAACACGCTGTCACATTACACAAGAATCTATTCTTGAACAGAATCTGAATAAACTTCTATGCTTGCAATAATTTCATAAGAACCTTTCTAACCAGATTAGGGGAAAAGGTGCCTTTTATGAGCATTCCTTCAAGTTGTTATTACCCATTAGTATCTAGCATTAAAGAAATTGGAAGACAAATACAGAAGCTTCTGCTGTTATTGCAGATCTTAGCGATAGCTTTGCTTTAATAATATACCTGCTACAGCAGTAACAGTAATGAACTACCACAGACTACTCATTTCAAACTGAATTGCCAACATTGACTACATCCTGCACAGAATATTTTTCAGCTTGAAAAGAAAGAAATATTCACTCAACCTCAGCTCTCCCCAGATTTTTCTGAAAAATATTCAGGAAATGATATTCCCACAGCCCTTTTCTGAACCTCTTGAGAAACAGAAGCTTTTGATATTTTAGCTTTTTATCCTTTTGGAAAAGACCTGAAATTTTCCCCCATGATAAGTAAGCTCTCTCAAAGTTGTAGCCACCTCCCCCTTCCTTGGGAAGTTCTTCTCAGACTTTTACCTTAGAAATGCCAAGTCTCAAAAGTGGTAACATGGTAACACAGGAGTTAAACAGATGAGTGTAAGTAATTAAGCAAATTACACATTTTCATGAAGAAAAAAACAAACATAGTCTAATGGGAGTGCTCATCAGAGAGCTAATATTTAGATAGCTAAAGTTACAACTACAGGAAGAGTAACGACTGAATGGTAAAGTAACAGCACAGTAATTAGTTGCATTCTTGCAATTACTTAGGAATTCCCCAAGAGGTAGTATTGATTAAAGTTATTTTTATAAGTGTATCAGTAGTAAGTCTTAAAAAAAAAATTCGTGCTAGGTTTTTGTTGATCATTCAAGGGAACCAGAAAACGAGGAAAATCACGTTTCATTAGGAAATGAAGCAAGAAGGAAAACGCAAAAAGGGCAAGAGGCAGAGAGTAAATGAGGGAACACATTAAGGTAAATAGAATTCTATATCATGTAGGCAATGCCAGAATATAATATTTTTTTCTCTCCTGCAGAATGTATTCAAGCGTATGTGAGAAATGCCATTCTAGTAGCCCTGAAGCCACGCAGCACAAGGTTTAGTTGCATGTACTTCTCTGTCCTGTCTCACATGAGCAACTCAGTCCTCATTCACAAAGAAGAAACAGTTCAGACTTACTGCCTTGTTACTAGTACAGCCCCCATAGTTACATAAACCACAGGGGCTCAGACCCCCAAGAACATATACATCTTTTCAGAGAGAACAATGAGCGGACATCAAGTCCAGACAGTCTTTGAGCTCACAGATGAAAAAACAGCAGAAAAACATTATCCATTCCACAGAAGGCAAAGAGGTGTGCCCTTAATAACTCTCACCTGAAAACTTTCAAGTCCCTGCTTGCTATTGATCCCAGGCTAATTTTGTTGAAGCCCATAAAGCTACACCAGGGAGCCGTTTGGTTTTTCAGATACCTGATATCTCTGCCCTTTGAACAGGAAAATTACTGCAATTCTCCCTGACTTGAAATCTCATTCTTTAGCACAAATTGGCTGTTCAGTCTCTGGTTTGTATTTTGGTCCACCCTATCCTCCTTGCTGTCACACAAGTGACAGAAAGGTGCCACAGAAAAGTACAGATCAGCCCAAGGGAGGGTTTTCATCCTCTGGACACCAGACCCTTCTCTGCCCGCATGCACCCATGAGCTCCATACCTAGGAAGCACCATTGGTACCCACTTAGAAATGGCACAGTACCACCAGTCAGGTGCACACTTCAACAGCCTCCAAGATACAGGGCCTGGAAAAACAACACAACAAACCAGTAGACCAAAGCCAGGTTAAATTATGTAGTTTTAGGGAACTGAAGGTAAGAACATGCAGAGTGGCCAGTCCTATCTGCCTAGGTTGCTCTTGCCTCATCACCACTGGGGCAAAACTAAATCTGACTGTATTTGTGCCGCTCCAACATAGGACTTTGTCAATGGGAGAAGCAGGCTCTTGGTCCAGCATCCTGGTCCCCTTGCACCTTGCAGGGGTTTTGAAGAGTGGCAGTGGGGGGATGGAGTGGTAGTGTCACGTGCTCTGCTCTACCACATTGTGGTGTGCATGTTTGTGATCTCAAATCTCCATGCTCCCCAGCAATGAAATGGGAAGACAGGTGCAGAACGAACGACCCTGCCACAGGATCCTCTAATTGTACAATCCCTCCCTGCCAACCAGCACAGACTTCCTCTGTGGAAGAGGTCTGCAGTAAATCCTGTCTTACTTTTTGCTTCCTAGAGATTTAAGGCCAGATTTCCCCTAATTTACATTCAAGTCTAAAGCCATTAACCTCCAGAAAGCGATTCCTTTGTCTGGTGGTGCAAGGAAGAGTAGAATTAGGTCATATGGACCTAGTCAGTCCTTTTTCTTTTTTCGTATCAATGATGGCTGGCAAGAATATTTTACTGCAAATTTAAGCAGCAGTTCTCTATACCCCTCCTGCTTTTATTTAATCAAGTACAAATATCAATGGCATATAGCCCTGCAGTGAAACCTGCAGCAACATGTAAGCTTTTGTTTGTCACGCTCATTGTCTAAATGTCCCTGCTAGATAGACTATTGTTTTTCCCTTGAACTATGAGCACTCGTGGCTTTCCGGGGTTTTTTGTTGACTTTTTTCCCCGCTCCTTTTTTTAAAAAAAAATATGTTAGTTTCAGAACAACATTACCTTCCACACTCTGCAGCTTACAGCCCTTCCTCTCACATAGTGTCTATGTTCACTGGTTATCTAAATTTGCTTCTTCAGACAGTAATTACATTTTTAAAACACAAATGCTAGCTGCCACACTGCACACTTCTGGACAAAGGCAGTGTTAAGAGTCGTGCACCCACTCCCCCATTTCATTCCTCAGCATACATTAGATTATCCACCCTGGCAACATTTGTTTCACTAAATCTCCAGTTCTGCTTACTTTTAAAGGAATAACACACATTTCTGTGACTCTGCTCAAAGCCCCTGCTCTTTACTTTCAGTGGAAACACACACCAACAGCAAACACAGTTTACTCGGTGTTTTTGCTTTGCTGCAGAACAACACACTTTGCTTTCAGAGCTCTGCTTTACAGCTGTGCTTAGCTGTCATACCACTTGATCTCTTAAGAGATCAACAAATGCAGACAAAATTTAAAACACCACAAGATGTGATGTTGTTCATGAAAGACTTTGAGATAAGACTCGAATTCCACATCTCCTCATATTTCCTCTTGCCTTGCATACCTTTATTTCCCAATAGATGGGAAAGAGCATAGGAGATACAGCAGATATACAGCAAAAACTGTTATCCCACCAATTCCTGTACTAACCAAAGATCATCTGGCTCCGATATATAGCTTTTAGAACTTCATTGTAGCCATTCTGCTACTTAGAAGTTGTTCGAAGGAAAGGAAGTCCTTAGCCATCCAGGTTGTTTGCTAAACTATCATGTTCATGATTTTAGGTGATAGACAGCTTCTACGAGTAGTCAAATAGCTTTATCTTTAAGTAAGACTCTGTCAGGCTACCAAACATGTCAATGTCCAAGGCAAATAGCGACTCTACACTTAGCACAGCATGCACAGTTGCTCCACTTTTTGCAGCTACATAGATCAGGTGTAGGTACGTACTAAATTCACCACATACGATTTCTGGACTGCTAGCACAGGCTAGTCTGAAAACACACCCCTCAACATAAGTAAAGAAAAGGCTCAAAAATTCAGCCTAGTCAGTGAGTTCAGTTGGAAGTGTTCATTCCCATTTAGCTCTCCATCATTTATTCAGCTACCTCAATAACTACACTGAGAACAAGGCCCTACAACTAAGAAGACTATCAATGTTTCCTCTCAGGCTTCCTACCTGCTCCTATTTGATTCCCCACCTTTTGTTTTGTTTTGTTTTGTTTTTTTTTAAAAAAATGCTCATCTTTTTGTCTTGACTGGTTGGAGCTAATGAGACCCACCTGACCTGGCAGTTTGCGTGAGTCAGCAGAATGACTTTCCACCTCCTGACAAGGTTCAAGAGCTACAAATCTGCTATAAGGATAGGAAGACTTCACCTCCCAGGTGCTCTGGGGATTAATTAGCACTTGGAAATCATGTTTTTAGATCCTTGTGTGCAAAATGCTAGGGAAGTGGCTATTATTATTCTTGCGAACCGTAATCCTGTATTAGTTAAGGCAACTAGTCAAGCAATCAACAGAATTTGTCAATGATGAGGTAATGAGTTACAGCCAGTGACATTTCTAGGACAGAAAGAATGAATTTTCTAAACAATCAGTATGTGCTGCATAGAGTGAATAATTTGTAATGAATAATGTATGCAGTTAATTTAGCCTCTTTGCCAGCTTGCAGAAAGTCCATGAACAGAAAGAATTTCCTGACCTTATTTCAGGAATTTAAAAAGGAAAAATGTATTTTATTCTGTGGATGTGTGCTCAGCATGCCTCCATTTCTCTGACATGGTGCAGAGACAGAGGCAGGTAAATAGAAGGACATCTTAGTCCCATCTAGGAGAGGACAGGCTGTTCAAACCATGGCAAAATATTTCCTCCGTGAGGGTTATATGTTGCATACATCTACGTACCTAGGCTACAATGGGAGGTCTACTAACAGACCTATGCCCTAAATGAAGCCATGTGTGAAAACATAGTCATGGCTATTCCAGAAAAAGGTATTTAAATAATTTCTTAGCTGACTATGTGACTGTCTCATTATTTCTGTCCTGATTATCAACTGGGATTGCAAAAGACAGGAACAGACATACTGCATACCACCACCTTACTTCTTCAGCTGCAGAATGGGAATTACGGTGGCTTTTCTCCTTCTGCTAGCCCTGAATGTCAGACCTTGCTTGCTCATGATGATCGTGTCAGAGCTATAGTAAAATTTCTGTTTTAAACTCAGTAGGCAAGAAAACTTCTCACGTGTAGAAAGAAATGGTAGAAGGAGAGACGTGGGATCAGAGATCCCCTTGTTTTCATTGACTTTCTATGGGTTTCAAACCATCAAACCCAACAAATGCTTAACTCTGGCTTACCAGTACTAGGTTGTAAAGACTCACATATAAGCTTGAGTTCTTCTATACAGTTGATACTGTTCACTGCATGACCAGAAATGTTATGGGGAAATGGGGAGTGTGTGGGGACTGGCTGAGCAGGCTCCTCTCCATTGGTCACCCACAGCTTCCCACTCATGCCTCCTCCCACTGTAGCATTCCGGGGTGGACTAGGACTGCTCCTCACTGCTGCTGCAGGAAAAAGTGTGTCAGGTAACCTTGTGGCTAAAATTAGTGTTGAGTTGGTGAAACAAAATCCTACTTTCTCATTTGTAGGTAGAACAAATTTGCCTTCCAGCATTAAAATACATAGAGTATGAATAGTAAAGTTGCTGTTGAGCTGGCTCTTGCTGATTGTGCAGGCTCAGCTTGCAGAGTCCTGGATGTTTTGTTTTCAGCAGGCTGAGGACATCTGCCCCTGTGTGATGGACTCTGATTTCCTTCTGACACCCTTTTGTGCTGTCATTTTTGCAAAATATTTACTTAGAGGAAAACCGAAGAAGGTGCATGAGTAAACACCACAAGGCCTGATTCCTGAAATTATTTCAAAGGGGAAAATTAAAGTCATTACTTTAGGATAAGAGGAAATCACCAAGGAGGAAAAAAAGGACATCAAAAATATAGACTGCAAAAGGTGAATTCTGAAGGTGACCAGGAAAAAAAGACCAGTGAAAAATGAAAGGTGTAGATTTGTGAATCAAATTAACACACGAATGTGTAAAGCATGCCAACCTGGCATGAAGATGAATGTATATCCTTCTTTAAAACTTCAGCTAGCTCATCACTTCACTGTAAAGGGCCACTCATTGAATGCTGATTCACAAGGAGTCCACTGTTTGTGTGGGCTCTCCCTGACAAGTACAACTGTAACTCCCTGTGAATAATTATCAGCACATGGAAAAGTAACAATTTGAGCATAATTTTAAGCAGAGCCATCACTGCTCCCTCTGTACACCTGGCATAGTTACCCAGAAGGAACTTAGCCAGCTCATCTGTGCCTTGGATAGCACTGAGAGAAACTTAGGAGTTCAAAACCAATACAGAGCCAACCAATACAGGATGATACAGCCTAATTGCAAAGCTGTAGTTTATGTGCAAAGGGAACAAGTTTCAGGGTAAACAGTATTCGTGCTCACACCTGCTGCACTTTCCTAAGACTGTTCGTCACATTGCCTTCCCAAATCTCGTGTCTGGCTCCTTTTGATAAGCTCCAGTTCTCTGCTGCCACGTATCGAAGCCAAATTAGAATCTGGGGCTCCATGGAAATGTTTTTGAGAAGTTTGCAGGTGGGAGGCACTTTCACTCTGTAGTATGGTGTTGATGGGAATTCTCCTTTTCCTCCTTCTGGTTTTTTTTTTTTTTTTTTTTACCTTCTTTGTCTGACACTCCAGTAATTTCATTAGCCTCTCTCAGTAAATTATTCCAGGTGCCAATGTATCAGCCAAAAGGCAAAAAATAGCTGTCATCCATAGCACTATGGGGTCAGATTTTTGTCCCTTCTGAGTGACTCTGCACTGTCACTGTGCAGACTTTTCTGGGTTAAACATGTAGAAATGCATAATTTATTTGAGTTAATTCTGGAAATTGAGGACAGAACTACAGGCACTGAAGAGGCAGAATGCAGCTGCATTTGCGTCTTCACTCTGTAGGTCCCTGCAGTAACTGTAATGGAGAAGGACTCAAAGAGGTGAAGGCAATGTTTTAAGTTGCTCTCTGTGTCAGCTTGCTGGGGTAAATTAGAAGAGCCTTAGGGCTGTCAAACTTAGACTTCTGTAGAAAAGCCCATTGTTCATGGATGATGTTTCAAGAAAATGTATATAAAATGGCCATTATGACTTTAAGCAGCAAATTAAACCTGAAGTGGACAACATTCGTCAGCATTAAAAAGTCACCAGTCTCTCCGCTTCCTTTTCTTGGAAACTGCCCTAGGCATGAGAGGGAAGGGCTGGGTTAAGGGCTGAGAGGACAGAGAAGCACAGCTGAGTGCTGCTTTTTGGCAACATTCTCTCAGAATCCTACTGAACATCCACCGAGGGAACAAATAAGCTGCACATGTGAGTGCTCCCTAGTTTTTTTGTGGCTGCTGCTCCCCTCCAGCAGGCAGGTTTTCTTCTTACAGTGACTGAGGTGTGAGGCTGGTGCGGGTTCATCCCCATGAGGCCAGGATGCAGTCAGTCACACCTCTCTTCTTGGGAGATGCTCAGGCACAGCCTGCATTTATCTGTAACACTGATCCCTCAATGTCTGAACTATGTAGCTTTTTGCATTCCCTGCACCATGGTGGCTCTCAGAAAGAGAGGGGAAGAAAGCAGAAAAGAACCCCTTCCAGAATTTTCCTAGCTCCTTTTCTGCATGTGCGTAGCCAGTAAGGTCAGTTGAGGGGAAAGACATCCAACTTGGGTTACACACCTTCTTGGAAAGGCTGCAGTCTTTGTTTCACTGTTTTCAGAAAGACTTTACAAATACCTTTCTGCCTGATTGCAAGAAATTCTGTGCTGTCCTCAAATGCCAGCTCTCGGCTCCACTCAGGGACTGTCAAAGTGCCTTCATTTTCCTTATTTTTGCACTTTGATTTTCTCCAGATGCGCCTTGTCTGATAATTAGGAAAGTGGTTTTATTATTTTTTTATAGCAGTCAGAAGCTTTGACTGTCCTTGGTCAAATCTTCCCTTTCATGCAGCTACAAGCCCAGAAAGTTCTGTGTTTGTATCCAGCAACTGTTTTCCACTTTTTTTTTTTTTTGTGATGAAAATACCTGTAGCTAGAGGTTTTACTGAGGAATCAAAAATCTGGAACTGCATTCTGTCCATTTGCACTGGTAATCAATTGCTCATTAACATCAGCAAACGGTAACTCATTAAAATCATTGCATGTGTCATTGATGTGAGGACCTTCAATGTCCCAGCTTGTCCTTGATTCTGGTGCTAAGAATGGTGATCAGCTGAGGTCCAAAGCACTGTCAAGACTCCTTTCTGGAAGAAATCCTGGCTTCAGAGGCAGCATAGAAGATGTAGTGGGCCTCAAATATTCCAGTATCACTACTTGCATTATTTTCTCTTCAGGGGTGACAAAGGCAGAGTCATTTCATCCTTCGCCTTCCAGCCCACTTTCTTAAAAAGCAAAAGTTATCACTCATGGTTTTATGTGTCCTGAGAGATGAGGCTGTCCTACTCATGGCTTCCTATGTAACAGTGAGCACTTCTTCCATGATATTAATTGCACTGGGAGGAAAGAATTGTTCTAACATGCTACATCTTCTTAGCATGCCAGCATATATTTCCTCAGTCCTCTTCACATATGTCTTAGACCACAGTCCAGCTAGCCCTGCAATAATTAAGACACACATCCCATTTCTTTGGAACATTCACTGTCTTTACACTGACCAAACACTATTTACCAGCTGAGTTGACTCAGAAAACCTTCAGTGTAAACCAACAGCAATGCTGGGTTCACGGTAATGTATCTTAAAATGTCTTATGTCACTCAAAAGCTTGCTTTTGTTAGCTGTGAATTTATACTTGGAGGGGATTGTGCTGCACATACCTTTGGCTTTGTAACTAAGAGGCATTTTCTGGATCCCTGGGATGAGTTCTGGACTCCTGGAGCTCCTTCCACGAGTCCAGATTCAGCACACCCCATTGAAGGGATCTCCAATATTCCTCAGATTTTCATGGCTATTTTTTTCCAAATTCTGTATTACTTTGGGAAATGGCAGGAGAGCCTCTATTGTGCATTAATTAGTGAGGTGACAGTGCAGTATTAAGTATCGAGGGTACTTACATGTGCAGTCTATGCAGTCTGGAGACATAGTCTGAATCCCAAAGCCAGAGTTCATATTTTTCTATTGAATGGAAGGGAATCTTCTCCTCAGAAACAGCTGCTCCTCAGCTGAGTGCAGAGACACACTCTCTTGGTGAGTTGCAAGCTGCTAGGAACTCAGAAAGGTACCAAGCCTTGCATCACAGTTTTTCTTTACAGAACATCTTTAACTGCTTCTTTTTGATCAAAACTGTCAAACTGATGTTGTAGAGCCCATAGTCAGTGCAAAATGAGCGTGTGGGGCTTCTTTACTAGACTGTCATTGAATAGAAAGGTCAATTTCTAGTTTGGCAGCCAGTTGAGCTCTCAGTGAACCCAGTACATAAGTGTCATTGCTTTCAGTGTGGATTGGATCAGGCCTGAGGTGAGCTCTCTACATCTCATTATGCAGTTCATTTGAGCAACAGGCCTGGAGTAAGTTTTCATGGCTCTTTCACCAACTTTACATCACCAATGGAGATTAGGATGCCAAAAATCTCCATTTTGCTTTCTTCATAAATTGCCTGGCTGTTCCCAGAATATTGATCATGGAGAGAGGGCAATACGTCTCCTCCAGTGCTATAGGGAGCTTAATTGTAAGGAATCATCTGCTGTGTATTATACTCATTGCCACAATATTTTTAGGTCACTTTGGACAGAACCAGATTTTCTTCTCATATTAATGACTGAAATGTCTGTGAGCCTGAATCCTTGTCCTAAATCAAATGCTAGAGAGGCTTTACCTGACAGTTCTTCACACTGCTCAATTTACTCTCCATAACCTTCACCCAGAGTGACTGTTAATTGGCAAAGCGGGATCATCCACTCCCCCAAAGCTTGGGTACTTCATTAGTGCAGCCCAGAGCTTCAAAGTTTCTGCAGAGATCAGTGTAAGTCAGAGGTCTTGAGAGAGGCAGAAGGCATGACACAGACAGGTGGCAGCTTTCAGTAAGGCTAAGATGCATGAAGACAAAGTGAAAAGGTCAGAATTGTTTCTCTGAGAGAAAACAAGGAGAATTTGCAACTGAAGTATACAAAATCATGTTGTATAGTGAAGGTCAAAAAGAGTACTTGATTGCTAACAAGGGACCAAAAGGCAGCAGAGTATTCTCTTCTTTGAAAAGAATGTTTTATATAATGTGTCATTAGCTTGTAGAACTCATTGCCACAGATAATATCAGACTTCTATGACTCATGATAGCAATAGCCAGCTACAGTAGATAGACTTCAATTGCAAATAGGCAATGTAACGTATTTTTATTCCTTATTGGTTTGGAGTGAAAGTAAAGAGCAGATGAAGGGGAGTGAAACACACTCTGGGTGTTGGTAGCAAGGTGTTATCCTCTGTCCTAAACTGAAAAGGAGGAGCTGACTGTTCTTCTACCTTGAAACTAAGACTTAGCATCTTAAAGTACAGAGATTCAAAGAAGATTTCAAACCACAGTTTTCAAGCCTGAAGAGCCAATTTTGACAGTGCTCATAGAGGAAAGCATAAAGAGAGGCTCAGAGTAGGACAGTCTGTCAGCATGCAGCATGTTTTAGCAAATACGTACACAGCAAGACAAAATGGAGCTGGCAATAACTGCACTTGGAGGAAAAACCTGAATCCTTGCCTGTACAGATGAAATAACTGTATGAGAGTGTAAATTCCCTGGACCAGTGCTCACAACAAGCCTCACACAGAGCCCTAGGCTGGTAGTCAGTTGTAATGTGTTTTTGTTTGCAGAGTATGGGCTTAATTTTCAGAGAAGCTAGCTTGAACTTCAGATGGACATGCCGTTGGACATAGGAAGTCTCCTAAAAACCATGGTGGTAACTTTTAATCCTAGATACTCTACATCTCAGCTCATGGCTGGAGATACCAGATTCTGCATTGAATTTGTATAATCAGTGGGTAGCAGAGACACTGCTTGCTTCCTGACCTCAGGTCCCCATTGACTGTGAAAGATAACATGAACATCTTACTGTATCAAAATTATATTCATCCTTAATTCTTTCCAGAGAGTAATTGTCAACTTCCATAGACTCACAAGTATCTCAGTCACTTTCACCCCTGGTAATTAATTCCAAAGGATCAAGAGATGTTTAAGAGCTGTTAGGACTGTTAGCTCCTATCCTGTGGGGTTTTCTTTCACTGGGGAAAGGTCTTGAGAAAATTCTATTGCACTTCCTAATTTTTGACAGTAATTGTGATTTCTGTATTAAAAAAAGGAATCATTATCACTATTAGTAGTCCAAGGCTGGAAACCAACACAAAAGCAGAGAAGTCCCTGGGATGCTATGGGTATTGCAGCCTGCAGGTTTTTTCCAAAGGACTGTCTTCAAATTGAAAAGCGACATCCGAAGTCGAGGATGATTGAACTGCCCAAGATGGGCAGGGAACTACATTTCAATGTCTGCTGATTTCTAAGCCCCACTCCACAGCAGGCTCCTTCCTCTCTGTCCTTCCAGTCACACAAAGTCCTCAGTTTTGGAGTCAGGTGAACCCCTGAGGTAGCGGGAAGCACACAACCCACACAGCCAGTGCAAATCTGTACATTTCACTCAGACACTGCGTGAGCAAAACCAGAATGATGCCAGTGCTGGCTTTTCAGAGCCTGTAGGTGGCAGACACCCCTGCCCTGACACTTGACCCTCTGCCTCCCAGACGTGTGCCTCCACAAGTGGCATGGAGCCCTCGATGGGGCACTGTGCAGAATTAGGCAGTAGCAGATCTGCTCTCATGTAATTTTCTTTCCCCTGTACAATGGAGACAGAAAGAGATTGCACCTCCGGCTAATAATTTTCATCATTTTCTGATTCCTTCTCATACAAAACAAACAAACAAGTTATTGCAGAATTCTACAGTGAAATTTGATTAGAGCCTCCTTCAAAGGCCGTTGGCAAAAAAGAGAGAAGTGTATTGAAGGATAAGGGAAAAGCAGAACACAGGCAAGAAAGTTTGCAGGCAGGTAATTGCAAATAAAACTCACCATATGGTCTTGAAAATCCCAGAGGAGAAAGAAAAAGAGGCTATATATACCTTAGCTTGTAAATTACCATATACCAGTCCCAGTCACATGACTACAAAGAGAAACTTTAACAGTTAAAGTCTTCAGCCATGCCACCATCCTTCCAGTCATGTCTTCTCAAAGCACAGCTTGGAGGAGCTACACCTCATCACAAGAAAAAGAACTGTCAATCTCTTACTGCACATGACTGTGACAACAGAAACGTTTAGCTTTCCTTTGTGATGCATTTTTGAACTTTATTTGAAACACTTCAAACCATAAATAAACTTTCAAAATATCATTCGCAGCCATAGCTTTACGTTGCTTTACAAGTCCCCTGGTGTAGAATAAGGCAAGATTGTGTGCTTGCTGTATTTTAAGAGGGTATGCAATATATATAAATCCGCATAATTATCAGTTACTTATTCTTCAACGTTTCAAATGGAGAAATCAGCTTGATGAATGCAGCACAAGAGTCTTAAGGATTTATGATAAGAATGGCATTTCTGGTTTTTATGTTCGAAAGCATTGTTTTGGTTTTAGTCAAAGCTAGATATATATTAATTTTTCTTACTGATAAATTACAAAGGTGCACTATACCATAAAATATCCAATAGTTATAAGTAAACATGGGAACATCTAGCAAATTAAGCACTGAATCACTCGTAATACAACTGGCCAGAAATTTTCAATTAAATATTTTTTGACATGAAATGTAAAGAAATTAAATTATAAAATCTTCTGAAGAAAACATTTGGTTTAAATATTTTTGGCTTGAAATGAAAAAAAAAAAAAAATCCAGTTCAAATTGACTTTGCCATAAAATATAATTGTAGTAGGGAAAAAATCCCCACCAAAATCTAATTGGTCAGACTGAAAACAAAACTGTCAGTTGGCCTTAACTTCTTCCTTTTTACTTTTCAGAGGGTAAGTTACAACTATTTTTGACATTTTTCCATTATGACTCAGCATGGGAATTTCTTGTGGTTCCAAAGGATAAACAAAAATCTAGGTACCTAGGCAGCCTATAAAGCTTTGTGACTATTTGAACACAAACGGATTTTGAAGAAATGTTGCAAACTGGACTCAAGAAACTGATAAAGCACAGAAGACATTGGCTTTAGGTTATTGAAGAAGAGATAATGAAATCTTGGTCCCAATAAATTGATTTTTAATGGGAATTTAATGTGACCAGAGGGAGTACACCCAAATGCTAACTTTAGCCTAGGGAGATAGATTAGTCTTACTATGTTTCCTCTTCAGTTGGTTGGGAACGATAAGATCCTGCATTCAATCATCCCCTACAAGAACTTAGCTGTAGCCTTTCTCCCTCCATTGACTCTAACAAGTCCAGGAAGGCTGCCCTCTGTCAACAGACACCAGCCCCCTTGTACTCCTCACAGGCCCAGTTATGTAGGAACTTGTGCCTACTGACTTCACGTGCGGCTCTCCACTTACAGCTAAACATAAAGATCACTCATAGAATTCAAACTGGGCTTCCTGCAGTTGTCAATTCTCTTAGCCTGACCGCATGTTGTCTATGACTTTTTGCCTGAACAGAGAAAGCTGACTCTCTCTGAGAAACTGCTTTATTGTGACCCCAAATATGCCTTTTGCCAAAATGTATGAGCAGAAAAAACTGATGGGTGCATCTACTTTAGCAAATCACTCTCTGTAACAGGAGCAGATCAGTAGCTAAAAACAGTTGGTGCTGTGGCTCCTCGCATCTCCAGAACACAGCTATTAACATGACAATTCACACCTGGTGTTAAAAATTAATAAATAGCTTGTCTGTTTGGGAGTGCAGGCAGGAAGACAGATATTAAATGCTTCTAAACCACATTATGTCAGGCCTAAGCACTGTCAGAGTTCTGCTGCAAAAAGATGCAGACTTAACTGCACTCGTTTCCTTTCGTCCACTGACATTTCAGCTGCCTTCCAGCCAGAGTGAGTTCTAACACATGGTCACCTATGATAAAAAGATGCCATGCAACTTTAAAACCTTCATGAAGTTTATATGAAGTGTCCCTGCCCACGGCAGGAGGGTTGGAAATTGATGATCTTAAAGTCCCTTCCAACTCTAACCATTCTGTGATTCTAAGTTTTTCAAGCCATTTCTTAGCCCCTTGGGAAAGCCCAGTTCATTTGCATAGGTATGGAATCAAAGCATGAACATAACCCTGAAATTATGTATACAGAAATCTTTTGTATGGCTACTTGGAAGCTTCAAGCTTCAAATCAAATTGAAGAAGACAGCATTTCCTACAGTGGGGTTTTCATCTGAGGGAAAGAGTAACACAATTCAGCAAATGTACATCCTGAGACAACAAGTATAATGAAAACAGATCTGTGGCAGGATTAATTCTGTACGAATGAAGAGAAATTTCTCTGCTAGTTCTGGATAAACAGGGAAATAACTCTGGGGTTTCATAGTCCCTGAAGACTCCAACAACACCCACACAAAAGCCAAAACCTTATGTCAAGTTTTGGTTGTGCTCCTTCTAGATGGTTTAAATTCTTAAAAAAGTACACTGGGCAGATTGTCACCTTACACATTGATAAAAAGAATAACCTTAACTTTATTTTTAAGTCTCTGAAGGACAACTGCTCCAAATGTCTTTCTAGACGTCCTTCCAGGACCAAGTGACTCCCAAGGGCAGCTTACCCACACATGCTGCTCCCACAGCTGGAGCATTTTAGGGGTGCTGCCACACTGCCAGTGACACTCTGGCACAAAATGCCCAAGGATGGGGCTCATGAGGAGGGGTACTGCAGGAAAGATGCAAAGGTGCAAGTTTGTAGTGTGAAGGGGTATCAGCCCTGATGTTGGTAGACCTGGACTGCCTCAGCTGTGGAGGTAGTCAGGTGAAATGGAGGAGCCCTCAGAGAGGCACCACAGGGACACTTGGGTCTCACCCTCTAGTGTACCCAGGCCCCCCAGCATAGCTGGATGACATGGGCAGTGATCTGAGCCCCCAAGGGAATATTGGCATCATTGTCATCAAGCCACACCAGCAACCCCATTTAGTCTCCACAGGAAGGTGTTTGAGAAACGAGAGTAAGAAATCATATGGCAGCGCCTCCCACTTCTAACCCTGAAAAGCTACTCCTAATCTGTTCCTTGTGATTCAGATGTTAATATCTTCAAATGCATGAACATTAGCTATTGTAAGTCTGCAGAGCCTCGTTACCAGGCAGAAATCCTGCCCTTTTGCAATCCCAGTGAGTGCCTGACCTCCCTGGTGCCTCGCAGCAGAAAGTTCCATGGTTTAATTATCTCCTGTGTGAAAAGGATTTTATTTGATCAGTCTGGAAATTGCTGCTTTTCAATTTACTTGAGTATTTTCAGCCACCAGTGTTACACTAGAGAGGATTTAATATATCTTTATCATACTCTCCTTCGTTGGTTTCCTTTCTAAGGTCCTAGCACAACCTTTTTCATATGAAAGATTTTCCATGCCCCCAATCATTTTCTTTGCCCTTCTATGAACCTCTTATAGTTTTCTTTAAGATAGAGCAGCTGTTACTATACATATATTTGAGGTAAGGCTGCATTTTTTTTCTTATTATTCTCTTTGTATTCCTCATCCATCATGTAACATTTGGTTTGTTTATCTGGACCTCAGTGGCATAGAGGGAAGGCCTAAGTGAGGAGCATGTGGAGTACAAGCTCCTATCCATAACCATCCATGACTGATTTAAAATCCTATAAATTTTGTAGAGAGTTTGCAAAAAAGACTGACTGTGTTATCACAGCATTATAAAGCTCACATTCAATACCAAAGGTTGTACCAAATTTTTTAGCAATTCCCAAGTGTACTTTGCCATTCTGGGTGAATTTGTCTTTGTAGCCCATCATTGTTGAGGTCTGTAAAATACTTGCAGGTGTGGAACAGGCGGAAAGGAAGGCATATCAATGGGAAGGGAGGCTACTTAATTTAAAGGATGCCTTATAAATGAATGGTAGCTTCCCACCGCATAGGTAAGTTCAGGTAGTGGTGCTGTAGTCAAGTACCTCTGCATATACTTGAGTCAACAAACAGAGCTCACTGAACCACCCCCAAACTTAAAAAAAAAAAAAAGCCCAACACAAAACAGGTTTTAAAATCTCATGACATGCTTAAAAAGCTAAAGAATTCACTGTATATGTACTGTCCCAGTCCCACTTGTAGTTTCCATGGCGCTGTGTTTGCCCCAGCTCAGTTTTACCCCTTGAAATGAGAGCTCAGAGCTAAAGAGGGAGGCTGCTCAAGAGAAGTAAGAGACTTCATTTATAATCCTGCCCATGGCCATAAAAATTGAGTCCAGAGCCCATGGCTTTGTATTCTGGACACTAAAGCCTCCCAAGTGACACTGACATATTTTATACGAAGACATGAATGAACAGAACTTGTTGTCAATGTGATCTAACTGAGCTACTGGGAGAGTATGAGGTGGAAGAAAAAATGTAGGTTGGATATTTTTGTACTAGTCCAAACAATATCCATCTGGGAGGAATAGTGAGAGCTTTTTCCAACAACTCATCTCCTCTAGAACTGGTTTGACTCTCAGCTAGCTAATCTATGAGAACAGAGTTATTTATAACTCAGTCATAAATGAGGTTTAAATCCATATCTGCTACCAGTTTAGTGTGTAAGCCAAGTATTGATGTCACTGTGTTCCACAAATGAAGCAATTTGGTTTTGTTTTAAATTACCTCTATTCCTAGGGTAACAATCAGGTCACCAGCAGGACACTGGGTAGCATTTTCATTCAAGCCAAGAGAAAAGCAGCATGTAGAAATGCAGGGAGACTTTAGGCAAATAGCTGCTGTCAGCAGCTCAGGGGAAGGACCCCAGCTTTGCAGCTGTCAACTGAATGTCAGCGCTTTAAAATGACAATAATGGGTGGAAACACAAAGGGATGATTCCAGTGGTGAAAGGAGAAGGCACAAGCATCATTCTTTGTTTGCAGGCGGGTCCTGATAACAATCTTCTGCCCTTTCAGCTCAAGCCATAGGAGAAAGGAAAGGGGCTGTCCATCTGTCAGACATCTTGTTGGCCATTCTTTGGCATGGTCCCCTTTTTTTCCCCCTTCATTTATTTTCCTCAAACAGCTGTGGTGGTTTGTATCTGCAAATACTAACCTCTTGGCAGCTGGTAATGAGCTGGGCTGGAACTTTACAGTGCCAACAAGATAGAAAGAGGAAAAATAGGAATATCTCTGCACCTGAAGTACTGTAAAATGCTGCTCTGCACTCCCACAAAGCTACATACTGTACCCCCAAACTGAGGGCACTCGCTGGAGGAGACAGCTTGCTCTGCTGAGGAGGGAGACTCAAAGTTCAGGAAGTCACTAGGGAGCAAAAATAGACTTACAATTGCACCAAAAAAACTACCTTGCACCATCTTTTCCATCCCTCTGTCAGGACTGCAAAGTGAAGGGGAATCCATTGCATCCTCCTTTGGATGCCCTTGTAGAGGAAATATAGTAGCCCAAACATCCTAGTGATGAGCCGTATGCAGTCCTTGCCTGGCTGTGCAGGGGCAGACAGGCTCTGAGAAAGAGTCAGTCCAGGAAAACTGGTCTCTCGATAGCGCTAAACTGCTAAACTGCTGCTAATGCTGGGATTCAGCCAGCAGCCTGAAGAAAGAATTGGAAGGGGGTTTTGGAGCTACATTTTCTCTCTCTTCCCTTCATGCTTTACTGCTTTTACTGTGTCCAGGTTGTTTTGCAGGGACAAAACTGGAACTTGCATCTGCCACCAGCATGTACCAGTGTATGTTCACCACGTCTGGAAGGGTGGTTGAGGAGACCTGAGGCTGTGGTCACTTTGGCCTTTCCCCTGCAGACCCAAGCTAAGTTCAGGCACCACAAGTCCCACCAGCTCTTGCAGCAGGAGATGCCATTATGGTCAACAGGTGTTCTAGCTTTTTTTGCACATCCCTAGGGTTTAAGTGCCCTGTCTGTGCATCACAAAGAAATTCTCTAAGATGTTATTTTGCTCCAGAGTTTAGAAACAATGTTATAGAACACTAACAGGCCTTTGTATGTTACACTGTAAAGGTGGCATTTCCCAGTCTTCCCTGCTGAAGTTACAGCCTCCCTGAGGAACCTGCTGTGTAGACAAAAGAGACCAGGAGGTTGGGGCTAAACAGACTTGAAATCTGAATATTGCTGCCATATAATCTCTTGTGGGAAGAAGAAAGAAACATCCTGTCACAATCTCACGTGGGGATCAAATCTTCTGAGACCTTTCCCTCCAAAACCTATCTCATCATTCTCCCTACAGGATCCTTTAGGAGGGATCTAAGAGCATCTGATCTACCCTAAATCAGTTCTGAGACATATCCACAAGGGCATTTGAAAAGGAGTGCAAGACGTCAAATTGCCATTTCTTCATGCCTGGTATGAAGTACTGGGCCTACCCATGCTATGGGGAAGTGCACACTTGTGGGATGCCCAAACTGCAGCTCAAAATGGTGTTCTGCATACTTCCACTGCCTCACTACTCACAGCTATATCAGCTGAACTGTCTCAGAGGCAGCTATGGGGCATTTCCTGTAGGTAAGCTCTGTGTGTGGCCCTAAATCTGTCCTGGAGGACACTTCTGCATAGCACTGCAGACTTGCCAATCTGGCCCTTAGAGTCTGGAAAACTCTAACCAATGTTACAGGGCCAGATGAACCTGACACTGAGATACTCCCATATCCAGGAGCATAAATTTACACTAAAAGGCAAAGAAAACTTTCAGAGTCCAAAACAGTAGATTAGTTTTCTACTCCACTCCTGCCCACTGTCTGAGCATAATTCAGGATCCTCCCATAACCTAGTTATACTGACTTGCTGTAGCAAGGTTTTTACTTCACTTGCTGTAGTAATGCTTACAATGTTGTTGTAGCATATTTGGGAGGATCTCCTCAAAGCTGCATCCTTCTGGTTGCCAGATGCTCAGCTGCACAACACTCAGACTCAAAACCTTTACCTGCTGCCATCTTTGGTTCACAGGTAGTTCTCTGTTGTGATCCATGAGTGAAGGTTTCATGCAGCAAAGATGGGCACTGTTGCTTCTTCAGGTAGAGTCTGACATGGGTTTTAATTTCCTTCCAGCCCTTCACAGGCTTTGTAATTTACACTCCTACATTTTATTATCCAAGTTGAACTGCTCTGGGTTCAACCATGAAGGACCACCTATCTGATGGTTTGCAGTGTAGGGTTGACCCTGCGAGCATGTTCTGTTGGCCATTCATGTTGTAAAACAACTGTGTGCAATGATATTAGGGCACAAAGAGTCATGATGGATAACTGGTTGTTAGTTCTAGTTTTCCCAGCTAATTTAGTTCTTCCAGCAACACGAAGAAAAATGCTTTGAAAGAATGCACTCTAAACAACCAGTGTTCCCTGTTGGCTTTCTTCAGTGCTGCAGATACATTTATTACCCTTTCCTAGAACAAAATATGGTGTTAAATAGAAAAGCAATGGTTCAAATGGCCATAAAATGTATTGGGGCATACTATGGATTCAATTGATTTCAAAGCTTAGATTTAGGGAAAATTTATAGTTAGGGACTTTCTTTTTCCAAGAGCTTGGCTTAGTTATTTAATATTGATCTTAAGATTATGATAAAATACATTTCTATTGATTTCTGTGAGGAAAAATTCATCACTGCAAGAATTTCTGGCTCTATATATTAGGTGGGTGAAGATGCCCGCAGCTCTCCCTGGCTCTGCTCTTTGGACACTGCAGTTATGAAGTATGAGAGGAGGGTGAAGTATGGGAGGGTGGAGCAAAACCACTGAACTCACACACTTCTGTGTCTCAAGACAAAGCAAAATGACCCAGGAAAAAAAAGCAGAGACCATTCTGGAGGGGTGTGGATTTTGTTAATAAAATGTGGTTGATTGGTCTCCTTTAGAGCACAAGAGAGAATTAATAACCCTGGTATATCTTTGCTTCAGTCAACTTGCCAATATATTTAGCAAATACATAACTTTGCCTTAAAATATATGCTTTTACAAGGTTAAAAATAGTCTTATGAAAGAGGTGTCACTTAATTAAGTTCCTCTGGGATAGACCGTAATACTTTGAGTATCACAGCTTTTACTTAATATGAATTGGGACAGCAAATTTCTATATTTCCATTTTTATAATACTTCTCATAGGATGACAGTTACATATGGATTCATATTAGGTAACACCTGATTATGGAAATAATTTGCATTTAATCAATAGACTGGCAAAGGCCACTAAACATGAGTGAAAAAGGTCTTTTTCTTTCCAAACTAAAGTGAGTGTAGAGTTAAACAGACAGTACAGTTCAGCAGTGGCAGGATAAGCTAAGCTAGGAGGATATTATGATTTTTAAAGTCAAATACATCGATGCAGAATCAAGATTACTTTAAAAAACTGAAACATTCAAGGGATGGAAATGTCCCGATTATGCATTCCAGCAGCTCCATCCCTACTCTGCACTATTAATGGGCATGCCTATATTAATGGGCATATAGGAAAAGATAAACTATAGAGTCATGCAGGTCTTGAGCATATTACAATACTTCATCACGCTTTTTGTCCATTCATTCCTTAAAGAAAAGATTCATCCATAAATCACTATAAACCTAGTCTAACTAGCTGATATATTGGAGTCTGTGTCTGCTTTGCTTCATTAGAAGACAAAAAAATTTAAGCACGCCAATCTTTCTACTTCTAGACATCTTTACAGAAGAAGGACTGAGTGGACACTGCTCACATTAAGTTCACCTGTTGCCTTTGAAGACTGCAGTCACAGCAGTATTTGCCATTGTATTTGTAAGCTGGAAAATCAAATCAAGGTATCACCTTCTGACATTTTGGCTTGGACATATGTTTACTGCAGCGCTTTTCTGCATGTAATATATTAGACTTGCTCATGTGTACCATCGTTCCCTGTGGTAAGTAAGTTAATGAAACTGTTTCATTAGCTTATGAAATGCAAGTCAGAGTTTTGGGGACTTACTTTGCTTCTCTTGCATATGGGCTATATGTGGCTATTTGACAACTAGAGCAGTTGTACACTCAATACCAGAACACTGATCATTAACACTGTCAGGCCCTCAAAAGTTTTATGTTCAAAATTACCTGCTGTTCAGTGCTTTGAAGTAAATATCACTATTACTTATATTGATTTCAGATGTCATAGAAATCTAGTCTATGACTCTGTAAGATCTGAAGGTTAAACTTTATGCCAATGCCTAGAAATCTTGATAGCAGCAGCACAAGCGTGAGCAGAATGAGTTAAGACCATCAGGGAGGGACTGCTGAGCAAATCAGCAAGGAAGGGAGGCTCCAAGGGCACTCAGCAGTCGGATGAGAAAAGGCTTAAAGAAGCAGTATTCTTCCACAGCTGTAATTCACTTGAAAGGCTTATTGGTAATCAAAAAGCAAGACTGTCCACAGAGCTGAGGAAATTGTAAAGCTCTACTAGTTTCTACCAGGGAAGCCTGATTCAAAGCCTGTTGTAGTTGAGGAAGGAATCCCACCAACCTTCATGAGCTCTGACTGACGTAGCAAGTGATTTAAAGACTCCACAACATTAACTGCTAGGAAAAAACATCAGTCTGTTGAAGTCTGTCCTCACAAACCCAGAAAATACCAACCAATCTACAAGTAGCTAATATCAGCATATCCTCAAAAATCCAATTAGTGGCTGCAACCTTGAATTTTATCCTTGTCCAAAAATACATCTTGTTCCTTTTCACAGTGGATTTGCACTCTATCTACCCCCCCCCCACCAACACACATGCTTCAGTAACTGACTTTTCCCATCCATGCCAAATTGCAGTCTCTTTTCTGTGAAGTAATTTTGTCTGAATTGCCTGTGCACCCACCCATCCCATCCCAATTTTAGTTCATGGCATCTTGTTTTCAAATTAGTTCCTATCTTAAACAGCTTACTGCTTTCAATCTGTTCGTCTCAGGATTTCATTTACCTCTCTGACAATCTCCCATTTTACCTCATTTCTTCCTCAGGCTGCAGAGGCCAGCACAGGCTAATCCTTTCTCATAATTCAAAGTCCAAACCTCTAGAGTATTTAAGATTTTCCTTCATAGCACCTTTTCAATTTCAAACCTCTAAGCAATTTTACTAGTGCCCAGAATAGTATGTAATATTAATATTCCTCAAGTTTCAGTACATCAAAATATCCTTTACTTATTTATGGTGTATAATACCACTCACATGGAAGTTTGGGGTGCTTCCTTCATGGATGCATCTCTATAGCTCCTGTCAAAGTACACATAGGTACCATTTTACTACCTGCTGTTTTAGTAATAGATCTTGTTGTCATTGCACCGGGGGGAAAAGGCTATCTCACTGAGCACTCCTTCCCCCAATCTCCTCTTCCTCCTGTTTTTCACTTTTCTTGTACAAACGTCTATGGCTCCTTCCAGGATACCCAGACAACCCTGCTTTGTCCTTTACAGGCACCACAGACAATAAGTGCTGATTGCAAGTAGGATATCTAGTTGAAATGAATCATGCATCCTACTCATTTAGTCCTTTTCTCTTCTTAGGTGAAAAATCAAAGTCCTCTCACATAAAATTCACAATGGATGAAATTCACTGCTGAGCAGAAGGCCAATCCAAAGTCCGTGCAATGCTGAATTGCCTTTAAAACTCTGTTTTGAAGGTTTCTGAAAGCTTAGGGATGTTAAATGTCTCTGTGCCAGCCTCCCTGCCCAGGGATGAATTTCACTTTCTGAACTGTCTAGGAGAAGAGTTTGATTTTTATTCGTGTGCCTAGGCTTTGAAATTACTTGAAACATGGTTCACGCCTATGCATTTCATAGGTGCATTGCCTTATTGGTAGTAAAAATATGCAGAGGTACCATTTTACAGTGGATTGCTTCCACAAAGGACTTGGTTATTGATTTACTCGTAGATGGTTATCAGAGATAGTGGTTTAAGTTGTAAATGCTGCATTTTACTGTAGTTACTGCATTTTACACAGGTCAGGCTCTTATTTCTCTTTCCTAATGGGATGAGTCCCAAATCTACTGTGAGTTTTAAAGCTGAGTGCTTCTAGAAAGACATGCAGTGTGGAAAAGTGAAGATTCTTGACATTATTGTTGTTCCTAGCATTTTCTCAAACAATTTATTCAGGTGGAATTTTGAAAAGTGAATAAAAAGGGCATTGACTCAATCCCATAGCACTGATTCACATCAATGTTTGTGAATGGATTTTAACCAGCTTTTAGTTCAATCTCATATTTTGCATTAACAAATACAGAATACTCTGCACAGATGTAGTTGTGGGAATGCTAATGGTTTGCGTGTTGTTCTCCCCATCCACTCCATGGGTGTTTAATTGTGGAGATGACAACTGCATATACTTTTCAGTATCCTACCCAAGCTCATAAATTTCTCCTTCAGACGAAGAAATTCGTTATCTAGGAACAGTACTGAAAGGAAAAGATTCCAACTGTGTAACCCAGGGTTGGGATTTCTCTACTGGGACTGAGTACACAAGATAGTAGTACTGGCAGACAGCCCTGAAACTGATGGTCACAACACAGACTCCAAGAGGAAGGAGAGAGGTTATGGAGATCAGCAGCTGAAGGGTATTCTTGTTCTTTCCATGTAAATGTGTGGAGAATAGGCATTGTTCCTTGGGATAACATAGTGGGATAAAATCTGAACAGGGACCACTTTGCAGTTTTCCAGCTTCCAGTTCCCTTATCGATGTTTGCTAACACCTCGCATCCATAAAACTGAGCTATAAGGAACACTATACAGTTTACATCATCATTATCTGTTAAGACAGCTTTCATAAATCAAGACAAACTTTAAAATTGCCCACATCCATTTAAAATACTGCAAGGTCTTCCACAGAAAACAACATTAAATATTTTTTTCTCCAGCATACCCAAAAAGGGGTGTTTGTGTTGGGCCGGGGGTGGGACACTTTCCCTCAGGATTTTTTCTCATTCTTTTTTCCTTATGAGCATTCCCTCATGGCAGCAAGGAATTGACTGATCAACCTGTTTACTCAGCAGACCCAGCAAAGAGAGAGTCACACAGTTTTGTATTTGGCTGAGAACCTCTCCCATGAAAGAGGCATACGGCTCATCTGGCAGCAAGCAAACAAAGGGGTGAAGCCTTTAAGCCCTCTGGTCTGTTTAGGGCTGGGATGTAGCTGTGTGACCCTTACCACTGAGAGAGAAGAGTCCTTAAAGGAGGAGCAGCAATGTTAGTCCTGCCCTAGGCATGGAAGGCAGCAGCCTCAGCCTCACTTTGCTTACTCCCCAAAAACTCTGCACCAGTCCCCTGCAGTACGTGCAGACCAGAAACTTCAGATCCTGGATGTCCTGTCCAGCTACCGGCTCCTGCAGTGCTGATGGAGGATACAGCAAGGTTACAGCCACAGCAGTGATTCCAAGTTGCTCTCAGCTGTGGGACAGACTGTAACTGATGACCACAGGTATTTCGTGACATGGCCTGAAGGCAAGGCACCTCTTCTGTCTCCAGTGAAGGACCTGGGAACTTCTGGCAGATTTCAGCTCAGAAAGCCTTCCAGATATGACATTACAACACATCACCTTGTCAAATTAAACTTGGGCATACCCTAGAGCACTTTGGCCTGTGCCAACTAGCACACACCCAAAGGGTGTCCCAGCAAGTTTTGGGAGCTCACATGGGTCAAGAGCTGCTCCCAGCTAGCAGTTTGCAGGGAGTCACCATTTTTTATGAGCCTGAGAGGGTTTATTAGTATGGAGTAGGTCTGTTCCTAGCTGTGAGATTCAGCTGGCCTTGCAGGCTCTGCAGCTGTTCCCCCTGGTAGATGCTGGGCTCTGGAGGCCACCTCTCCCGATGCTGTGAAGCAGAGTTATCTCAAGCTTGCTCATGCAATGAATGTTCTGCCACATTTCTTGGGTGGTACAAATGCTGGAGTCCGAGATAATATTTGCTTTTATTGCCCCACACTTCCCAGCCCTGATGTGAATGAACACTCATAAAGTGGGTCATTCATGGCTTTTATATGACTTCCTGACATCAGTGAAGAAATAATAAATAATAAGAAATAATATTTATGAAATAAGGCCCTTCCCTTGGCATTAATACATGCTGCCAAGCGTAGTTACCCTTACTCTTGTCTTTGCGACAGACAACTTGCTAACTTCTCCACCCATTACTCCATCAGCCATGAAGATGCTCTTTACTGGAGTGAGCACTCCCTTTTGCTATTCACTTCAGTGCCGCCTCCCTTTTGACTGCTGGCTGATTTCTTCAATCTTACTGCAGCATGATAGAGTACCAAGCACCATCTGACACAAGAGAAATAGCTTATACACACTATGTCCCTTCATCCTGAGAGTCAAATTTGTTGTTTTCTTCAGGAAAAAAATACAGTCTACCGATGGTGCAATTGAAGGCATTTGACATGGAGACAGGAGTTCGGCAAGTTTGAATCCTACCACAAAATGGATTGTTAATGCCTGGGAAGCTCAGTTCGCAAATCTTTTTTCAATCAAAAAAACCTCACACTGCTTTCATCTCAGATTGTTCTGCAGGTCCTAGAACCTCTATTTCTGTGGCACAGGCGTGGGGATGGCAGGAGTACATGGCAGAAAGTCTCAAAGCAATGGGGGAGGAGGTACTACAGCAAGAAACCAGCCTAAAGAAAGGCCTCTGCTTTCATTCCCCTTAACAGCACACAGCACAAAACCACATCCACACACAGCTATGAGGACACAAATGCTCCTATTGAGCCCCAAACTCCAGGCTGTAAAGAGAAGTCAAGTCGTGGAAAGGCAGGTTCCCCATTTGAAGGCACATGCCATAGAGTCAGATTGGTAGATCTGGAGGAGAAGAGGAGTTGATTAGAGGTAAAAAGAAAGGTGTAATTTCTCAGAGGTAAAATAGAAGCAAAAATGGAACTTAAGCATCCGTTTTGTTAATGCAGATTGGACAAAATTTTCTTTGCAACAGACGATAAATGGCCTATAGCAGCCTTCATGAGCCAGTGTAGTCTTTGAGACCTCCGGGACAAACTTGGAGTGATGGAAGAACTGAGTAACAATTAGTTTTCTTTTTTATTTGTGATTTGAAAAAAATTTTCTATTCCTTGTGATTTCAGAGATTTTCCCCTGTCCTAGAGAGAAGGGGTTGCCATTCCAAAGACATTCCAGTGAAGAAAAAAAAAAATTTAGTTATTTACTCCTCTTTTTCCTTCTAAGCATCAGGTGATACAGCAGATTCCTGGCCTATGCTGTGGTTTGGTTTGCTGTGAAGTATCAGTTCCTTGTCAGTAGCTGCAAGTAAAACCTTTTAGGTAAAATCACTCATTTGAAGCTAGAACTTGATCAAACCTCCTTGTAAAAGCAAGAACGATTTGGTTTAGATTTCAGTTGATGTTGGGTTGCATTGCTGCTGTTCTCAGAGTTTGCTTTATAGTGAATATTGCATATTTAAAACAATCTGGTGTGTTGTTACTAAGTTAAATATATATTGTTTTCTACAACATTACAACATTTTGGAGGTTTTGATACACACTACTTTTAGACATTGTTGGGAATAGCCAGAAAAATGCTGAAAATATTTGTTTGTTTGCTGTATTGATTTCTTCAATAAATGAATCAGTAAAGGCTGATGAAGGAATTCATATATGCTATGTATGAGTTATAGACTCTTCCAACATTCTTCTTTCTAATTCACGCCTCAATAACATTACAGAAAATATATTGTGTCAGTTTCATTAGGCTTTGCCTTCTCCTTCCAGAAATATGAACTAGATATTGATTTTACCAAATTAAAATATAATCCAAATCTTTAGCTATATGAATTTATCTTTATTTTTTTAGAGTGCACTGGTTTTCTTACTATCATCAATATGTTCCCCTGACCCGTACTTCAAACACAAGTATATTAAATGATCTACTGGATTCTTATATAAGCTGTTGTTTATAGACATGGTATTTTGTCTAAAGTCTGGAGTTTGGGTAGCTCTTTTTAGGCATGTTGTGCCTCAGTTCTGTAAGTCAGATGCCTGTTGCTAAAAGGGGGTTGTTCATTTTCTGGCAGTAAATAATGAAAAGAAACAAATACAATCTGTAATAGAATCAAATGTGAATACAATGAGTCCACAATTCAATTTGGATTTAATATAGTTGCTTAATCCTGTTAAGGGGTGTCCTCATGAGAAAGATGCTTTAGCAGCCCGGAGCAGAGCTTGAAATGCTAGGACAGGCAGTTTAGAGCTGAATGGGTAGTTCAGTGGAGGATGAGGGGGGACAATGCACTGTTGCACCATGCCACAGAGCCAAGTCTGATTGCACCATTTGGACAGACTGGAAGTTGTCAACAGGACTTCACTGAGAGTGTGGAGAAAGATGTAACACTTAGCAGTGTAGGACATTATTTTCTGTTTTCCACCTATTCTGAAAGATCCAAAGGGCTAGGGAAGGTATTGCATCTATCTGTTTGGATATACTTACCTTTTTTGTTTTGCTGTGATGGAAGTGGTTCACAAGAAGCCGGATTCATCATTATAAGAAGCAAAGGAAGCTTCATCTGTGGGAGAAACAAGAAGAAACACTGAAAATGAACTGTCACTGTACAGAAGTAGAAAAATCATTGATTTTTGTGGAGCCATTGCTTCATCTAGGAATAAGTAAATCTTGTAAGAGACAAGAAGAAACCTATGCAGTTGTATCATGAATTCTGTTTTTCAAGATACAGTCCTTATACACAAATTGCACTTTTCCTGCAGGAAAAAATCCAGTGCCTGTATTATTTTACAGGTATAGAACATCTTCCACAGAATTCACTGTAGAGAACAGGTGGCATCTTATCACTCCAGGAAGATAAGGAGTAAAGGACTTAACATACCCATAAAACAGATTATGGAGCTAGCTAGGAGGAAATTACCAGGGTTATTAGCACCAGGATGTGAAAAAACACACATCTCTAACTAGTTTAGAGGTTGACACTGCAGAACAAAACCTAGGTCACTAAAACCAGTTCACTGCTATATCATACCCCAGTTACCCTACAAAGCTATTGTTTTTGCTGTCTCTCTTCAGGTTAACTCCTCATACAAGAGATATCAGCCAAAAAATATTTGCCACCAAGTACTGACAATGCAGGTTTCTTTCTGCTCTTCAACACTTGATGTATTCCACCCTTTCCCTGTTTTGAAATAACTTCTCCTGAATCATCTATCGAGTCACATTCTTGAAAGTTTCTCTAAACTTTATTTGCAGTAAAAGGCACTGACAGAACTGTCCTTGTCCAATTATTTGTATCCATTTTCCTGGGACAGTGGATTCCAATTTTATTTTTTTTTTACTGAACCCTGAAACATTCCCCAGGTGTGTCCATGTTCTTCTGTAGTGATCACAAACCCATTGGCAGTGTCCTGATTGTTACTTATTTTCTGTGGACCTTTTGAAAATAGTCTCTATATGTGCAGAGTTTCTATGGACTATGGACTAAAAATCAGAGCTATACAGATTTCTAAATCTGGCTTCCTTCACAGAGCAGTGCTTAAATGGGATGATGATAAGGTGAAGCTGGTAAGTGAAAATTAATTCTCTATTCCTTAATGTCCAAAATAGTCGTCTCCTTTCCATGTAAGTAGTCATGAGCAGAGTGTTAGTTAACAAGTACATGTGGCCCAGGAGAAGACTGTGGTCTCTGTTACCTCTGCACACCCCCTCTGAACTGTTTCAACTAGCTTGTAGCTGGTGTCCTAAATGTTCAAAGTGCAATTGTTGCATGTTGTGCAACACTCATCATGATAAAACTGACCCTTTTGCTCTGTGAGACTGCTGCTTGGGCAGATTGCCTGACCACAGAGAGAGTTGTGTTCCTACTTTTGGTGTTATCATTGGAGACCTCTAAAGGACCTCAATGTGTTTAGACACTCAAATCAGATGCCTAACTTTTGCCTGTGTGACTACCTTGTCCACTTCCACTGCAGGTCAGTCAAACTCTCCACTTAAAGCCAGGTCTGCTTCTGCACTACCCTTATTTTTCCCTTGTGTCTTTCCTTTGATTTTGGTGGGTGAATCTGCCATATATCTGGAGTGGAAAATGAAAAATTTGTCATCAGAATCCCAGGAAAGTTACCAGGAAAGTCACACAGATACAACTATTTTCTCTCAGTTATGCACTGAGCAATGTGAAGGGGAAGTCACTGAGGTAGAATTAACATCAAACCCCAAAGAGCCACTTCTGCGACGTCATTTTTCAGACCAAAGTCACTTGTTAACGCCACTTCATTTTAAACAGTGTGTTGGTGAGAAGGTAAAGATGAAAGAAACTGCATCCTTCAGCCTGGAGAGGTCATGGTAGAGCTTTATTTTGGGACCTTGTGTACTCAGGTGACCTGATCCTTAGTCAAGTTACAAGCTCAATAGAAATACAACTTGACATTATCATTACATGGAGGCATTTAGATAGCACCATAAATATACGTACTGCTTTAGAGAATAGAGATAGACATATTCTCTGCCCTAAAGACCTTAGAATCTGAATAATGAAGTACAATTACAACTAGCACTTAGTCTATTGAGTATCTCCCATTGCACAGCAGTCCTTCAGCTACTTTAATAATAGGGTTGTATCACTTAATCTCATGTACTGAATATTTAGTGCTGAGTTAAAGAATTGTAGACATTGAATTGTTAATACCATTTCCTATGCTTCTTCAGTGATCCTCTTCTTCAGCCTTTTTTACCTAACTGCCAACTAGATACAGCCCTACTGAGCTTGTCAGATCAGGGTCCAAGCTCCCAGTCAAGCGGGGAAAAAAAATTGAATCCATGTTGCCAGTTGTCAGGGAAAGTGAATTGATCTAATTGTCCTGACCCCTCAGTTAGAACTGTTTTACTTCTGGGTGATTTTGAGGAGAATGTGCTGTATTATTGAGCATGTAGCCCTTTTACTTTCCTATTCAGTATCACAATTAGAAGAAGGTTGAAGATAAGGAAATGGACTGTAGAAGGCTGGAGATTTCAACACCTTTGATCTGAGAGAATATTAGGAAACTGTAAGCTGCCTCTAAGCTTTATATCTTATATTTACTGAAATAATTCCAGCATGTCCTGCTGTATTAAGAAATGTATTTACTGTCAGATATCCAAGTACAGATTTATTGTTTGTTATTGTGAATGAAATACAAGTATTGGGAAATACATGCAAAACATTGGTGCTCTAACCCAAGAAAGATGTTTGTGGTTTTAAGACTGCCAGAAAACAGGGAACAGCTTTGTCTTGGCTCTTCTGTCTTATTATCCAGAGGAGCCAAACATGGTTCATCTTTTCTGAGCAGCAGGACAGAGAACCTATCCTACTCCCTGGTGTCATCTCCCCCACAGAGAACACCAGAACCCTATAAGAGTATGTTTCTCTGGGGTGAAGAAGTCAGCTCTGATGCCGTATCAGATGTTGTCTTTCCTTTAGGAGAGAAAATGATGTTGTTTCTGAAGTATTCCAGGTTGCTGGAACTACTAATTGTGTTCCTGTGTGCATCTTTTTGAAGAAGGAAATAACTAGATTTTAAATGAAAGTGCTACGCTTAGCCTACTTAAAAGGAAAATAAGATGGCTCCATTCATTGTTACTATTGCCATTAATGTAACGATAAACTGTCCCAGTTTGGACATGTTTATTCTGCTCCAAAGGTCCTTTCTGGTGGTCAAACTCCAGCTTCTTGAATTGAGGTCCTTGATTTCAGTTGATAGAAATGCATATGTCTGATGAAGTTCTCCTGGGAGAAGACTTGCAGCCCTAAGGTTTAGCAATGATAAGTCTAAATCCTGAAACAATTGTGTTATTTAATGTGACTTCCTCATCATAATTGGCTCCTTAATTCTGCAGAAAAATCCATTCTTCAGATGTTCTTCTGGGTTTTTTTTCTTGCATGTTTCCCCCCTTCCCTTTTGGAAAATGCAAAGGAGTTTGGACTGTCTCTAGAAATGAGAGAAAAAGAGAAAATCCTTAGCCATCATTACCTCCATTACTTGGCATGGCATTTGTACGTTGCTTACATGGCTAACAGTATCAAGCCCCATATGTAGGGACTGCAGCATAAAAATCACAGAAAAATGCCTCAACTGATATTACATCTCCCTGTCTCTCATCCCACACCCCATCCTCCCCACAGAACAGACATGCAGCACAGCAGCTCCCATGGAACAATTTTAAATGGCCATGTTGTCGTTCTTCGGTTATCTGCTCTCCATGGAGTATGCCTCACTGGAACTCATATGCAATTTCTGAGGAGGTTTTTTTTCCCCATTTCAGATATGCCTATTATGGAATTTCCATTTGGAGAAAACTAAACTACACATCGTGAAAGATCCAAAATCTCAGTTTGGTGGCTTCTGTTTTCCTGGAGGTATAGACTGCAGCTGATCAGTCTTATGCTGGTGACTTTTATCTGTTGAATGGAAGTTCTTCATAAGACAAGATGCTGAACAACACCACTTTCCTCACTAGTCCTTGATAGTTCAGTGGAAAATTTCCAGATTCCTAGTGTTTCCAAAACATATCCTAATGGACTGCTCCTTTGGACTGCTCTCAGATACTGCTTCCTGAAATTATGCTAATTTGTGATTGTAGTGTGTGATTGCTTTCCAAGGAACCAAACAGTAGGATGGGTTAATGATAAAACAAAGAAAAACATTTAAGCTAAACCTAAGCTTTTAAAGAGACAGCTGGGAAAAACAGGTAAAGTAACAGGTGAAATGAACAAGAAATGTGATCATTCTGGAGCTAAAAACTGGAAATCTTTATTTTCAGGTTAGTATCTCTTCCTGAGGAATCTTGTTATCTTTGGATTTCAGGGATCAAGGATGGCTGAAGTTTTGCAGAAATACTCTCTCCCTTTTCCCTTAGGCTTGTTAGGATGCATTCGTATGTCTCTTTTCCAGCTTTTATGGCACTAAGCAATTATTTCTCCTTAAACAGCCAAGGGAAATATGAACTATGTAAATACTCTTCTACATGATAGTCACCCACATGTAAGATATTTTAAAAAATAAACATTATTCATTCTTACTCAGACTATTAACCTAGCCCACTTAAAACTGTTCCTTATTGAACATTGCACAATATTATATATTGCATATAGATTATACTTACTCTATATTGAGTTCATGGAAATTGGCAAGCTGAAGGTTTCTCTGGGGACCATATATGGCACGAAATTAATAAAGTGATTATTTAGAGTTCCTTCTGGTGATCCAGATTCCCATTGGGTTGCGGGACAAGTCAAGACACTTGCATGAGTTCCCCAGTCACACTGGACCATCTTGCCATTGGCAGCTACTTGTCAATTCCTAATTAAAAAAGGTCAGATTTCATTCTTGCTTCAGGCAGAAACAGAAATATAGGTCAAGACTTCCTTTTATTTCACGAAAAAGAATTATTCTTTTCTGACCAGCCTTGTTCCTGTCTCGGGCCTGGACTCATCTCACTTCACTTTAAGACATTCCACTGATTCTACTGACTTACACAGGGGGCCTGGGGACACACTGAGCTGAAAGAAGGCACCTCTGTCAAATGCATAAAGCTAAGAAGAAGGAGATGGGCAATCCAACAGCTGTATTTGGAGCTGTTGAGAACATACTACTGTGTAATTCAACATCCTACATAGCCATGGACCCAGCTTCTCCTGGTTGCTGTTGAAGTAGCACAGAAAAATTACAGTGATGAACATGTGTCCACTTTACCTCCGTACCTTCTACCATGGAATACATACAGGTTCCTAAAAACATGTTCCTAAAGACTTTTATGATACCAGCTCCAACTGGCATGACCAAAACCAACAGTCTCTGCTTCTGTTAAGTGGAAGAGGAGACGAAAGGAGGAAGAAAGTGAAACAAATGCTTATTAAGACACTGTGGGAGTGTGTAAGGGAGCATCTGAGGGTACCTTTACTACCCTATCTCCCCCTCTGCCATCCGAAAAGTAGAGAGGCTCAGTACATGTGTCACAGCACTGGCTAAGTAGTTGCATTTCCACCCAGAAGCAAGCATGAGAGTACAGTTTTTTGCCAACATTGGAAGCTTGACAAGCTCTGTGGTATTTAAGCAGTCATGACTTTGTATCATCTGCACAGATTAAATATGGATGTGTATATATTAATTATGTAAATGTGAAACTGCAGATCTCAATCAAGTAGAGCCAAGGATACACTATCCTTTGCAAGTGCTGATTGATGCCATATATGCAAGAAAAACAGACCATTCAGCTCATTGCTATGTATATTCTGGAGAGGGGAGGGAAGAAGGGAAATTTGGAAGTAAACAGTGTTTTATAATGAGAGTGAAACTATAAATGCCATAACTTTCTATAACACCTAATAGCCTCTACTCAGCAAAACAGATTGCTTACTTAGCAGGAGACAGCTCTAAGAGACGGTGAAGACACATATTTAGAATGAGATGAACATTATCAACTAAAATCAAGATGTTCATAACAGCATTAATCAATGGGTGAAGCTGGGCTTTAATGTGACATGGTAGAAGTATCTGATTTTTCCGTAACTTCATGTAAATCACTAACAAGTGCATAGAAATTAGTGGTACTGTGTCGGTATAAACTTGATGTTCTGGAAGGATAAACTTTTCCAGTTTAGCTTTGAGACTGATGACACCAAGAAATTTTATCTGTTTATCTACATACCTTTTTTGGAACAAAATAATGTAATGCAGACTTTCAAGGAAGACAAATAGGATTGTACATGTGAAACTTCCATATTCCTACCAATCCATACGCAAATATGGCATATTTTTAGAGAAACTTCACTCTGCGGCCAATAATCCACCTCCATTCCTTTGCCTCAGCTCAACAACTGAATGCTCCAGCATCTGATATTGAACCACAGGTTATACCATTTGGGGCCTGTCACCAGGATATTCTCACAGTGCTAGAAAACTCTCTAAAAGTTTGACAAGGCAACCTACCCATTTGTCAAAGTTAAGAAGACAGAGAAAGCATAGGTGTCAGAAAGGAAACTGGCCAGTAGCTGGCAAGTAGGAGAAGAGAGATGGACAAGATCGCAGGGCAGGGCAGAGACCAAACACTGTCATCGTCCAAGTTCACTCACAAGGAGTCTCAGAAGAACCAAACCCCAGCACTTCTGTGTCTCCCAGATATCATTCTCTCACCTGCTCTACTGCCATCAAAGATGGGCATTGAGTGCTCCCTGCTCAGTACTCCCTACTTAGAACAAGAGGTCTACCAAGAGCGATGAACTTCCGCCAGTCATAAGTAGTTTTGACTTCTATTTATCTAGCACCTCCTTCCAAGGGCTTCAGTAAATCTGTTTTTAGTATATTCTTGCATTATAAAGGGTGTATTGAATGGTTCTAGTTAAGTTAATTCATCCCTGGGTTTTTCAAGCTGACTTTGTGTTCAGTACATTCTGACCATAAGCATTAAGGTGGCTGTCATTCTCATTAGAGAGTTGTATTGGAGTTTTCTCGTGGCATGAATGCAAGAGTGATTTGTAGTGATTTAATCACACCCTCGGAATCATTACAAATCCCTCCTGGATGAACAAGTGGACCAGGACCTAACACCGCATGAGAGTGGTGTGGCAGTGTTCAGAACAGATCAGTTAAGCATGAGAGTGACCTGCAGGTTACAGTCAGCATCCAGCTCTTCTGCGCTTGTCCTGCTCCTGTTCTCCCAAAACATTTAAGCCTGGAATATAAGACTGCTCCGTCCATATTGACTGTGATGGATAGGGGAGCTGGATAGGGGATGCTCTGGCATGTTATATGTGGTTGCACAGTTGCTCTGTGTGCAATGATAGGTATCAGAAAGCCCAGGAATATCCAAGTAGACTGTTAGCACATAAATGCCTCCTTGATAATTATAGATCTTGGACTGTAATTACGGAAAAAACTGCCTTTTTCATATCTATCATATTCATATCTATCTTAGCTGGCTTTTAAGATTGTCTTTCTACAAACATCTCCTTTTTCATGTCTGTCTTAACTGACTTTATATTACAGAGCTGAACTTCTGCTATGGATAGCATTCCATTCCAGGAAACAGGTTTTCCTGTTGAATTGGCTTAGGGACTGACAACCAGCATACCCCTTAACAGGTCTTCTCTCCTGAAAATCTGTGAGCTTTCTCAGTTTCAACTGTCAAAAATTTTTTCCAGGCTGCATATAACAGTAGAGCTAGAGAGATGGCACTGTCTAGAGAAGGAGTAGGGACAGAAAGATGGTGAATCTATTGACTCTGCTCTGCACCTGGGCAGCCACATGTGTCAGTATGGAAGGTGAGCTAACAGAGCAATTCAAGACCAACTAACAGAGAAACAAGGCAAACACATGACCATCTAGCATGTGGCACTGAACTAAATTTTCAAAAAGCAATTGCTAACCATACTGAACATCCCCCAGAAGACTTTCTGAGCTTGGAGGGTACGTCTAAGTAATTAATCTACTCTTGGTGGACTTACTTCATTAACAAAAGACCCTGTAGAAAACAGCAAGTGTTGGACTTCAACACTTACAGATCATATATATCCTGTCTTTACACTGAACAGATCTTGAAGACCAATCTGCAGGTGGTGGTTCCCATGAAAAAATCAGCCATTTTTCTTAGGATACAAGTAACTATTTTGTGACATACAGCCATATTTACACAATTGCAATCAGCTAAATGAAGTTACTACTCCTCTTCTAATCCCTTAACAACCATATACCCCTCCTCTGAAGCCAGATACTCGCTTGGCCCTAGAAATTCTACCTGAATTCACACTTGCAATATACGTAGCATACATGATTCAGACCATGTCAATTTACCTGACGCAAGACCTCTCTCTGCCTGGTTTAATGGTTTACTTTGGTCACTTCTCTGAACAAGTCTATGCTGTGAAACTTGGTGTTTCTGGTTTTGGAATGAACTTTCTGTTGATTTAACTATCCTATATATTGCTAACAGAGGTTTCACTTTGGCAGCTATAGAAAGCAGTTCTCTACATTAGAAGATCTAACCTTCCTATGATTGTGCACCACTATCAGAGCCTGCACTGGGAGCTCCTACATAAAATTATGTCTAGGAGGAGTCATTTGGGTGGTCAAGCCTTCAGCTGCACACTTCAGGAACCTTTGCTCTGTACTGTATTTCTGCCCTTATTCTGACAGCTTGAGTGTATGTCTACCCACCCATTCATTCCCTTGCACGTCATCTATTCACTCACATTCTTAGAAAATTTGCTGATATTACATTTGGCTAAAATGGAAATTAAAACCTGACAAGCAGATAAACTAACTGGCATAGAGACATATAAATTACTATTAAAGATCTGAAGCTTGGTTTTGGGCATTTTAAAGTGTTTTTAAAACTTAATATATTATTTTTTTAAAAATCGTAACTTTAGTAATGATATTCAAATCATAGAGAAAGTTAGCCCTTCAAGATTTGTTAGACACAGACAAGTTAGGTGCATTCATATACATTTAAATTCTCCTCCTGCTTATTTGAACCCTAAGCTTTAGCTTGATTTTTACTCCTACAGTTTGCAAAAACATTATTCAAATGTCAGCTGAAAAAGTCATTAGGAAACTAAAAAGTCCTCTCACCTGATCAAGTGATAACCTTGAAAAGATCTGAATAGTATATCTCTTTGACCTCTGCCTGTACTTCTTGCAAACTTTAAGACATCAAGTCAGGTTTGAGATGCAAATGTAAATTGAGTGAAGTGATAGTCATTGATGAAGAACTGTGTGATAGGATTCCTTACCTGTGGACTGCATAACAGATGAGGGTTTTTAACCATCAGATTTCCTCAAGAAAGGACAAGCTTCTTTAGTGTATTAACCACAAGCATATTTTTGGGTCTCAGGTCTTTTATAGTGTGTCATAACCAACGGCAGATCAGTTAGAATTGTCTGGAATAAGGATGACTGGTCATCTCCACTGCGTATTCTACACAATTAAATTCCACTGCCTTAATCTCAGTCTTTCCTGATGTAGATGTGATGTTTAGTACTATAGTCTGAATGCAAAATATAGGGGAAAATTGACAACAAAACCAATTAGACAAAGAGTTGCTTTTAATTATTTTCTGCTTACAGATTCCACCAAAATGGTACTGCATTTTAAAATTCAAAATTTGAAGTTAATTTTCTGTTGCCAACCTGAAGAGTTTGTGTTAGGTGAGTACCCTCCTGCCTTGACCCCATATTGCGCTATTTGCTTTCTGTTCTGGATCTGCTATCTGTTCCCTTGCAGAGAGATTCTCATTAACAAAAATAGAGAAAAAAAAACCCAGCAACATGTCATACTCCAGCAACTGGGGACCTTGTTCACAGAGCTGAAGAAGAAGCCAGAATACAAGTAGAGAAAGTGAAACTCTTTCCTCATTCTACTTTTTCTTTCCAGGTCAAACTGGGCAAATGTTGGGGAGAAATTGTGTAACCTGCTACCTCGGGTCTTCTTCTGAGGAAACAAATATTTCAATCTTTCAGTCTATGAAAGAGCTGAAGACTATTTTCCTTGAAAATATTTAGGAAAATTATCTTTCTTAAGATATCATTTATATTTACTTACAAATATTCCATGTTTCTGTGTAGTACCGTTTGAAACTATAGTATTTAATATTATGATATTAAGAAAGTGAGCGTTGAGGCAGCAAAACACACACAAACACCTGAAATTCACATGACAAGAAGAGCAATGCATTTCCCTGGGAATCCTGGAGCACAAATGAGACATTGTGGTTTTGTCACCATGGAGATGCAGTTGTTTCTAAAGCTTGTTGCTTTCATTTAGCCATTTATATAATGAGTGTGGGACAGGTCAAAAATACAGAGAAAAAGCTGTGAGTGTGAAGAGAGCTAAATGATCTGAAAAAAATAATATGGATTACAGAGATTTTGTTTTCATATAAAAAACAATAAAAAGGGGTAAATGGAGACTCCCTACTTCTGTTCCCAAAAATATCTCATAGTTTTTCCTGAGAGAAGTTTAAATAATTAAAAATTGCCTGATTCACAGTAAAAGAGAATGGTAATAGAGACTATAAGATGTAAACAAACTATAATATTTATAAGACATAGATGAACAGGTGAGTAAGTTATAGACACAAAGGGCAAATGTTGACATGCCCTGGCAAAGACTCATATGAAAGTGACTGTCAAATCAAGGTTACTGTTGCATTTGATTACACAGCTTGACCAGGTGAGTCTACAACTTCATACTTTCACTTGCATATATATTTTATATGTGCATCCTGCTTGGAATTTTGTCTCCATTGCATTTTTAAAAATCTTTATAAAAAATTGTGTTGAAGAGAATTAAGTAGTTAATGAAAGATAAAATCCAATAAAGGTTTTGCTTGAAAAGTATATCTAGGATATCTGTCAGAGAGGATATCTGTCTTCTTCTTTTATACAGTCAGACCTTCCTGCAATGTGTTTTTGCATTTCCACTGAGTAAGAGCAACAGTGGATTGCTGTTCACTGTGCTAAATCTCTCCATCTTAACTTCCATACAAATCCTGTGTGGTGTAGGGACCAGCATGTGATCTTTCTCCCTATTATTGCATGTTATGATTTTACTGAGCAAATGGAATCCAAAGATGATTTTTCTAAAAGTTTCTGATAGACTGGAAGGTCTTATATCTCTTTCTTCTTTCTTGCTTTCTCTCTCCCTTTTTTTTTTTTTTTTTTCAACAAGTGACGATTAGTTTTCTAGCAGATAAATCTCTCTTACAAACAAAATAAATAACAAAAATACATCTTTTCATATTCAAATACAAGAAAGCTAGACTTTTGAGAAATGTTTCAGTGTCAGCAAGAAATCTTTTGCACCCAGGATGAAGTTAGTTCAGACAGGGGAGGATAGAAGAGATAAGAAAAGACATGAAATGGACAGAAAACATTCACAAAACACACTTCAGTGATTTTTGAAAGCTCTTAGGATCTACTTCCTACCACTGATGGTGCAAAACCATCTGTCTTTTCCTTTGTCTTTGAAAGGTAAACTACACCAGGGATTAAATCAAAGCTGATGAGAACTGGCCTGCTTGTATGTTTGGCTTGAGAACGATATCCTACTGGGTTTTGTGGAATTTCTGTTTTGCATCACAGAATTTAGAGTCTTCTTTATGGACCTCTCACTATGAGAGATGAGACAAAAAATTAAAAATAAAATACTGATGTAACAGTGCAATTCCAACTATACTAATATTCCAAAAAACTCTTTCCAGGGAAATTATTTTGTTTTGCTACACAGTGATTCTAAAGGGTTTGTAAATTCTCTACAGAAACCCATAGTTTCTGTCCACTTGACTCAGTCATTTTCTTCAAGTCATATAGTATGTGAGCCCATGAGCTTTATTCATTTACTACCAGTTTTTCTTAAAATCATTTGGTTTCTTATTTTCCTGTCCTCAAGTTAGCTGGGTTCCTAGGAATGGCATAGAGTGGCACATCAGTTATTTTTTTCAGCTGTCGGATGAATACATCTTCCCTCAGCCCTCACTTTAATGTGAAAATTCCAGAAGATATATTATGTATACAAATAAGTTACAAACGATGCCATGACATACTGTGAATAAGATCTGTCTGTTTGCCTGAGGTTCCTTCAGCCAGAGTTGTTCATTTCCTCCCAGCTCTGTCTGGCTCTTGCAGTGAAATAGTCTTTAATCTGCATCCAAAACACCCAGTCATTCCGGATGTCCTCATTCCCTCAATAGGGAAGGTCTTTCTTTGCACCTCCTATCACCCCACTGAACAACAGAGAACAGCAAAATCATGCTCTTTGAAAACTGTGGAATGAATTTTTATGAATTTATTAATATTGTATGAGGCCTGGTAAGAAGAAATGTTTATTTAGACATATAGCACTTAGTTTAGTAGCTGGACAATAGCAACAAAAGAACAGCCTGTGAGCAAAACAACTAGAAGATGCTTGCTGGTTAAATCAAATGGCTGGAGAATTCCCCCTAACAGACGGGATCTCAATAGCTGATGGCCTGAACATCACAGACTGAATCTATGAAATTAATTGAAAAAGGATACACAGATAGCAGTTAATTGTAAGCCTAAAGAAACGGCTGTTACGATACACCAGCCAGCAGGATTTGTGTTTAATTTGTGAAAATGAATGTGAGACTTTTACTTTATCTATCTGAAACTTGGAAAAGATCATTTTCCCAAGCTTAAGGGCCTTACTAGCCAAACAAACTGAGAATGTACATTAAATATATAAAATATTAATGAACACTAAGCATCTTTTGTGAAAATTCTTACTTACTAGTAAGAAACAGGAGGAAAAATAGAAGCAAATGGTCATTAATACATTTTGCAAGTTTAACAGTGTAAGGGAAGTGTAACAGATAAGAAAAAATAAATAAAAAAAAGAATCAGTTAAGTACTAATATTTAGCAATCAATGGAACTTTACATAATATGACTCCAAAAATAAGAAACAAGAAATAAAGTATGTTGGGCAAAACCCCAGATTTAGATTAGATGATAATTTTGTAAAAATTTGATACAGAAAACCACCAAGTTATCACTGCTTGTTTTTCTAAACCTTGCATGTGGAATAACCAAGTCACAGCTGACAGTGTCCCCAGAACAGAGGCTTGGTATTTGGAAGAAAGGAGGACACAGAGAAGTTACTCCCAGGTTCAGCATTTTAAATCAAACTGTACCTGTTAACTGATTATCTGTTTAAAGGAACTCCCTGGGGAGATGTATGATCTGTCAGTATTTACTAAATCTTGGGAAAACAACAAAATTCCAAAGGACTGGAGAACTACAATCATTCCCAATATTTAAAAAGTGCAAAAGGGATGGCTCAGGGAACTAGAGACAATTATTGTGACACTGATCCCAGCTAAAATACTTGAACAGTTAATGTGGGAGTCTATTCACAAAGAATTAGAAGTTAAAAATATACTTAATGCCAGGCAACATAAGAAGTAGATTTTGTCAAATAAAGCCATCGTCTCTTCTTAAAAAAAAAAAAAAAGGATTACAGGTTTGGTTGATAAAGATGATTGTGTTGATATAATACATTTAGATTTCTCCAAGGCATTTGACTTCGCACCACATGACATTTTCATTAAAAAGCTTGCATTATATGGAATTAACAGAACACATATTAGATGGCTTAAGAATTAGGTTGTGACGCATGTCAGAAGGTAGTGGCTAAGGCTGTGACATCAGCAAGTGAAGCTGTTTCCTGCAGTGTCCCAGGAAATAAATTTTTGGTCTAACACTGCTTAATGTTGTCATCAGTGACTTCACTCAGTTGGGTTTTTTTAGATATTTTCAGACCACGAAACCCACACACATAACAAACTAAAGCTGACTGGCACTATGGCTTTTTTTTTCCAGATAGGAGCAACCAAACCCGCAGGTTTAAGACCTCTAGCTTGGACAACGTTAAGTCTTTCCTTGTAAACTTTCAGAACAGCGGCAGAATTGGTGTAACATTTAATAATGAAAGCAGACCATTAGCACAGCCTAGTCCCATTCCTTTGGTTAAATAACAAGGAATCACCAAGAATATCTAATGTTAATACAATCAGAAGCAAGGTACAACAGTTGGGAACCAGAACAGAAGCTATACCTTCAGAGAGGAGACTGTGCTGGAAAAGATACCGAGGCCCAAATTTAGAGATCATTAGCAGTGTTCTGTTGAAAGATCAGACCTAATAGATAGCTTTGTAAAGGGGTTTAGGTGGCAGCAGAAGGAGCAGAAGGAGGGGGCTACTCTTATTTGACAGAACTAAATAAACTTCTGAATGACATGGATAGTACATTTTGCTGTTGTACTCAGGATTGTAGTAACTCTCACAATTTAGCTGAATAATTAATTCTAAGATAAAACTCTGCTTTCTTGTACTCTTTGTGGTTCCTATTGTTAAATCAGCAGACACCTGGTTGCTGTGCTGGCTCTCAGTCACATCTCTTCAAAGGACAATTTGCAAGTAGCAATCCCAGTCGGTAGGCCAGCTGTTTTACAGCAAGTCCCAGTGAAAGACTGGGAAAATAGCAACCGCCACTACAGAAGGAGTAATTTACGCAAAATCTGTTTCCTGTCATGAGGAAGTCGTAAAGACCTCACTGGGGTCAAAAAGACATCTGAAAGACAACCCTACATCAGGATGCGGGTTAAGGCAAGAACCTCCAGCAGTAACCGTGAACAACTCTTCCTTTTCCTTCTATACCCCTAGGCTGCATTTGCAAGACCCTATAGCAGGCTGCAGGCTTTCCAATTCCCCTTGCTAGTGTATAGACCCTGAGATGGCCCATCATTAGAGCCTGCTACAGTCTATCTTCTCCCCTCATGCTTCCTACACCCACTCTGGTCACCTGCTGCTTTCTTCCCCAAGCTGTGCAAGAAAGTGAAAGCTGTCACTGTGCCACAAAGTCAGCTCCCTTGTAAAAATGTCCTAAAACATCATCTAATGCACAGCACACAACAACTAATGCGGGTAGAGTTGCACCCTCAAAACAGCCAGCAATCTCTCTCCTAACGCAAGGAGAGCTTTCATCCATCTCATCCAAAGCATGGTATCCAAAATTCTTTGAACTGGTTGCTCATATTAAGAGCTTTCTTTGATCTCTCAGAATCTTTCTCTGCCTCTGCCTACCTAAGTAATTTATGGGGAAAATTTATTCGGAAAACAGATATAGCAACCAGTATTTTGCTCATGTCATACAAAAGACGCAGGTGCACTTACCCAGGCTGCTGGGCTGCACACTGCTCATTGATTTCACCCACTGTGTGTATTTCTGTTTGGGAAATAGATCTACCCCATTATAATTCTTTCAAGCTCTTCCTTTTAACAACGCTTTGTATATTAATGAGGTTAGAGTTAATCTATCATTTGCAAATGGCCTGCTGTGAGTCAATAAAGTTTTGATAGGAAATAACAATCCAGCTGGGATATTATTAGAGAAAAAGTCAGAGGCATTTTCAGGCAGAATAGGATGATAATGCTGCTGGCTCCATTGTCACTGTCCTACTGGAGAGGCAAGAAGAAAGGTCCCATATACCATATGACAAAGAACAGGGTTTCTGTAATATTATCACTAAAGAGCTACATAGTCCTAAAAGTCCACTTGGTTTTGACCTTACTCTTAGGTATTACAGAGGTTTTGAATAGTTATTCTTTTGGAAAATCACAAAATAATTTAATCTTCTGTCTCACTTTCTTTTTCCTGGGCATTTTTCTTCAAAACAGTCCCATTTTAATTAGTAGCATGGCCTTCAAAGGTAGGGCCCCCTCTTCGGTTTCACTTAGTGCTGCTGATTGAAAGGTGTAATTCAACAGAGGAGGGAGCACCACATGGGCAGGCTGTAAATAGAACAGTCATCTCCAAATACTTGATGCTGTTGAGAAATTCTGAGCTCACCACATTTGGCTTTAATTTCCTGACTATCCTTTCCTCTCATGCCCTGACTATTAATACTGACTTGGAGTTAGCTGGCTACCTATTGTAAGCGGGTATTAGAGACAAAAGACTGGTGTGGAGAAGGTTGCTGGTCTTTTATTCTTGCTGCAAAGGCAACCCAGCATTACAGACAGAAAGGGTAAGAGAACCAGGCAGGGTTGGAACAATATCACAAAGACACTGAGGCCTGTGTTACAATTCAGACAAATAGACAGTGGTATCGCCCAGATTTGAAGTTACCCTTGAGAGTTCATCTAGTGAAACTGAAACCATCTGTTCTCTTTAACAAGGATGTATTCAAGAATGAGGAGCTTGAGTCAGAGTGAGTGACATGCGTATTAAAAAGCAACATACTGCTCGATTATTACCAGAATTGAAAATAGCCTTACTCAAGAATATGTACCAAACAAAGCACATGTAAATCGCTTCTACTGGTAGGTAATGTAAAGGTACTGATACTGATCCAAATTCTGCAATAAAATCTATTTCTGTAAGCAGTAATTAATGTTGAACTACCTGGAAATCTAAGATGATGTAAAATAGGCAGGTGCAGACTAACCTTTTGCCTGTACTCTGACTGGCAGAGCATAGTAAAGATCTAAAAGTTGGAAATCCAGACTTCAAGTTCCCTATGAGTGATTCATCTGTCCCTAGGAGGGTGTACATTAGGATACAGCCTCTAATTGCAGCATCATTTACTACTTTTTGTCCAGGACCTCTGTCTTTTTCAGTATCTTATTTAACAAGCAGTTCTTCAATACATTACTCCTCTTTTACCATTCTGTGCATACTCCTCAGCTGTATAAAATGAACAAGTCCTGCCTGGAAGTTAAGAAACTTCATTTTGTGATGAGGATTTCTATTGTACTCTTCATTACATCACGGTGCTCCAATAACTTCTTCGCAGTATCCCCTTTTTATAATAAAATCATGAACTGAGGTAAAAGGTTGAAACCCTGCTTTTGGGTGCGCAATTGGTTATGTTTAAATAGTGGGGTGGTCACGTTATGTACTGAAGCCTGCCACAGTGTTTAATCCATCCTGGGTAACACCCTTGAGATTACAGAGGATCTCTCCAGGCTGCTCTCCAGAGGACACCTCTTGCCTAAGGAGATAAATCTAAATCTTGGCCGGTCTGTACAGCACCTGGAGTACAGTGTTCATCGTTAGGACACATATTTTTGTCTGAGTGGACCTACACACAGTTCCAGATATCCCAGGATGACTCTGTTAGCTTATGTTGGAGTCCATTACTCTCCTGCAAAACAGAAACCGAGGCTCTAGCCAGGTAGACAGCTGGGAAACCAGGAGCTCACAGTTGATGACAATCTGTGAAAAAAAAAAAACCAGCTTGACAAAAGTATTTGGGCTACTAACACAGACAAAAACACCTAGCATGATTTCCAAGATTCTCTTGGCAATCACTGTAAGCAACCTTCTCCTGCTTGGGGCACCTAAGGAAATCTGGTCCTAAGTGGCTCGCCAGCACTATATATGGATTCTGAAGCAGAAGAAAAATCTTGTTTCTTAAGACAGTGTTGAACTACTCTAAAAATAACAATAACAGAACACATAAAAAATAGCTCCAGAAGGGGCCTTGATTCTTACCCAGTTCGTTCCCTTGCCTGCAGCCTCTCCTTCCTCAAGACAGGATCAACTATTTCTAAATTATCTCTAGTAGACATTTTTCTGACCTGTTCTTAACACAATGATTGTAAAGCTGAACTATACAATCATTACAAAGTTAAATAAAAATTTTAAGTGCAGGTACCTTGACTATGAAACACCTAACGTTTTTTTGCTACAATCTAATGAGTACATGAAGTGTAATGTATACGGTACTCTTCCCTATCAAACCAGTTCAGTAATCCGGGCTGTTATACTAGGCTTTGAGTCTTCTTCCCAGTGGTTTAAAATTATATGATACTTCATTCATATTAGCTCCTCTGTAGATAAGGCTTAGGGATTGCACAGCATTTTAGATATGGACTTCAGAAATAACACAAATCCTGTGACTGGAAATTACCTTTGTTTATTTTAAAGCTGCTAGAGCATGCAGTTTATTTTTTACAACTGAGACAATAAGTGAAGGGCTTTAAAAGAAAAATCAGAATGGCTGATTCAGGTTGAGAGGAAAAAAGCTGAATGAGTGTCCTCTTTCAGCAATGTCCAATGCGGTATGTGATGTGGGTCATATAATAGGAGATTAGCCAGGCTGCTGAACAGCTTTTTTCCTCACCATCCTGTCCAAGGCACCTGCCTCTAGCTAGGCTGCAATATTGCATCAGTTTTACTTGCAATGGTCTGGCTGACTGAACGCAGAGATGCTTGCAGGGTACCTGGCTACAGGGTAGTTGTATGTAGCTGGGAATAACTGCCCAAAGTCAGCTGAATGTTAGGATACAAAGATGAGAGCTGAAGAACTCATGGATAGAGTAAGGAAAGTCATATATACCCATACATGCATGTGAATACATGTACACACACCTGTATGTACTGATTCTGTCTTTCCGTCTGCAGCAGATAAATAGTGAACAATATTTCTTTCCGCATTTTCATTCTACGAAGTGCCTTTTCTGTTTCTATAGCAACTTCTGTTGTTTGTAACTTGTGATTCATGCTAAAAATATCCTGATTTAAAAGGGAGAAAATTCAAAAAAGTTAAAATAATTGGAAAAGATGGCAATTTTAAAATAAAATAGTCACAGACTATGCTTAATAAGTAGCCTGTTCACCCTAAGAAGCATTGACTATGACAGCCATTATGTGCCTTATAAAATAGAAATGGAGCTCTTATTATTATGTCTCAGGTTCTTTGTTACAACCTGAGTTACTGACATTTGAATGACTATGTAGTGTCCTCCATCAGAAATTCAGCCACTTGGTAATGAGTATAAAAGAATTCCACCTCTGTACATACTTGCCTTCCTGCCACGGGACCCCATTGTACAGACTCCAGAGCAACAAGTGCAATTAATGTCCTCCATTCTAAACGCGGTGACTGCAGTAGGTGTCCCACATCACATGAAAACAGGTTTTGTGAAGAGGAGCTTTAGTAGTAGACAGCAAGACACCTGGTACTATTCTTTCTTTTTCCTCCTTTAAATGAACTGGAAGCCTTTTATGGGTCATCCTTCAGCTCCAGCTGATGCAGGTCTGAAACAGTCCCTTGCTATTAAAACTTTACGAATACACATGGTGTTTGAAGGGCGATTAGTCCTCATCTCCATGTTATATCGCTGTAATTTGGGCAACGTATTATGTTTTATAATAATACGTATGCACAGAGGGGCACATATTCAATATAAAAACTGTAGCTCTAACTTTTTGGCTTTCAGGATTGCACTACAATGAGCGGAGCTGGAGGAACATCCTTAGAGTGAGCTCATAGCCTCCACTGATTTCTCTGCTCTCTTCTCCATGCCATGTCCGAACAGTGGCCTACCTTTGTGAAACATAAAGGGCTTAGTGTAGGACATGGACAGAACAGGTCCATCCCAGCCTCTGGCCTGTGCCTAAGGACTTCCCCCTGGGAAGAAAGAGGAGAAAGGAATTGCAAGAAAAATGGGCAAACTAGGAGGTGAAGTTTGTTAATAAGCAACTTACTTCTTGTGTGCAATATCCAATAAAAACTAGTGAATGCAAGAGTGAGATATTGCAACCTCCCTGTTTTAATATATACTGAAGGCATTCTGAGAGATCTTAATTAACCTTTTTTTTCTAGTTAAACTGAATACTTGTGGGGACAGAGGCTGCACTATATTTGTTCTGAACAGAACACATTGTCAGCAGCCAATAAATTAAACTGTAATAAATGGAGCCATTCTGCTGCCGTGCAGTATTGCAGAGACATTCCTACTGGGACTGTTGCATATTGGTGAATCTGTGAACTTGAACTTACTCGGTTATCTATACTCGGTTATCTACATCTTTCTCCAGGCTGATGATTTTCAATTATTTCCTTGTTGATCTCTGTATTTTTGCCAGAAGAAGTGAAGAAAACATCTTTGCTTCCCTCCATTCCTGATTACATTCTGCATTCACTTTGCGTTATCCTCCTCTCTGCTGCTCTCAGCCATCTTCGCCTTTTAAAGGTTTGTTGGTTCTTTCTAAGTTATTCATACCCATTTCAGCATGAACAGATTTTTCCTGCAAGGACATGTAGTTGTGACAAGACATATCCAATTGTATGCATAGTTATCAAAAAGGTTACAAGTTTAAAAATTTTAGCACTCAGGAAACCAGTTTTCCTGCCTGTCCACTGATTTGCAAGTAAACTTAAATCACGTGAGTTAACTGTGGCAAACTACAAGATAGCTGTCCCTCTTGTCTTTCTTTCCTCCTTCCACTGCTTGCAGACATCTCTTTCTCTTCATTGTTGTTCTTTATGCCACCAGTCTTACAAAAGACATAGACTGAAGTGGTTGCCAAGGTCTCATCAGCTATAGACAGGAGCAGAGTAGGTATCTCACTGAAAATTTGATTTTCTGACTCCAAGCCATTCTTTTCTTTCTGCATTTTCATTTTTCCCTCTACAATGTCAGAAACAGCTTGTTCATGTTAGTTCGAATTATCCCAAGAATTATTATCCAAAGAATTAAAATCCCAAAAGGTACCCAAAGAGTCAAGATACATCATTTTTCTTTCACCAGCCTTTGACCAGTACCCTCTATCAGATGTTCTACACCTGATACCAGCTTGTTTAGTCAATCATATCTTAAAGTCTTAACTGAGACATGAGGGCTAGTAGCACTTTTTTTGCTCACAGATTGCCATTCTGAGGTGATGTAAATGGATACAGTTTTTAAGAAGGTCATGTACCTACTTGAAGTGGTTGATGATCCGCCACACGCAAGAGTCTGAAATTCCTTCTGATTACTGAAAAATTCCAAAGTTTATTTGAGATGATCATGCTGATCCTTTGGTACCAAATGCCTATTACTGTTTACTTACTTGCAATGTCATCAGCTCTTTCATGGTGACAAATACATTTTATAAAACACATTTATATTAAAGGCTCCTCCGGTTTGAGGAAGGTGCTGTGTCACTTTTAAAATGCTATAATTGTAATCTTTACCAGGGAGGTAAGTATTTCATTCAGAATATGACCAGCATTAATAGTAATGCAGCCATTTTTCTGCTTTGGGGCATTTTTGGCATGCTATACTGAGCATGCTGAGCACAGAGTACTTTCCTACAGCAGTCAGTAATTATTCAAAGAAGTTCTTCTACCACATCAATTTCAGTGCAGCTGCTGAGAACTGAGGCTTTGGTGGAAAGGTAAGGTTTCTTTTCCATGTTCATCTCTAATGATTTCTGACCCACCTATATTCAAACTTACTTTTAAAAAATAGCATGTGCTCAGCACAGAGAAATTGTTGTGCCTTATTCCTGTCATCCTCTACTGTAAGGATAGCAAAGGTTCTTTGTCCATCTCCTTGATGGACAGCAGGAGGAATTCTCCCTGCACATATGGAGAGACCTGAGGATGTTCCATCTTTATACCTAGCCAAGCCTCTGACTTATCTAAGAAAGGCTCTGCTCTCAAAGAAGTGAATCCTGGTTTTATGATGAGGCCAGCACAAGCTGGAGCAAGTCTTTGGGAGCTCAAGTAGCATGGAAAGTCAGGCAGCATTCAGATATGATCTGTACTGCTTATGGGTCTGCATCGGAGTCAAAGCTTTAACTTTTGAGAGTGCTTAAATTACATGAGTCACAATCACCTGCCCAGGTAGTGATACTCCAATAACCCTGCAAGAAAGCACCTTTACATTGACTCCAGAAGCGTTCATCTTAGTAGGAAACTTAGAGGCTTTCCAATGGGAGGGCAACTACATCTTCTGGGAATCCTTGCTTGGAAAGGCAAGAGCTACTTTTGCTCTTCCAGGACAAATTAGAGTGCTGTGTGACACCTCTGCCTGTTCTTGCCCTGAGTGGAATACAGATTTCCACACAAGGAAGCTACAAAATTCAGATTATTTAGCCCTGATGGAAAATTTCAGGCTTTTATTAGGGATTGTCTGCTAGATGAGCAGAAGCCAGAACTCGGTAAAAACCAGCCAATTATTTAGATGGCTATAGGCTGTTAGGTTGGTATTTATGCCTCAGTGCCTCCAGGGTGCACTCGCTTGTAAAAACTAGTTGGCTCCATGTAGAAAAAGGAGGTTGTAATTGGCCACCTTCTGTGCTACATCCTTCCTGTGAGAAGTTCTGCCAACCTCAGTAAGAAATAAAGAACCTGGCCATAATGGCAATCACTTGTTTCTTTTCTTGATTGCCAGTAACATACACATATTCATTAGTGGAGTATTTAGCAGGGGAAGGTTCAGCTTCTTCCTTTCCCTATGCTTCAGCAAATCTTTACTCTCTTCAGTCTGTGGCAAAAAAACCCAAGCTTTTTAAGTGCAGGCTGTGACCCATCTAACTTTAGCTCTAATGAAATCCACATCTGGAAAATATTAGGATGCACTTCAATTTTTAAACTGTGGGTGTTAGAAGTAACTAATTTACTTTATATATTTAAAAGTTACGTGCATGCTCTATATCCAGACCACTCCTGGTGCTTTGTACTTAAATGTGTATTTTAACTTGTGTTCCATTATGTTACCTTTTTCTTTTGGGAACGGTTTTCTGCTGGCCTGTGATCTGCTTCATAATTCAAGTGGAAAGTTTCTGAAAATGAAAGAGGCTTTAATGCAAAACAAAAAGTGGTTGTAAGTTTAAAAACTAAAAAGGATCTGTATCTTTCTCCGAAGGGCAGTGATTTATAAGCTTCTGAGAGGATGAGGAAGCTTGGGTATTTTAGAAGGTGGGTTGGATCTTAGAAACTGCCCTTTGGTCCTCTAACACCCTCATGAAAACATATCTGGAGGATTTGAAGTTGAGACCTAGGTCACATTTACTTGCAGAGGGAAGACATCTGAAGGCAACTTCTGACAGATCATTATGCTAAGGATATATGACTTCCACAGGCACCTGGCCCCTGGATTGTCTACTCTGAGAATGAATATGCCTGGTTTAAACAGCATGCCCAGGGTGACAGGGCTATACTTTTCACTTCTGTACACCACGAGTGAGGGCTCTATGGCCAGAAGATCTCTGTGCGTGATGCTTGGGGGATTTTGTCTTCTGGTCCTGTACCTGACCAGCCTCTTCGGCATGGGCAACGCTTGGAGACATCTCTCAATCAAAGAGGGTCTCTCCCAGTAGAGAGAGCAAAGTCTGTAACTTATTTCTCTTTACCTTCAGTCCCACATTGTCAGCCTTTAGAGCAAACAAAAGTAGTCACTGCATACAGGCTGCTTGCTACAGACACCTAAGATTTAGGCACCTAAGGAAAAAAGCAGGATTTTGCCTCCTTCAAAGAGGAACAAGACCCTGCTCTGCTATCATGATGGACAAACTATGCATTTACAGTAGGACCCAGGGGGACTTCTGCAGATGCTACGTGATTTCTGACTGCTTCCTGACTCAACAGAGTGAACCTGCTCTCGTTCCTCTCCCAAGACCTTGTACTCATAAGGAAACAGGAGCTACACAACCCAAAACAGAGCTCATAGGTACTTTGGGCAAATCTCAAATCTGGATCATTGGGGGACCAAGACTGTCAGGAATGCCACAAAGCACATCTACTATACAACCTATAGGTAATCTTAGGCCCTTTCAGCGTCACTAAAAGTTTAAGCACAAAGTAGGAGCCTAAACAAATCTGGTTTCCACCCTACTTTAATTTAAAGGAAAATAACTCATAGAGGGCCACAACTGAGTGTACAGAGGGTACCAGGAGAGGAAAACAGGGGAAGGTCAGTGTGAGCATCTGGAGGTTATGTGCAAGTGGACAAGAGAGTCCTCTTCTTTGAGTCAGGGGCCCCTCTGATCCTCCACTACTGGATAGAGTTATAAGGCAAGTACTTAAATCTGGAAACTTGTTTGGCAGCATTTATAACCATATAAGTTATTTTCATTACTGTGTCTGAGGGCTGTGAGCTAGTATCCTTTTAAAGTCAGAAAACAACAGGGAAAAGAGCTTCAGAAATCATGTCCTCCCAGGATGAGTGAGAGTGCCATGTTTTTAAACTGTTGAATACAGGGTGAACTTAAAAGGAAAGATCATTTCCATTGTTCCCGAGGCAAGAATCACTGGTGTTTTCCTTTGAGCATAGTCCCTTTGCACAGAGCGTGCAAAGCAACTGAAAGTGTCTCTGCATGACCTCAGCCAGCCTCTAAACAGACTAAGCAGGACGTGTAAGAAGCAGCCACTGGATGTGTCTTGCCTGTAAGAAATTCATACTGCTAAATTTGGCTTGCAACTGCCTTCAAGCCCACTATAAGAAACTACCACATCTTGTTTGGCAGGACCTCATCGTGCAGTAATTATTCCCTTTTAGCAGCACACTGTCAGGAAGCACAAGCAAATTTTTGTTACCGCCAGTGGCGAAACTCCTGTTGAATTGGGCAGGAATTGCAGCAGCGAATGCTAGCATCCTCCAGGCCAGGCTGAGAAGGGAGAGTCCTCTCCAGCTGGAACTGCAGCCTGGTAGAACTGAAAGTGCAGGCTGATGAGATATTTTCCTTATAAGAAACCAACTGTTTTCATTTTTCTTTAAGTTGAGAAATTTAAATAGTCTTCCTTTCCTTAAAACCTCCCTTCTGAAACAAATCCCTTTGTTATCAAATATGCATGCAAGTGATGGAACACTTAGACTATGATAAGTTGGAAACTTATCTCTACCATTTAAACACTGGCATTTCTAATCCTCTGAAAGGTACACTGTGTTGTGAATTCAGCTTCTCCTCTTTCAACTTTTGCATTTAATTAAACTTTGTCTGAAGGGCATGTTCTTGTTACTCAGAAGCATGCCTCAATGATGCTAATATTCATCTGAGTGACCTCAAGTTGGTTAACAATTATCACCTTATAGTTTTCCAGCCAATTATCTCCTGAGGTANAAAAGTATCCTTGAAAATTAATTTAGTTTCCTTAGGGAAGATTATAAATCTACAACATAACATTAGAAAAACGCTGTGAATTTTAGACCTGTTTTTAATCTGTCTGGATATACATACAGTCTCTCTAGTGCACCAGACAAGGGAATAGTTGCAAAGTGTTTTGGGTTGAGTTGGTTTCGTTGCCATATGAAAGGGAGTGGTAGTGCATACTGAATGTGTTTTGGATGAATTAATTTTATAATAGCTAGACATCATGGCAAGCTACAGAGGTAAATAAATCACATTTTATTACACTAGTGAGTATTCTTCTTGGTACTACTTCACCACTTAGAAAGCCACCTAAAACAAGGACTTTAGTGTGCTAAGTGCTGGATGGAGACCGAAAACATAGTCCATGCCCCAGAAAACATGCACTTTAAATATGAGACAAAAAGATAGCTTTTTTACAACCAGAAAATACGAGACAGGAGTAATGGAACTAGATGAACAGGATTAATATGGCACAGGATGTCAGTAGGAGCTATAAGTCGCTAAGATAACTTCTGTAGATGACCGTGTTTGTACAAGCTACAGTGAGTTCACATGGATATTAAAGGAAAAATATTCCTTCAAATACTCAAAAATGAGAAATGTCAGGGGACATTAATTCCACATGAATAAGAAATTGTGATTACAATGCTATGGGAGTAGCACAAATTGTCACTACATTTGGAACAGAAAAAGTTAAAAAATTTGCTTCTAGACGCAAGGCTGTGGGCCTAGCAAGCCTGGGTAGCATAGGCAACACTCCAAAGAAGGACTGGCACAGAGAAAGGGAAAAGGCAGAAAGAGGCAGAGCTCTGTTGAGGTTCTCTGTTCTGGAAGGAGAACATTTAGAAGAAGGAGGTCTACTTCCCCTGAGGAGGGAATTTTGGGGAATACTGAACATACACTTTCCATAAAGGATGGCAAAAGGCCAAGACGGATTTTTGCTGTGACTGCCCTGGAGCCCTTAAAGCTGAAATGTCTGGCCATGATTGGTAGACATTAAACACATTTGCAGTATAAACCTGATATTTGTGCAGTGTATCTAAAGGAGTGAAATTAGACTTCTCCTCCTTTCCTCCCTGCCCCCACGCAACCCAAGGATGCAGCCAGGTTGCTCAAAGCCCCATCCAGCCTGGCCTTGAACACTTCCAGGGATGGTGCATCCACAACTTCTCTGGAAAACCTGTTCCAGTGCCTCACCACCCTCACACTAAAGAATGTCTTCCTAGTATCTAATCTAAATCTCCCCTCTTTCAATTTAAATCCATTACCCCTTGTCCTATCACTAGACTTCCTGACAAAGAGTCCCTCTCCTGCTCTCCTGTAGGCTCCCTTTAGATACTGAAAGGCTGCTATATGGTCTCCCCAGAGCCTTCTCTTCTCCAGGCTGAACAGCCCCAGCTCACTCAGCCTGTCTTCATAGGAGAGGTGCTCCAGCCCTCTAATCGTCTTTGTGGCCCTCCGCTNCCTTCCCTCCTGTGTGTCAACCATGCCATCTAGCTTTGTGTAGTCAGCAAACTTGCTGAGGGTGCACTCTGTCCCAGTGTCCATGGCTCCGACAAAGATGTTAAATAGTACTGGTCCCAGTAGTGACCCTTGAGGAACACCATGCGTCACAAACCACCACTTGGACATTGAGCCGTTGACCACAACCCGTTGAGTGGGGTCATCCAGCCAGTTCCTTATCCACTGAACAGTCCATCCATCAAATCCATGATTTTCCAATTTGGAGACTAGGATGTCATGCGGGACAGTGTCAAATGCTTTGCTGAAGTCCAGGTAGATGATATTCATTGCTCTGCCTTTGTCCACCGAGTCTGTGGTGGAATTGTAGAAGGCCATCAAATTTGTCAGGCGCAATTTTACCTTGGTGAAGCCATGTTGGCTGTTTCCAATCACCTCCTTATTTGACAGTTGTTACAAAGGGTCTAAAGCAGAGAGATAAATGAAGTCTGTATGTCCCCAGTGCAGACAAGATGTCCTTAGTTTAGCACGAGGAAGCAGTTAATGAAAAGGCTAGTTTTGCTGCATGTCAATACGGTCTATGCAAGCCAGCCAGTTTTCCCTATTATTCTATGAGAATATAATTTCTTTGTGGAGGGTTGTGAATACTTGTTTTCTCATATGGATGGTTTTAATGGATCATTTCTCTAGGAACAGTACACAGTACTGCAGGGCACTTGACATTTATATCAAGGATGTAGGGCAAAATTCTATTGTACTTTATAAATAGCTGTGACTATGCTATTAGAAACCAAGGGCCAGATAACATCAACTGCCAGAGCATTTTGTTCCACAGTGGTTCATAGGGTGTGACTCCTAGGAGTAAAAGTGACATCTGTAATGTTTATAAAATCTATGGGATGTGTTTATCTCCATCATAATGCTATGTGTGCTTTGCTGGGCTCTAAACAACAATCCATGAGTATCAACCATGAAAATATTTTCCCTTCAAAGCTCCAACAAAGAACAAAAGCCAATAGCTTTGGGGCCTAGGCCATTGAATTTTCCCAAGAATTTTTCCAGCTTGCCCTTCATATGTTTAACAGCTTATAAATTGGATTTGGTATGATTGTCCTGGAAAACAGATTCTCTTATATTTAGGTTCTTATCTCACCATCCTTGTCTCTTATAAGAGCCTAAAGCAATACAATTAATAGTCTGTTCCTCAAACCACTGATCTACACATCCGATTATTTTGGAAAGACGATAATACAAATGCTTTTGAATTTGTACCCCTGTCCTTGAAAGAGTGGAAATACAATACTGGTATACAGAGGAATTTGGTTTTGAAGGGGGCTTGAATATTCATGTGATGTTTAAAATGCCTTCTCTTACCAACAGCATGAGTGATATATTCAATATATGTGGAAGACGCACTCTCTGAAGTAAATCTCCACCTAGCCTGCTTTTAAACCTAGCCACAGTAAAGGCTAATCACAGTTAACAGTGAATAGTGTGGGGGAAACAAACTAGAAATAAACTGCCAGGCAGTAAACTCCTCACATAGCAGACCTCAGCCCTCTTGAAGAGCTGATGCAGACATCCCCAGACTCCTAATTTATTTGGCTTCTCCTATTTTATTCACTTTCATGCTTCTTATAAATATCTGTCACATATCTGCTTAGCTGCATTAAGCCACTGATGAAGGAAGTCTTTGAAACAGAGAATTTATAATGTTGAACAGGACAGTGATCACAGGGCTATATAATTAACCAAAACAAGTAATTCTCTTCTGTGGTATTACATATAAAATAAGTCCCCAATGGTATTAAAAAAATCAGAATACCAGAAAATGAAAACAAGGTCCAAATATCTTCATATTCTGTCAGTTTTCATTTCCCTCTGCCCTCTTGTCCAGACCAAGCATGAGGAATAGAATCTTGCCAAAAAAGTTTTCCCATACCACCACAGCTTTGCACTGAGATGTGAAACGGAAACTGGTATTATCTCAAAGTGTGGCCTCTTTTACTGATGCCACACTCACATAAATTACTTTGTCATTATTTCCACTTGTCATTGAATTCTAGCTGAAAAGAGCTAGCTCACAAGATCAATGCAGGAATCTTTGGGTAGAATTGCTGTTTGGTGATGTTGTAACAGTCATTTGCCATTACCCTTAGTGACTCCTGCGGTATCAAAACCTCTGAACTTCTGCACTGACCCCATTTCCTCACATCCATATTGCAGAGAACCAGCCTAGATGGCCCAGTTGCCCCTCACCTCTTGGGGTCCCTGCAGACAGTGAACATTAGTGACTCAGGCAGCAAACTGTAATTTGGAAAAGGGATATTAATGTCAAAAATTCTGATTTCTCTTCAGTTTCATGAAAAGATACATTAGGCTCGAGTCAGATGTTTAGCAGTCTTTGCCAGGTGGCTTGAATGGTCATATCTGACTCAGTAAAAACAGACTTTAGCAAAACCACAGGGTTTGTCAACTATCACCTTTGCAGGTGATAGCATCTTCATTTTCCCTCTGGATCACAAAATAGGACAAGTGAATATTTATCTTCTTGCCTTATGTCTGGTGCATCTGCTCCAGTCCTCAGCCTAGACCTTTTTTTAACTCAGGCCATATCTCTTCCTGATAACAAAAGCACTGAAGACCAAAGCCAGCTAAGCCGAAGGGGTGACTCAGTGACTAAAAAATGCTGGTGAACGTGGCACTGTAGAGGGGCATATGGTGCCTGTATTGGCATCACCATCCTTTAGCACTCCCCAGAACTGATTTCTGAGGTTGAGCCTAGGGAGAGTTGTCTCCCTGGGGCTGCTGTCATAGGTATTAAATGAAGATGGTAACTTTGAAGGTTTTATCTTCTCTCCATCTCAAAGTACAGAGCCCTTCTCAGCCCAGATGGAGAGGAAAGCAAGGATCAATCCTCCTACTTTATTTCCTTAAAGATTAATTTCTCATGGAGATTTGATCAAGGGGTGGAGCCTCAGCTCCACCTTTTAAGTGAAAATTTCTGTTATGAGCCTTTAATTTATTTGAAAGATGCTCTTTTATGCTTGCAAACTCTTAAGGAGGATATTTTTCAAGGGTCTTTTTTAATAGAAGATAGTGTTGATTTAACCTCACTCTTCCAGCTGCTGATGATGCAAGAAAAAAAAATATTCTACTGACATTGCACATCAAAATATACCGTATCCCACGATGGTGTTAGATACCAAATATGCTCAGAATCACTGGAAAATTATGTTTGATAGGGGGTGGTGACCACTGCCACCTTTTCTACTTCAGCAATCTCTCTGGTTGGCCAAGACTGTAATTGCATAATTCAGTTCCATTGAGCAAGGTGTCGTTTGGACCAATTCTCTTACTGAATTTATAGTGTGAGTCTGCTAAGATCGGGAATTCTCTCATGACAGAGATTCTGAAATGACAAGAGCAGGGTGTTGGAGGGTACTCAGACACACATTAAAAATGTAAAATAATTTTTCCTACCCTTCCTCTCCAAAATATTTTATGAATCCTGAGAAATGAACCCCAGAAGCATGTAGTTTCACAAAGAATAGTAATTCTTCATTTTACACAAGGGAAGAGAATTTATCCTCGTGACAGAAAAAGCCAATATCAGAACTAGAGCCTACAACTAGCAGTACTAGCTTCTAAACCTGAGAGCAGCCCATTAGATTTTGCGTAATTGCTGGTCTAAATTAGCCATTAATGACTAACTCCCATTTGCTTGCTGCAGCAGGATAAAAATCAGAATGTGAGAAGCAAGAAAATGCCTGTGCTGGGACTCACAAAATCTGAAAAGTAAGTTACTTTCAAAAGCTGTTTTTCTTCTTAGACGTGATGGTGACAGCTGCCCTCAGAAAAACACAGACAGACAGATGGATAGGGAATACTTTTTTTATGAGCTGAACGTAACATATAGCTTAATAGCCTTAAGTCAGGTCTCCCATAGTAAAACAAGAGAAACATAAGAGGACAAGGTTGGGAAATAAATTTCCCCAAGATCTTCCTCTTGAGGGACAGGGAGGGAAGCACTGAAGGGATTTCTACATCTCTCTGCTTAGTTGCTCTTAGAGGACACTCTTAGCTACATTAACCTCCTCTAAAGCATCCATTTGAGTATCAGAGACATTAAGAAATGGTGCTGTGGGCCAGAGCGAGAGCACCGTTCCAACCGTTCCAACCCTCCCATCACCTGCAGAAGTCACACAGGTCTGTGACCCCAGGAGGCTGGGAGTGGAAGCATCAACTTTCCCTCAGAGAGAAGAGGTATCCAGTCACAGATCTTCTCACAACAGAGAGGATATCAAGGTCTCCTGCTGACTCTCTTAAGGGCTAATTAGACTGGAAACTCTTGGCAGGTCTTTACCGGAATTGTGCTGCAGGGACTGTTCAGTCATTTCAGCGCTTCTAATAAGGCAAGTTGACATATAGTACCTGCAGAATTCTTTATGGCATTTCTCTGGATCCCTTTCTTTCCTCCCTGCTTGCATGCCAATGTCACTATTGCATGCAACATTTATTCTCATTTTCAGGCTTCTGCTCCACCTGAGCACAAAGGAAGACAGATCCGCTTCCGTACATCTGCTGGTTTGTGACTGTGCCACGGGCAAGTTTAGCTTGCAAAGTTAAGGAGTACAGTTTAGCTCCTGTGTGCTCACAGATGGACCAGCAAACATAATGTGAGCTGAAACAAAATATCTCAACTCATTGTGCCGGGCAAGAGTTGCTGCAGCAGATTTTTAGGGTGACTGTTTGTATTCATATGCAGGCCCCCAAAGTGTTGCTGAAGTGACAGCCTGTTTCTTTAAGAACTGCTGCTACAGAGAGCTACAACACAGTGATGCAAGGAAATTGCTGCAACTCCCTGCATGCTTGATTTCTTGAACTATCAGTAGAAATGCTCTGTTTGTGTCTTCCCATCTGTATGGTGCGTTTTGGCAAAACAATTCACCAAAACTTCTCTTTCCCTCTATCTCCCTTTTCCATCCTAAGTTCATACCCTTCCTCCCATGCTAGCTCTCCTCTTTCTTCAGAAACAAGAAGGAGGAAACAAAATCCAATGCAGTATTGCAGTTTCTGTCTCTTGTTTTACTTCTGATCACCCTGGAGGGAGTGGTTAAACCTTGTCACCTTCCCATTCTGCCCTGCAAGGAGTACATAGGTTACAAAATTTGAAGGGTCTGGATCTGGGTAAAAACCTGTGATGGAGGCAGGATGATTCCCAAAGAGAAAGATTATGTTGTCTTTCAGCTGTAGGGTTTCCTGGGGAAGAAAGCCACAGTTAGGAGGAGGAAACATGGGGGTGCGAGGCCAGAGGGAGAGGAAATCAGATGGAGCTGAGCCCAGGAAGAGAGAGGAAGCCCTGAAGGGTCAGTCTCCTCCTGCCAGCGGAGAGATGGGATCAGCGCTGCTGCCTTTTGCCTCCCCCAGTACTACTGGTCTCCTCGGGCATCCTGGCCCCTCACACTCCCTTGGCAGCCACAGCAGCAGCAGCAGCAGTCTGAATCAGCAGTGCTGTGCCACAGGCCAAGAAAAACCATGGCCAGTTTCATACTCCCAAAGTCTGCTGCTGGAGGTAGCCGCTTACTTTGTCCACATGGCAAGCTGTCCAAATGAATTACCCTAGTCCGAAATACTTAAGGATTCCCTTTGGGGTTTTTAGTCTCACACAGTCTTCTGACTACTCCATGCTAGCAATGTATACTAATCTTAAATCACTTATCTTATCACAAGAGGGTTTCTTTGTCTGGATTATTTTGTTCTGACAGGGCAGACGAGGGGATAAGACTGAGTTTTCTAAAAATTTGTGAACCCTAAAAATATCAGCAGCATTGCAACTCAGCCACCTGGCAGAGAGCAGTTAAAAAAAAAAAAAAAAGTGATTTTGCTTGCCACAGACATCAAAGAAATAACGAACAGTCAAAGCAAGGTGATTACAAGCAACCCAGATGCAGAAAACAATTCAGTAGGGTGACTCAAATGAACTGTCACAGGTAAGGAAAGTAGTCACAGACAAAGTACTAAACCCTCAAAAATGGCCCAGCAGCACACAACAGGTAATCCTGAAGGGATTCTGACCTGTAAGAGCTTTTAAAGATACCTTCCTCTCCTAGATCGCCATCCAACAAACCTTTTAAGAACATCCTTACATGTGAATGGGAGTAGCTGTAATGGAAACTTTCATATGCTTGCAGTTAGGCATGTGTTCAAGTATTTTACTGGATCCACTATGTAAACGTGAGCAATATTTAGTGTTTTACAGAAGGTAGCTGCAAACAGTAAAATGAGCAGGAGGCACAAATCCTTTTCCCTGGGATTCCTGGAGCATGCATGCTATTTAATTGATGGTTATAGTTTCTCATTGCTACTTCTCCCTCTCTCCCTCCCTCTTCTTCTGCCAGGATGAAAAATTCACACACACACACAGAGATTCTCACAGTGTCCTGATCTGACCCCACCACTAGAAGCAATATGGGACAGCATTTAGCTATGAAAAATCCCAGCTACAAAGCAACGTGAAAGCAACCTCATTGGGCTTTTTGTTAGGAATTAACCTAGCTTTCTCTCAGAAGAGAAAGTAATTGCATTAAACATGTGACTGGGACCAGCTTCTCTGATGGTACACCTCAGTCCTTGTCCCCACAGGCAGCCTGGCTGCAGGGCAGCTGGATCCCAGGTCAGGGGTGGGAGCAGATACCAAGTCATGGTGGATGTTGCTCCTGTGAGAAGGTGCTGGGGTTGTTTCTCCACCAGCTGGTTGCCCCTGGGGTTATTACTGAGCAGCAGCCTGTGTCACCATAAGGTGTCGTTTTCATGCATGAGTAAGTTACAAGTCACTAGTCAGTCTTATTACACCAGTGCATAACAGCCTTCTGCTGCTATAAATAAATTCCCCTCTCCCAGTTGCTTCCTGGCACATTCACACCCCGGTTAAGATACTGGTGATCAGCAGTGCTGCTTGACTCAGCTTAAGATCTCTGGACCAGGCAATTTTTGAGGCTGGCACAACAGGCTGTTTATCATTCTAAATCAGGAAAAAATTTCGAATGATGATGTTTGCTTAGGGCTTGGCTGTGCGTGTCCTTAGTGCACTCAGACATGATTCTCTTGCAGATGCTTGGCACATGTTCCTACGATGTTTCACAGCTGTGTTTTCACCACAAGAACTCCCCCTTGCACGAAGCGCTCACTGGGCTTTTAAGACAGTGCCCTTTGCTTCTAATAGTTATTGATTCCCCGAATGCTGGAGAATACGGATTCAATTAGCTGGTCATAGCACTGTAGTTCAGGACTTGTCAGCGTTTCCAGTGTATAAGCCTCCAGTTTTCAAGGTTTATATAACATAAACGTAAAAATTCAGTCATTGCATTAAAATTGTCGTTCAAGGTCCTTTTACAGATTATTAGTTCATAATATGCACTAATTACTTTTATTATTTTAGGACCACCCCTTACTGCAAACATATAGTGAATTTTTAACAAAACTTTCTTAAAGATGGGCACTTCCACTGAAGGCAGTGCTAGGCACCCATATTCAGGAGAAATGATTTTTTTGATTGGATGAAAAATTGCTCACAGAGACTTTTGCAAGCACTGCAGACTGCCACCCCAGAGCACAAAATTTCCCTATTGCACAGAATGGACATAATTTAATAGCGCCTTAAATCGATGACCCTTTAATGTAGGTCGTGACCTATCCCAACTGGTTCGATCAAGCTATTTACTGCTCTGTCTTTTCTCCCAAAGTGTTAATTTTTCCAGTTTTTTTTTTTCATTCTCCAGTGGAAGTTGGGCAACAGCGTTCTAGCAAAATCTTTAGGTAGTGCTTACCCACATCCTTACATTAGCTTTAAAAATGGAAACGTCTCCCCATCCAAGAAAAGACCTTCCATCCACATACCTTCAGGCTGTGACTGCATTGCAGCCTATGCTGATCTCACTGCTGGCTCTGCGGTGCCTCTGCACCAGCTGCCCCCTCAGCTGTGTATTTCTGCCCCCTTTGCACCCACTCCAGCACCACTGCAGCCAGTTCTAGAGAAGGGGCAGACCTGTGGCCACTGACAACTGCACTGGCTAATGTGGTGGCCCCCTCCATGGCAATAATAGACACCATCCAAAATAATACACACTATCCAGCTCACTCAGCATACTCTCACATTTTCTAGGTAGCTTGGATCCCAGCGGTGTCTTTCCAGCAAAAGCTAGGACTTCCTAGGTGGAAGTTCCTCCTGAATTTAGGCTCAGCAGTAACTGTGAGATGCTGGTGCTCAGGGGGACAATATCTTGCTTGGAACTCATTGGGAGCTGTGATCCAAAAATCTTTGGCTCCCAGAGAAGCAAGATGCTGCCAACCAGCTGACTGGTAATATCTCAGCACCGTAAGAGCCAGGCAGGCCCAGCTTTCCTCCTCCAGCTGAGTTGGGAGCTCAGCAAACCCACTGCTTCTCATCATGGCAGGGTAATGATTTTGTAGGAGATGCTGCTGTCTTCTCCCTGCTGCTGCAGTCCCAGGTTGGAGCAGCCGGTATCTCCCATTTCTTGCTGTGGTGGGCTCTTGTCCATGTGAGAAGCAGCTGCTCTTGGCTCTCACCTCCAGAGGAGTTCAGTGGCAGCCTACCATCTTCTAGAAATTGCCCAGTCCTTTTAACCTGAGTTTGTTTGCCCCTCTAGCTCTAAACCTTTCTCCTCTTACCGCCCCCTTGTCATTACTATACTAAAGCAATACTTCCATCCATTTTCCTCTCCTTCAGGGGCTTTCTCTCAGTCTTTCCTTCCTCCTAGTCTCTGACAGCCAACTGAAATAACTTCAGTATTTCAGTGCTTGGTATTCTCAGTGCACACGATCAAGCTGACTAGAATGGAAGGGGCAAATTTAACATTCAGAACAGTTCAACCTGAGAATACTTCCTGTGTCTTCACTGCACCCTGACAGCAAGCCAGGCTGAGATGTGGGTGTGAGGTGTGGACACTACTCTGTTTTCTGTGCTATGCCTTGTTATTTGGTTTCTACTCAAGGGAAAGCACCTGAGTGGGCAGGATGCGTTGCAGCTGGTCTTCTGAGCTGGGCAGCTCAGGGACAGGACAGAATCCCCTTCAGGATAAATGCAGCCCGAGTATCTGGTTTTAAGTTATTTAATTTTATCTTTTTTTAACTTTTCCTTTTCTATGAACTAATACTGCTTTTCTAACTGTATTATGTCTTTTACTGTGAGTATCGTTGAAATAAACCAACTTCTAAAATACCTAAAATAGCACAAATGTTTATAACATACTTGGTATAAGGATGGCATATTAAAACGTATTTACATCTCAAAAATTTTAACCTGGAGCAGACTTGATATTATCTAAATAATTTGTTTAAGAGAACATAAAGTAATTTCCTCCTCTTCCAGGGGAGATATGATATTTACAATATCTTATCTTCAGAAACAGAATTTGTATTTTAAGTTTGCAAATTAGAATTTGCACACTAAGGAGTGTCAAACTGAAAAAGGAATTAGGAATATGCCATCAGCAAAGGAAGAAAAAACTTGCTGAAATGTATCATCATTACAACGTTAATATATGGCATTCTTATGACAGGTAAATGTATAAGGACTTATTTGCCAAAGCAGAACATTCTCTATGGAACATTGATTTAAATATAGCCATGCCTTCCTCTCTTCAGTGGGTCATAATGTAGTAATAGTATGTCCTCTGATGTCCTCTACTTTCACGGTTGATACAGGGACCCAACTTGAAAGACTAGAGAAAATGGCTGGGAAGTATCGAAGCAGACTGCAGCCATTGCCTTGATATATGCAGTGATACAAGACCAGTGCATTTCTGGAAGTGGTAAGAATTGTTATTAACATCATACTAGGAATATGCATCCCTATAGTCACTCAGCTATGGATTAAGATGACATGCATTGCAGCAGCTCAAATTGTACTGGTATCATTAAGGCTGAGATACTGTTTCTATGCCATGAATGGTAGCCTTGCTGTTCCTTTTCTTGTATGTATATCTGTACAGGTACCAGAGTAATCATAACTGCATATTCAGATTGTCACAATATGAGCAACAGTAATGGCTAGAAAGGAGCTATAATGCTGTGTCAATTAAACAATATGCATTTTAAAAGTGGTTACGTCTGATGCCACATAATAGCTTGCAATCATTCAGAAGAGCTTTTTAATGGCATATCACTTAAATCAACCTGTGTCAGCTGTCCTCAGCCCACTCTGGGGTGAAGGACTTTTTTGCAGTGTTCCTGGCTGGATCTCCACTGTACTTGGTTACCGTAGGTTAGCAAAAGCAGGATGACTTTCTTCTCCAGGAGTGTCCCGTGTGCTCTTTTGCAGTCGAAATGAAGACTCATATCATTAAGTTCCCACTTAATGATACCGCGATCTTCACTGATATTTATTACTTTCAACACATTTTTTAAAAGTAACCTGGTAAATATGAAGGGATTTTTATTGCTGCCATAGCTTCCTTGTATTTCCTGTGGATTAGATAACATATTTATTAGAAGATGCGTACTTGTAAGTAATCTGACACAGGGCCATCCCTTCTGCTCACCCCAGCACTGTGGGGAGAGGTCAGAGCCTCCATCTTAACCTGCGCTGCTCCTTGTCCAAGCTCACTGAGCCAGCACAGGTTGCTGAAAGTAGCTCAAGCTTTTTTCCTGGGAAGACACCTAAAGGTTTATCTGACACTATGCCCATCAGTGCAACAGAAAACATTTGTGTGGTTGCCAGGGCTGGGGTCAAATCCAAGATGGTGTCAGCAAGGCCAGGGCCTGGTGCGGGGAGACAGTGGATGCCATCAGTAAAGTCTCCAGGAGACCTCATCTGCCTCACCCTGGGGGCCATCCTGCTCCCCACCAGAAGGACTCAGGCCCCAGCACCCCTTCGCTCACTTGGTTTTGTAAAGGTTGTGTAAAACAGGCCTGTAAAACTGCTGATGCTTCCCCACAGTTGAGGTGGGGAGCCATGCTGCACGGCAGTTGCACACCCAACCTTACTCCTTGGCCCTTGGCACCCTCTGGGGCACTCAGGTGTCCTCACAACACGCTCTCCAGGGCAGTAATCTCTCCGGCTGTTTAATAAAGTAGCCATGGAGGTGCAGGGAGATCTTTCGTTCTTTTTTCTGATACATTTTATTGAGATGATAACAAGGAGGTGTCAAACTTCTCTGGACGGTCCTTTTATCTAGTCAGCTTGTCACTCCAGGATGTTAGGTTACAGAGAAGATGAAAAGAGGAAGCAGCAGCCGTCACATGCAGTCGATGGTGTTTTGTGGGGTCAGCTGTTTCCAGCTCCTACAAAAGCACCCAAAATGACTGACTTTGGGCTCCTTCTCTGGCTTGCTGTCCTCAGGGAGCGCAAAAGTAACAACCGTCTTAATGCTTTCACCATTCCAGACTCACCGATCTTCTCATGGCTTCCAGAGAGAATGTATCTCTCCAACTGCAAATATTGACTAGCCCATAGCATGAGGAGAGAGAGCTAAGTTTTGGAGCATAAGGCAGAAAACCAAGCTTAATTTTCTTTTCACAAGTTACCTTTCTGTGATGTTTCTTCTCTCCATGTTATGCAGGTTGCGCTATACAATTGACTTTGAAGAAACTACAGGAGAAGTCTGGCATTGCTGATGTTGAGTCCAAGTTGACCAAGTTGAGGGGCTGATGGTAAAGGATCTTTTCTGACCACTGTTTGTGAAGCACATAGAAAAGCACAACTGCCATTTTTAGTCAAGTGCTTGCATTGCAGTACATTGCAGTGTCACTGCCAGCCACAATGCTATCCCTAAAACACTGAGGGTTGGAAGTATGTGGGCATCTGGAAGTGCAGCCTAATCTGTGAGTTGCTCGATATCTGCAGCATTTTCTGTAACTACTTCAGTGTAAAGAGTAACTGCTAAAGCCATAAAAATGTATGTTTGGTTGGGGAAATCCGGTTCGCATTGTGTGCAGTGTAAATACAAGATTCTGGATGCACACGTCCTTGGCATTTAACAGCTACCAATACTTGTAGAGCTGTGCAAAAATACTAATCTTCAGAGCTCTCATAATCTACAGAAGCAAAGTTGGAAGAGGGAGGTGTGTGTCAGAACCAGGAGGAGATAAAGGGAAATGACAAGCTAGATTTGAGGCAGAGAGAGATATCTCAGGGGAGATACGTCCCTAGTCTTGACTATCACCAGCGCTGGGACTTTACAGTGTTTTGCCTGAGTTAGGGACATACAGAGAAAAAGAGTAAGCTCTAGATGAGGGACAGTCTATTGACTGGTTGTATTCCTTTTGTCTAACTCAATGGAAATATTTTCTTAACCTTCATTCATCCAAACATTTAGTTATTTTTGTTTTCTACCTATCTCGTTTGTTGCCCTGATGTGTTTTTCTCCATTTTCAGCTGTTTACTACTTTCCCTTTTCAAAGATTTCCCAGCATCCTTTAAATTTGCTGTTGCACAGATTCATCTGGCAAATCCCACCCTCCATTTTGTTTCCCCAGAGACACATTTATATGCTAAATGTTCTTCTACAGAAAATGAGGGTTCAGACACAGAGGGATGTGAAAGTCATCTAGCACATGGCTCAGCTCCACACTCTCTCCCACGGTGCAAATACAGAGAGTGAAGTAGTCATCACAGGAGTGTGCCATGGTGAGGGAGAGATACCACTGTGTGGTATGTCCTCACTTTCCTCTGGTCCAGGTCACAGCAGGAGGAAGACAGCTCAATCAGCTCATGTATGCAAGCCTCCTGCTAGCATCCCAGCAAAGACTTGACTATGGGAGAACCAGGATTTTCCTTCACATGCACCAGTTAGATGCCACCTAGATACAGTAGCATGGCAACAGACTGCTCAGTAGCTGTGCTGGAAATGAAACACTAACTGTTTCTCTATGTTGCTGTCTCCAAGGAGAAGTTCAATATAAGTCAGTCCCTTAACATCAGTTTGACATCAGCCTATGTCTTTGCCACATTAATTCAATTTATTACCCATTTTGATCCACGCTTTGCATTCTATTTAGGATGCCAGGGGACCTGTTCATCCCTAATGACTGAAGAAGCATTTGTGTTTTATAAGCTATTTGGGACATGCCATAAGGAACTAAAAGTGTCTGGTTTACTTTCACTGTTAAATTTACCATGTACCGAATTCCGATGCCATTGAAACTGATAGCAAACATGCCAGGGACCACTGCAACTGGAATGTTTTCTGAAGTTTAAGGAGACTCATCAAAAGTGCATCTAACATGTTCTCCCCGAAAAAGGCCTGCTGGTCTCTTCATAAATAATGCATGGAGAATGTTATCGGGGGTGGGGAGGAAATTACAAAACGTTAGTTTGTTGTTCTGTCTTTTATCTCCAGCTAAACTTTGATCTCTAGAAAGTGTTTCTACTGTCATCTGTAAGAGTTTCCTTAGTCTTTACTCAGTAGTGTATTAAAATTCAGCTGACTAATTTCACTGGTTTTCTTTGATCTTTTTCTTTCAATGTGAATTACTGTAGCTGAAGACTTCGTATTTGCCTAAGCAAAATTCATCTTTCTTTCTCTGTACATTTGGACATTTGGGAGTTTCTCTGCGCTGCATTTTTGCCTACCTGCCCTTGCTTATTCAGCTGTATTGCTCTGTTTTGCCTATGCTTTTCTTTCCAGGTGGTCTTTTGCTGTCTCAAGTATTCAGATTGCTACAAGCAGTGGGACCAGAGTACTTCCCAAGTCCTCAACCCCCCTGGCCTTATGGATTGCAAAACTATATAGGGCAGTTTCCCCACTGAGGTAGCTATCAGTAGCCCATCAGTGATCCTGAATTCCATACTCTTTTTTTTTAATTATTTACCCATTTGGGAGTGAAAGAGTGCTGTGGATTTGGGAGTGTAGGATAGGGAATCAGTAGTGTCTGTTAAGGTGCAGCAGTGAGACAAGTTTAGTAACAAATCAAGAAAAAGTCTATCAAGTTGTTATCTCTTTGCGTACTTCTGCTTTTGAGACTGTGTCATTCCAATCCTTGTGATTATGTACGTGTCTGGACCATGCATTTTGCCCAGCCTAGGGAAAATGGCAGGAGATGCAACAGGGACACCCTGCCTCAGAAATGCAGCACAACACATATGTGCTGGGCTGTGGAAGCAGCAGCATCCCTCTTGGCATACTCCCTCAGCCACCCAGCACATAGATGATTAGAGACAGACGTGCTCCCTACATCTCCCACCCACTCACTGCTCATTTGCTCCTGAAGGGAGCAAAGAAAACATATTTTCCTTGTCCTCATATAAATAAACCCCATTGCTGTCAACCCCCCAACCTATGAGCACCATGTGCATATGCTTGTGCACACACACTCACACTCCACCTGCTTCTTTCCACACAAGATCCATGTTAACTCTGCAGAACAAAAAGCATTTTAAGAAATCCTTAGAAATGAAAAGGATTGGCTAAAATACCGCTTACTCACTGTTCACAATTTCACAGTTGTGAAATCAAACTAAGTATTACAGTCCACGTTTCCTTTCATGTAGAGATGTACCGCCTGTCTTCAGGTCAGGAAGATGTTTTTTCACAGGCCAGTGCAGAATTTGGAGCATAGTGCTTTATCTAGATGGATCCTCACCATATGGTAGTTTCATGTGTCCTGTCTGCCAGATGATACTTGATGCTTAGCTAGAATTGTCTATTAAGAGTTGGAGATCATACTTTTTCAGTCAAACAGTTGTTTGTACTACAGACTAGTAATGTGCTCCTCATGAATTGGCATAGATCACTGCAAATTAAGAGGGATGAAACGCCAGGGCTCTGAGCTGGTAGGACAATGTGCTGGAGAAAAAAAGAATTGCAGATTGTCCTTTTGGAATAAATATCAGTGTCTTGGGACAAACCCATTAGGTGGTATTCTGCCACCTAAATCACTTTCATTCAGGTCCAATTTTTGTCCATTATCATAAAACTCTTGGTAATGGATGGAGCTTGAGCTGTAGAAATTTCCCAGTTAATCCAGCTGATATTTTGAGAAACACATATCCGAGGTGTCTGGGCACCTAAGAAGAGGCGCTCTCCTCTAATTGTGCCCCACCTATAGAAGAGGTATTCAGGGTGAAAAGGGAATTGTGTATTATTTATTTAATGTGCCAGTTCACCACCTCTAGCTAGCTGTGACCTGTGCATACTAGTCAGGGCTGCCTGATGCCGATCCTGAACCATGTAATGTTGTGCCCTGCAATACTGAGAGTTAGCTTTCCACACCATGACATTTTTTGTGTGCTGACGGTTCAGCTCTACAAATCTTTACCTTATGACCTTTTTTGTTCCTCCTTTCCCTTTTCCAGCCCAGGACATTTCTGACCATACTGGATTCTGGCCTGAATGAGAAGAATTTTGTCTCCTAAAATGGTGACTGGAACAGACACATCTCAGATGGATGCTGTGTATGAGAGCACAACAGCTCTCACCCACGGGGTTAGTCTGAGCTCAGCAAATCAATGCTGTCCCTGCTGAGAAGCAGGAAGAAAGTCCCCACTGGCAGAGGAGGGGTGAAGCGCTCATTGGCATGTCAGATCACATCATCTCATGAATGCATCATGTAAGTCAGCCCCTCTGAAAAAGCAGTTTAACTCTCTGCTTCACCATCATGCTGATGATGAGATGGTAACTTAGCATATCAGTACCTGCATTCTTTCTTTATCAGAGCTATATGTCCTTTAGGCCAGATGTAGCTAACTGTTGGCTGGGGTAATTTCATGATTTACCACATATTTGACAGCCACTTAACTTTGTTACTTTGTGCTGTGTCTTTTTTCTTGGTACAATTTACAATGAAATTGCAGCTCTATTGTTTTTTCTCACTAGCAGGCAGAAAACACAATGGAGGACACAGAAAGCTGTAGGACAAATGTGGGGTGAAATGATAATTCTTTTTACCTTGACTCCCTGCATGCATGATGGGAACCCTGAGTAGAAAACATCAGCCCTCTCTGTTTCAAATCTGCCTTTTCATTGCCATGTATCTCCTCTTGGTTCTGACGTGCCCCCCTCTCATTCAGCTTTGCTTCTGGAGTCTCTGAGAGACTCTGAATATTAGTGCTATTTCACAGCTCCACATGTATTGACAGCTGTTTTCTTCCACTGAATGCCAAGAATGTGTGCATCCAAAATTTTGTATTTACACTAAAGCTTCTCATTCGCTTTTACAATGCTGACCAAGTAAATCCACTGAGGTCAACCTGAAAAGTGGAAGCTTGCTGTCCTCGAGCTTCCTGACTTGCTCCCAGGGCATGGAAAATATGCTCCCTGTTATTTATAGGCTGTCATTAATATCTAGGGCTGAAATATATAAATAACCCAAGGATAAATAAGAGGGAAGAAATCACTTTATGCAAATGTAGTCAGAAAGTCTTTAGAGCTAATGACTTGAGCTGCCAGGGAATGCTCCAACAGCCGTGGAGGCTTCCTGCCTGTTTCTCAGTGGGAACTACATTGATTCATTGGGCATAGTAAAGCCCTGTGCCTGATGAGCAGGTAAGAAATTGTTCCTAGCACTAGAAATCACTTCTGGGTAGACACGCTGAGTGTGCAATAAACCACATGACGTGGCACAGTTTAACATACTTAGAAAAAGGAGCGTGGACTCAAGCTCTCTGCAGCGTATCATTCTAGACGTAACTGTGACACATTATAAGAAGGATGTGATTTAGTATTTTTTTCCTCTCTCTGGTAGTGCAATTTTGGCTCCACGATTCACATGCGCCTGAGACGAACGGAGGAAAACCATCCATTGCAATCCGCTACACTGCAGGATTGGGGAAAAGAGCAAACTTGCAAGGGTACAAGCTGGGGCACAGGGTATCCTTGGGGGGCTGTTTGGACTTGGAGGGGCTAGGTGGCATGTGCTGATCCAGGGCCTGGGGAGCTGCTTTTTTAGCAGAGAGGCTTGCAGTTCCAGTCCTAGATTTGCATGGGACCGTCAGGGCTGAATGGCAGGAGCTGTAAATCCTGCCCTTTGGAGAGAGAGAGACTCCCTCCACTAGTCAGGCCATCTGGAATAATTCACTAACTGATGCTCCTCACATGTAGCCATCAAAGGTATCATAAATCAGAGGTGAGGGAATTGGTGAGGGCCTGCCTCCTGCCTCCCTCCCCTCCAAACCTCACCTGACTGCCACTTCATTAGGATGCTGATAGCCCATGCACTGCTTCTTTTACTGTAATGTATCTCAAGGGCTTGAGAGACAGGGCCAGGCCGACTGTTGTGTTTTCAAACATTGTCATGCTGACTTGGCTGTTTCTGTTTTGGCAGCGCAGAGTTGCTTTCTAAGTCAGAAGAATAGGAAAAGCCAGGGACAAATCAATTTACAGTGGAAAGCAGAGAGTCTTTATCTGGAGCGGCTATATGGATGGCTTACCCATGGGCTGGGGAGGTTTGCTGTCCCAGGAAGTAGATGAGTTTCATAGTGCCAATAAAATGGCAACCTTATACCTCTGCCAGAGCAGATTGCTTTAAGTGAAATATGCACATTAAACCTTGGAATGAAGTATACCTGCAGCCCCCTGAGTGCTTGGCAGCCCCAAGGGCAAGTGTCAATCAGGAGAAATTAAAGCAGCCTCCAACTCTGCATTGAGCCAAACCAGCTCTGGGCTCAGGACTGGGTAAGGGAGCATGGAAAGCCAGCAGGATACTCATCCCTTCCACATTTCATGCTCTGTGCCAAACACTGCTGTGCTGAAACCACAGCTGGGAAGCTATCTTGTTTCCTTCGTTTCTGTCATGCTGCTAGTCAATTTGGGACCAGTGTTACTCACCTCAGAGAAGAGTAATAGGATGTAGCAGAAAAAGAAACCACACAAAACGTATTTATATGTTGTAGTCAGTGCTTTAGGCTTTTAAAAATGATGTTCCAGGTTACAGACAACCCTTTCAAAGCATTTAAAATGTTCCATTATCAAAATACCTACACATCACTTAAAAAAAAAAATAACAAAACAGTTTCAATGCAGGAGAGAAAAATAAAATACACAGTGAGCTTCTGATATGTTGGTCATAAAGCAGGTGCATTTAGTTTTAATTGTAAATAGTGTCAATGTGAAGGCAAACAGCAATTTCATTGCATCGGTTCTTTGCTTTTGTATGTGTGAAGAGCAAACTGCACACAAGGACACAGGCACATGTGTATCATTTGCAAGATTTGCATTTGCTGCATCATTCATACAAAACATTTTAAAACTCTGCAGACTTTAACATGTCATCTTAATTAACCTACTGTTTAACAGAAGTGAGATCCAAAGAAGGAAACATAAACCAGCAGCTTCCCTCAGCCAGATTGAACAAATGACAAGGATTAGGGAATTTTACCTCTGCTGCCTACTCCAAGATGGATTCCTCCTGTAAGTGCAGCTAAGGCAGCCAGACTCTCCATGCTGCTCCATCTGTGCTACAAGTACATTACCTATCCTCTTAATAATGCAACCGGAAACCTCTGTATGAAGCAGCATAGTCAGTAATACAACATAAGATCATTTCAGAGGCAGAAATTGTACCTCAAGTAGCACTCACTATAATTTGCTCTGTATTGATGTTTGCTTTGGCATAATGCTCCCCCAAGATTGTGTGTTGTTTCTGCATTAGTGTGGTGGGTTGACCTTGGATGGATACCAGGTGCTCACTAAACTGCTCTATCACTCCCCCTCCTCAGCTGGACAGGGGAGAGAAAATGTAACAAAAGGCTTGTGGATCAAGATAAGGACAGGGAGATCACTGACCAGTTACCATCACCAGCAAAACAGACTTGACTCAGGGAAATGAATTTAATTTATTTACAATCAAATCAGAGTAGGATAATTAGAAATAAAACTGACTCTTAAAACACTTCCCCCTACCCCTCCCTTCTTTCTGTGCTCCATTTCACTCCCAATTTTCTCTAGCTCCTCCCCCCCAGCAGCACAGGGGGATGTAGAATGGAGATTGTGGACAGCTTACTACGTTTTCTGTGTTGCTACTTGCTATTCACTCTTCCCTGGCTCCAGTATGGGGTCACTCCCACGCAAGGCAGTCCTCCATGAATGTCTCCAGTGTGGGTCCTTCCCAAGGCCTGCAGTCCTTCACAAACTAGTCCTACATGGATCCCTTCTACAGGATGCCGTACTTCAGGAACAGGCTGCTCCAGTGCGAGTCCCCCACTGAGTCACAAGTCCTGCCAGCAAACCATTTCCAGTGTGGGCTCCATGGGTCCACAGGTCTTGTTCTTCATCTTCTTCCCATGAGGTCGCAGATTCTTTCTGATGCATTCACTAGCTCTGGCATGGGGTCCTCAATGGGCTTCAGATGGATATCTGCTCCACCAGTAACCTCCATAGGCTGCAGGGGGACAGCCTGCCTCACCATGGTCTTCTCCATGGACAGCAGGGGAATCTCTGCTTCGGCACCTGGAGTGTCTTCTCCCTCTCCTTCTTCATTGACCTCAATGGCTGCAGAGTTGTTTCTATCACAAATTCTTGCTCTTATCTTTGGCTGCTACTGTGCAGCAGCTTTTAATTCTTCTTAAATATATTGTCACAAAGGTGCTACCGCCATCACTGATGGGCTCAGCCCTGACCAGTGGCAAGTCTGTGTTGGAGCTGGCTGGTGTTGGCTCTGTCAGAAATGGAGGAAGCTTCTAGCAGTATCTCACAGGAGTCACCCTTGTAGCCCCCACCACCACCACCACAATCTTGCCACACAAACCCAGTACTATTAGTTACTCAGGGGAATGTTGTCCTAATGTGTGGAGGAATGAGGAACACTGAGCACCCCAATCTTATCAACGCAAAAGCAAAGAGAGAAACAGTGTTCACTGTGGAATCTTGGAGGTGAATTTCTTCCCAGCAAAAGTGAGGGTAGGACAGTATTTGGGCTGCAGCCATGCAACATCATTCATAAATCTGAAGATAGTAGCCTTTCCAGGGAGTAATTTACTTCATTTATAACCTGAATGAACATTTGGGCGTAATTTTTCTTTCCAGTGGCTTTAAAGAAATTTTAAGCCTTATGTACATGCCTAAAGTCAGGTGGAGTAAATCCAGATTCTGGATTCTGGTCCATAAGGATCTCCATGTGATCAGATCCTTCATCAGATCAATTTTTCAAAGCAGAATAGGTAATCTTCACTTCAGAATAGGTAAACACAAATATGAATTTCCATTTTGAAGGTTTAGAGCTTCACAGGGGCAAGCTTCTCCTCAGAATTCTTTAAATATATTTTCTTGTGTCTTTTAGGAAGCAGCACTAAGTTTAGCAGAAGTTAGGAGCTATGGTGTCATATGATGTAGTATAGAGGGCAAGATGGGACTGATCAGGTGACCTCATTAAATTTGTTTTAAAATAACTCTGCTGGGACTTCTGATATCTTCACCAACACCAGCCAAGTCTTATTGATACCTTCACCAACAGCAGCAAAGTCTTACTGACTTTTAATACTGAAAGTAGCATTGGTCTCGTAAGAAAGTACGTGATATATAAAGTGTTCTGGTGGGAAAAAAAATCCATCTTTTCTGCCTTGTAGCTCACACTGTTGTTCCTGTGAAGCAGCCCTGACTGTTTGTAGGCCAACTAGATCCTATACTCTGCTTCAGAAGAGGGAATCAAGCTCATGGGTGAGTTCCATCTCTCTTTCTCACTGCTTTCTCACCCATTCTCATTGCCACGCAGCACTAGGAGAGGTTCCACCAAATCACTTGCCACCTTTAGGAGGAAAACCACTGAGATGTTATCGAGTTTCAGACATCTTAGGCTATGTCTTATCACTCTATAAGGCATGAGGAGGAGAAACAGGTAACAGAGGGATCTTAGAGAATTTATTGAAGCACAAATGCTGAACTACCCTCTGTGACTGTATTTTCTTCCTTCCTGATGTATACAGACTCTGAATGTGGAAGATACAGTGCCTTTAAACTATCCCAAGCTTACAGATGTACAGCAAATTGATAAAAGAGTTTAAAATAGTTTAATCTAGGAGACATAAGCATAAGAAGGCAACATCCTCAACAATTCCTCCTTGTAAAAAAAGTAATTCCATCAACAGCAATTACATTTAAGCCTTCTTTCAGGTACATTGTCCTGTTACATTGACCCCTCATAATTTTTATATTATTTCTTACTATTCTTATTACAGTACTCTCACAATAGACTGTGTCACATTTTTCACCTAACTTTACCAAGTGCCAAAGGCCGCCAGCCTTGGCACACAGAGCCATAGTGCTGGATCCATCATCAAATGCTATCTGGATGATGTGCTACCACTCTCACTGTTGGGGAGACCCCAGTGCCAGATAATAACTGAACTCTCCCAGTCTCTTTCCCAGGCAGTATTTTCATAGGAAATCAGACCTGGATCCAAGCCCAGTATCACAAAGCGAAGGATGGAGGGTGGATGACAGTAAGACTGTGCATTTTACCCAGTATTTGTCAATTACAGTTCTGTCCAAAATGAATGAATACACTTTTAATGGTTTGCCTTTTTCCTCCTTTTCCAATAAGCAGAAGATTTTGTGGAAGGTAGCATCACATTCTGCTCGCTTGGAATGGCTTTTGTACTTTTGGTCAATTAGAAAAATAGGAATTCTTCCTCCATGTGCTTCATGTAGTGGTGTGAATTTTAACAGGACGGAAAACCAAGTTGCTTTGCAAAAGCGCTAACGAAAGGATGGGTCCTCAGCTGTTACAGACTGCGTGTGCCTCATTGACTTCAAGAGGCAGTACCAAATCAGACCTGTGGAGAAACTGACTCAAAAATTTCAATGCAAATCACCACAGTCACAAATTAATGCTTACCTTAGCAGTGTGTCTTAGGCACTAATCCCATGTCAGAGAGGCAGCCAAGTGCTACCCTGATAATACTGTGTAGGCTGTCCAGAGTGTAACTTTATTGTTTCACACATAAACAAGACTTTAAGCAACTTAATTATTCATCAATCTGTTTGATTTCTAAAGCATGCAGATATGATCTAGTCTTCTAAAAGTTTGGACCACGCTTCAAGTAGAATGCTCCACCCTGTCCCTATGCAGTCCTTTAAATGCATATTAAAGAAGGAAAGAAAGATAATCCTGTGATTAATCCCAAGAAATAGGTTCAAGGGGAATCTCAGGCCAGTGGCAGAGTTGGAGATTGGCTTACTCAGTAGCTGTCAGTTAATATGGCTTAACCTGTCAGTGCCTTCATTCTCCATCAATGAAGGGCAAATAAGAATTCACATTTCTCTGGTACTGCCTGTCTTAAAGCTTTCTGCCTTTAAAGCTAGATGGAGACTGTATGTTGCACAGTCTGTACAGCTCTTATTGTATGGTTTGCTTTAAGTTTCAATAGTCCCTTTGGTAAGCACATCTACAGAGGTGCTACCTGTCAAACACATAGAAAGCAGTGGTTATTCCAGGGACACTGGCAGGGAACAAATATCAAATGTTTCTTTAAGTAAAATACTAGAGCTGTACAGAATCAAAATAATGACTTTGTGTGAATGGATCCTCAGTAGTCCTATGCTCATATGAAAACAGCAAACTTTTCTTTTTCCACTGATTTAACTTACTTTTTTTCCCATTGTTCCTAGACAAAGACAGTGAGGTTTAAATTTTCAAAAATCTTCAAGGAAAATTGCTCTGGGCAACTCCCCGTAACATCAAGGAGAATTGCAAAGGTAAAACTGGAACACTGGAAAGTCCTGAAAACCTGGCTTAGTTATATGCCATAAAAATAAGGGTTTTAATAAAAACCTTGTTAAATGTAGTAGCATGAACATAAAACTAAAAAATATGATCTGTAGGGAAATTAGAGAGAGACAGTGTCTGTCATTTTGTAGGCAGACTGTTTTCATAACTAAACATGCTTGAGCATGCTGGATGTTAAATACCTCATGATTTCAAAAGGGCCTTAAAAAAAAAATACTCTTTGAGGCATGCCTACCAACTCTGTTGCCATGGCAGCTGCAAGCATCAGTGATAACCCAGAGTTTCTTGGTTATAATGTGCATGCAACCCTATTAACAAGTCCAATAAAGTAGTCCACATTAGTGATAGATGAGGTCGACTGGTGGCTCAGTCTCAAAACTTGGAACCCAATCAGAGAAGATTTAGATCCAAGCAAGGTCTGTTTCTGGTACATCATATCCTCACGTCTTAATGATACTCAAATCTTGAAGACTGATATTACCTTCCAGACAAAAGTTTTAGCTGAAGCTTGCAGGCTACCTGTTCTTTCAGCTGCTGCAGTTTGCACTTGCAAGTTAGGAAAATGAAGCACAGAGAAATCAGAAAACTGAGCAGCAAGAATTTAAGATCACGTGTTAGGAATCAAGAATAAATACTGTTCTTCTGCTGTCCCTCAGCTGGGTGAATGTTGTTTTCATTACTCAAGCGTCAGCTCTTCTAAAAAAATGTCGCTGACAGATTCTTGTTTCCTTTCACTTCAAATCTGGGGCATGCCCATCCTTTTTAATGCCTCCCTGGAAGCAGAGGAGACAAGGACAAAGCACAGAGGGGCAAAAGTTAAAATTTTTCCTACTGCTTAGCCTCAGATCCACCACTATGGGGGAATTTCCTGCCAGTGTCTAGTGATGTTTTGCCCTGTGTCACTGAAGGAGAAGGTGCATGTGGTTATCTGCTTTCTAATGCTTACCTGCTACCTAAGCCCTGCAGAGTGTCTGGTAACATCTTCAGGAGCAATGGCGATTCTGGAAAAAAGGCCCTATCATTTTCCCCAGGGCATTTCAGGTTCAAAGCACAAAAATTTCCTGTTACCTTGTCTCTGCATTACCCTTGCCTGTTCAGAAAATAGAGATGATGTTTCCTTTCCCTTCCTTGCTGTATGTTCCCTGTCCTTACCTTGTCAGCTACTGCAAGCAGGAGCTATCTGCAATGACACGTGTGCACCATGTTCACCAAAACCAGGCCATTTTTCAATCGAGACATCTTAGATATGGTAGTGATATTACTGGTAATAAATAATTACATGAAGCTGGTATTTCCCAGTTCTATGAGATTTAGACTTTGTTTCCCTTGCATACCTGAATAAATGAGAGAATTTCTGCCAGAGGGAAAATAAGCCCTGGTTCTGGTTTTAAGGTTGTTAGCACAACCTATATGCAGCTACCCTTTCTGTTTAAGTGACTTTGCTTTTCTGTTTTTCCCCAAGTCCGTTGCCTTTGTACACATTTTCGGACCCAAAGAAGTAATTTATTCTTCTGTCAGACACTGCTTTAAAGTAAATTAAAGCATTGATATGCCACTGTATATTAACTCTCCTTTTCTTTAAGGCATCTGGAAATAAATGTTCAGATTGTTTGAGTGAGGGAGGAGGCAACTTTCTGTAAATCTCAAATGTCTTGAAATATACACCACTGACATATATTGAAACATTCAATATATCTCAACACAACTTTCACCCTTATAATGGAGATTTCTGTGAATGGACCAATCATCTTAACTACTAGACTAGAGAGAAAAACATGTTTATTTCCCATGTTTTATTACTCCAATGCATTCATTTCAGAGTTTTGTGGTGAAATGTGGTGGAGAAATCTGTTCATATTGCAAGCAATGGGATCTAATTCATGATTTATGCAACCTAAACCAGCCAGTTTTGCTTTTTCTAAGTTTTCCTTTAAGGGACAGTAGACAATTACTGCTCATCTTTATTCCAGAATACTGTAATTTATATTAAGGCCTGTCACTGATCTATTACACTAATTATAAAGTAACATGCATATATTTTCTGAAGCTACAGTGGTATAGTCCCACTACCATTAATACTGGAACTATGCACTGCTGGATTTTACAGGACTACAAATTAGATCCAGATCAGACTTGGTTATGCAGTTAAACCTTTGCTACATCAACTATAGTGCAAAGGCCTGATGCATATATGCTTGCTTTATGCTAGCTGTGAGAATACAGATGATATTTGGTGTCTTATAAAGACTGCTACTGCAATATTAACCCATAAAACTAACCTTCTGAGAAAATCCGAACTGGGAGTCACTTACATGGATCTACCCTTTGTACTATATTGCTGCATCATTTTTGATTTTGCATCAGAAGCCCTAGAGCTGGAGTTATTGAATCATCCAACTTCAGCCCACATTACTTCTTAAATTCACTTGTTGGTTTGATAGCATATATCTTACCCTGTATGATCTTACTGAGGATAGGAAACAGACCTATAATAAAAGTACATAATATATGCAGAAATGTGAAGTCATGCCAACATTTTTTGGAAATGGATCCAAGATTCCATTTTGGTTAAGATGAGAGGCAGAAGCTTCAGTTATTCAGCATTGCCTTGAGGCAGAATTTAAAGTGGGAGAAAAAGAAAAAAAGAAAAAAAAAAGCTCTGTGATTGCTAAAATGCACAGACGGGCAATGATGATTTCAGTTCTTCAAATAGCTACACTGTAGAATAGGGCAGGGTAAAGACAGAGTGCTTTGAGGTCCCCTGATGAAAGGTATTATCAGTGGGCTGAGTATTTTAATTGCTTCTATAATGTTGATTCCAAAGTTGAAACCACTGAAGCTGCATCACTCTTGATATGGCGGAAAGTTCCTGTAAAGGAGAGGGAAACAGAAAGAAGAATACTCTTCACATTTACTGTCATTTTCAATCCCTTCTCTTTAATACCTTTACTTCTGGCTGCCATTCTCCTCCTTGACACTCTTTCCATTACGTCAACTGAAAAACATAATTTAAAACTTTGCAGAGAATACAAGTGGAAGAGGTTCAAGGCAAAATACAAATACCCAGCAGAGCATGTTTTTTTTTTTCCTACAACTAAATTATACTGCAAACAAACCATTCAAACAATTTCAAAAACCGTTTTTTCTGAATTATTATTTTCATGTTAAATTCACTGAGGTGAAGAGCATAAGATTTCAATGGGCTGCAGTGCTCTTCTGGAGAAGAACAACTGGTATATTTTGTGCAGGTTAACAGGTATAAAGTACTCTTTCTAAGTAGAAAGGATAGGTATTTCTGGAAGATCTTTGAATGTTTTCATTGAGTAGCTTTTCTGTTTTACCAGTGAAATCTGGGAAGACCAGGGCTGATTTTGCAAATTCACTACCTTCTCCTTCCCCATCCTTCCCCTAGATTAGGTAAACCAAGCAAATTTTCATTCCATGCCAGAGAATGTGTTAAGCACTGACCTCCCCCACCCCCCAGATGCTGCTTTCTAAAAATTATTTATACTAGTAGGATTAAACCTTAAATATCTCCCATGAAGACACTGTTTAATCATCAAGCAGTAGTGTGTTCAGTTGCCTAAGTTTCCTTATCTTTACAGCTCTCTTTTTGTTACTTAACCTGCACTCTCCGGGAGCAGCTTAAACCTATTGTGTTGGACTTTGCCTTTGATATCTAATGAGAAGAATAGGTTTCTAGTATGCAAGGAAGACAAGCCTGGTGCTGAGCCGGCCTGAGGGCTGCCCCTGAGAGTATAGACACAGCTATTATCTTTCTTGTGAAGACATTGCTGTTCCATAGCTCCAGGAAACATGCAGTAAAATGTTCAATTAAAGTGGATTACATGTTCTTAGCTGGTCAGCTGTAATACCTAGGCTTGAAAATGTATTAAGTGATCCAAGAAAGGATGCTGTTTCTTTACTAGCCTCATAATACTGTCCTTTATGCTTGTGGATGCATTTTGCTTTCATATTCCTTTGCAATTTTTCCTGGGAGCAATCCAGTTTTACATAATGGTTCCTTTTACTGCAAACATTATATCCTGCACAAAATCTGGTCCAAACACCTTTGCATTGCAACAACTTAAGCCAAGCAGGGGGTTTATTTACTTCCATATTCCTTCCTTGCATTTCGTTTTTTATTATGTACATCAAGTTCTTTCATTGCTTGCCAGTTCTGCCCCTGCAAATATCTAGGCTACAAAACTTTTCAGGAGTGAGTTATCCAGGCAGTTCAATTTCCTTTGTTCTCATCCAAGATCAGTTCAGTTTTGACATGACATAAGAAAGATGTAAGATAACTAAACACTACTGCAACGCATACCTTTATTTCCTGCTGTAGTGGCATGACAATAGAGTTGCAAATGTTGTACCGTGTTAAATGGTAGGGATTGCTCTCCATTGCAATTTTTACAGGAGGGAAAGAACATGGTGAGTGTTAGACTGGAAGAAATGAAGCTCTGTTGGAGCAAGTCCCTGAGAGCCTTTCTATTTATTCAAGTTCAGTGTTTTAGGAAGTCATTACAATGAGCTATCCCGAAAACCAGCTCAGCAGAAAAATGTATTTAACTGAAAGCCTTTGTATTCAGATCTCGGGGCAGACACAGTATGCTGTGTTAATTCATGAATTACAGCTATTTGTTTAATCCCCTTATTTCCGCCTTTCAGCCTGGCATCGTTCCTTCTCTTGCTTGCAGACACACAGGGCTAGGCAGGTCCATTACATTCACCCCAAAGCCCAGCAGAAGCCTGCCAGCACATCCCAGGCTTATCTTTCCACTGCTTCAAGATTTCTAAATGCAACGAGTGACTGCAGCTCTTGCCTCTAGAGGAGCTACTTAAGAAAACAGGTCTTTGCTTTACTTTATCGCCATATGGAATGCCCTCCCTTTGACATGAAAGTTCGATTGAATTCTTATCCAGTCTGTCTCTTCAACATTTTTAGCCAAAATTCCCTCAGGACTAAGTATTGTTACACCACAGTAAATTTATCAGCCAGTGTTGCTGTGTCTCACCATGAAGTAACATATAGAACTGGCTCCATTTCTTCTTCCTCCAAACTGGAATCTCAGCTGGATACAGGAAAATGTGAGCATTTTTAAAATCTCCTCAGCATCAGAGGTAGACCCTTTATATGGAACGGAGAGCTGCTCCTGTTTTAATACTTACACATTTTAAGGTCATTCTGATTTTGGCCAATTCAGCCAAAATTGTAACAGTATCTTTCAATGGTACAAAAGATGGAAAAAGCCTCCCAGTTGATAACTACTCCAAGAATTCTCAACACACCGGTTACAGCCTGTTGCAACCATGTTCTTTTCAAATGGATGCACACTTTCCATTATTTCCTGGAGGATGCAGCTTAAAAGACCAGCAAATACTATGTAATTGATTATGGCTTCACTTAATGGAATGATGGTTACACACAGCTCTTTGCTTTTAAGTCAGGGATGGAGACACAAGTTTACTAAATAAATTCGTGTGAGTGTGCATGTGTTAAGGAAGGGAGAGGAATACTCTTACAGGAGGCAAATGGTAGGCATCATGCTTATTTTTAACTATTGTTTCTATGGGTAACAGTTCTCAAGTTGTTTAGAATTATTTTATCCAGACCTAACAAAGAGTAATTAAAAAAAATCTTTTCCTTTTAAAATATTTCTTTTACTCCAAGGAATCTCACTCTTACTCTTTCAGACTGATCTTTCTGCATATGCAAAAGTAGCAAATAGCTGAATTACGTACTCTGTAGCCATCAATAGTTGACACAGCTATTTTCTGTTCTAAACAGAAGAATGTATGTTGGCTTCTGAGCACTACTGGCTAGCTTCTTGAAAAGTGTGAATTGTAAAAATGGGTAATATGATCTATAAAACTGGAAAATGTTATCACACTTAGGAAAAGAAAGAATAGCTGCTGCAGAAGATTTCTCGTTTTTTCTTCACCAAAAGTGAACTTGTCAGAGCTATAATTGTTTGCACTGATGTAACTACAGTGGAGGTGTTACACAGCCAGCAAACTTCTCTGGTAAAGATATGGCTGAGCACAGTTTTCAACCCTACGACTTAGAATGAGTTTATGGAAACCTCTTTTAGTGTAGATGTCATGTGTCTCCCTGGATTTGTGGAAGTAGGAGGGAAATCTTTATACTACCCTCATCACACTGGTTCAAGCTAATAAAATATCTCTGAGAGATCCTACAGTGTTCTGGGAAGATATATCAGCTCATGATTTCCAAAGTCACTATTTTGCTAGAGAATGATGTGATACTGTCATTACTGCCCTTAATATAACAGGAGAATCACATGACCAAGAAGTCATAGTGCCAGGGCCACTTCCCATGGGAGATGAACCAGATTTTCTGATGGAAGAGGTAGCTGAGACATAGGGCGCACATATCCAGAGCAGATTACATTTGCATTAACTGTTCTGGCATCTAGTTCAGTGTGGAGTTCTTTATAACACTACAGTGAGATGTTATGGTAGCATTAGTTAAATACTGCGTTTTCTCTTAGCATGAGTTATCACAGTATCAAGCCATTAGTTAATGGAAACCAAGCACTGTGGTACCACAAGCAATCATTAACATTTCCTGGAAAACACATATGATATTTCCAGAAGGCATCCTAAACTACTTTTTTAACTGCTTTGCATTCCAGGAAAGAAACACCACAAACAATAAACCCTTGTAAACACTTTTTTAATAGCTATCATTTCAGAATTAGGGGGAGAAAAAGAATAATAAAGAAAAGAAATAGTCTCAGTAGATGAGCTTCACTCTTGAGCTGAGATCTGCGTGAGTGTAACGTCTCAAAGCTCTGTACAAATACTTAGGACTTGTGTCTTTGCAAGCCATGTAGCTGAAAGGTGGAAGACAGGAGAGGTGTGGGAGAGGCTTTCACTGAGCAGTCTGCCATTGTAGCATCTTCCTACATAGCTTACTTACAAAAGACCCATTTCAGTTTTATAAACCCAGAGTGATTTCAAACTGTTATCCAGCATGCGGTGTTTGCAACGTGTTGTCTTAAGACCCGCAGCCAGGAGAGCAGGTGAGTAACAGGTAAACAGTGGTACATAAAAGCAGGGTGAAGAGGTGACATGATGGGTTTTGGACTGCCACAGATGTTGTATTTCCTGGAAAACAAAAATATTCTCACAAACCCAGAAGTATGAGCAAAGACAATCAAATCCATGTGCAGAGAAAAGCTAGAGACATTAGACTGAGGACAGAGTCCTTACTATCTCATGCTGGGTGGACACAAGAGATTGAGGAACTGGAAATCAATGAGGTACAAGTGTCAGGGATAACTGGAACATTATGTCAGCTTTTAAAGGTATTTGATGACACCTAACACACTTGTACTATGAATGTCTTAAAAGACCTAGACAGAACACCTGGCTTCTCTCTTTGAAAGAAACTATGCATGAATGCTATGAACCTTCCTAAGACAAAGTCATTCTGCCTGAAAGACATGAATGGTTTCCAGTGAAAGAGTCAGGGAAGGAGAGATCTGCCACACTTAGATGTAAGGTCTTTAGGAAGACCTGTTTAGTGTCGTGGTCTGATAGATGGGCAGATGGATGGATGGATGGATGGATGGATGGATGGATGGATGGATGGATGTTGGTCCTCTTTTGGTTGAGCATACTGGATTCTTTCATTTGTATTAGAAGTAAAGTCAGGCTAAGGGATTCTGTTAGTCCATACTCAAAGAGACTGAAACTGAATAGAGCCTGTTTAGATTTTGGAATTGCCCCCTGACAGTTGGCCATGAGGGAGTATGATAAGAGATGATGCCTACGGTTACATGAACTATTAAAGTCTTGCTTACTGAAAATGTCAACACTAGTGTTGTGAAACACCTGGCTCAGGCTTTATAGATAGATTGCTGAAGAAAGGAAACTTAGCCCTGAGAAATGCTTCTGCATACCAGGAACTCCTGAGGAAAGGATCAAGAGAAATCAGCAGTGGTTGATTCCTCTGCTGTAGTTACTGCCTTTTAAAGCTGTGGGGGAATAGATGTGTCTAGTGACTCTGAGAACATTAAATCCTAGAAGAGTCATGGACACTGATCAAAAAATGAGAATAAGAGAGAAAATAGTTCAGGAGTTTGTGAGTTTAGTGACAAACCAGCAACCTGCACTCATAAAATATTAGCTTTAAAAAAGGCTGTCTGCTCCACAGCCACTGTGACACATGAGGGTAATAAAGCCTTATGCAGAGTGGCAGGAAGAATTCAAATTCCTGCTAATGCCCAGCAAGTGCATACTGACATTGAAATAACCGAAGGTATTTGGGGAAAGTTGGCAAACTGACCTGAAGCAGCTGAGACCTCCAGGTTCAAAAAGTGTCTCAGCTGTTGTCAGCACTGAGTTTGAAAGAGACAATGTACATGAACTATGCAGAGGCCCAACACGACATCCTCACAAAGAGATAAAATATGATACAATGGCAATCTTTGGTCCTGGTCAGCCAGCAAATGATTGCAAAAAGATGCAACACCAATAGAAATGGTTAAAGACAAGACTCAGCAACTTGGCAGGAGATGGTTTGCAATAAGGAAGCATTCAAAGAAGATACTGGGAAAGGTGTCTGCAAGTTCACAGCATTTCAGTAAAGATTCAGCTTACTTTCAAAATGGAGTGATCTCATAATATCAGCTTGTGAGCTGGTTTTACAGAGCATAGTAGCTCTATTCCAAATCTCTGATGCAGCACTGAGCAAGGTCTTTTGTTTCTCCAGGGGGTCTCCCCACCACCATCACATTTTGTCCATCTTCCCTGCATTGTTTGCAAGCTTTTAAGGCCAGGATTGCCTGTTGCGATATGACTAGCAATGCCCTTGTCAAAACTGTTTTCCAAACATCAGCCTCTCACAAATAATGTTACAGCACAATGCAGTGACAAGGCTGTGCTCTGTGCAAAGAGCTTATGCTAAGCTCTGTAATTAAGACATATGGGGCCTTATCCACAGCTTAGAGAAGTCAGTGGAAACACTGTCTCGTAGGCTGGATGACAAGATGGTGATGAAGCAGATTTTATTTTAAGGAATCATTTTTTCTATTTGGGGATATGGTGAGGCTTTAGGGAAGAACTGTGCTACTAAAAGGCAGGAAAAGGAAGAAGGGGGAAATTAATAAAGTAAAAAAATGTGTATCAGTGTTATAAATAGGCTTAATCTGATATCTGAAATAAATTCACAAACAGTACAAATGACATTTATGTTAGTAGGCCACTTTTTTGTTTGTGTTTTTCTTTTTTAAAAGGGTCTACTCAAAATATAAGTAAAGATTCTTCTCTTCTTTGCAATGGGACATAAAATATCTTAATGAATAGAAGGTACTGATAGATGTAAGGAAACGAGAACCTGACTCCAGATAATTTAATTTTAAGTAAATCATAAGAATAATTCTCGTATTAGAATAGGACAGAAAGTACATTTTTATCAACAGTAGAGGAAAATGACAGCCAGCCTGTGGAGCGAGTAGCTGGCTGAACCACTACATGCAGATATTTAGTAGATTTGTTTATGTGACAGTCTGCCTGTTAACAGGAAAATATTGATTCCCCTGACTTTGCAAATCAGTGCCCTTAAGTGGTCTGGCCAGAAATTCATAGTACAGCAATACAAAAATGAAGTTCTCAAAGTATGAGTCTGGCCCTAAATGTTAGCTGGGCAGAGGGAAGCATTTTTCTTGCTCACAAAATGACATTCAGACTTCCAGCTTCCTGTCTTGCAAGGTATATGGTATGGGCTCTGAAAATAAAACATACAATAAGCGTGGTCTGTTGTAACCCAGACAATTATAGACATCAAAACAATAAATTTTTAAACAGTTAGGTAATATATAATAAATAAAAGATGAAGTGGAAAGCACTCACAGCTACTCCCCTAATGCATCTAGAAAGTAATTAACTTTTTTTTCCTTCCTTTAAGAATGTAATGTATTATATCCTGGCAAAGGAGGAGCTTGGCCATGCATCCCCAATGAGGATTTATCTGAGGTCGGGCTCGGAGGGAGCAAGGCCAGCCAGCCATTCTGCTGGAGCACAGCATCTCCCTGGTGTCGTGCCCCAGCTCCTTTCCCACTCCACAGCAAGGCGTCCTGGCAGCAGTGGCAGGGCTTGGGGGGCACCAGGGTGGGCACAGAGCAGGAGGGACATACCAGGTTCCTGCCACACGAGGGAGGCTTAGGGCAATGCTCTCCATCTCCTGCCAAGGACTAATGAGAAATTAATAGCAGCGTGAGGGGAATTACAGACAAGTTTGGGGGTCAACATGCTTCTCCAAGGGTTTTTGACATCTGACACAGCCTAAATCTTAGGTATAGCATGGCTGCCTAGTCACTAGAGAACAGGACTGGTATTCGTCTGAGGGATCTTCTTGGGACTCTGCCATTTCCAAACACCACCAGGGTGCAGCCAGGTTGGCAACTCCTTGGGGCCTGTCCTACCCTTAACCAGGAGCCAGATAGATGGAGGGCACTGGGGCAGACCCAATCCCAGCCATCAAGAACATGTCTGGTGTTGGAGCTGGACCAAGACCGGGCCGGGCTGTGGGCTAGGTGGAACCTGCTTGAGGCTGCAGGGCAGAGCTATGGGGAGCTGGAGACTGGCCCTGTTGTGGTGCTGCTGTAACAGGGGCTGACGAGGTCTTTCAGGGGGCAGTGGAGACTGCCATGAAGTTCATTCAGCTTATTTGAGCCTCTGGCTGCCTGAGCTGGCCCTGCTGAACAGTGGAGCGTGAGCCTGATGGAGGTCTTCTGAGGCAAAGCCTTTGAGGATCACTGGGTCACTCTGTGTTTTCTCCAGTGGGAGTGGGAAAAGGTCCTCAAGTGTGTGTTGCCAGAGTGAAGTTCAATGGAAACTCCTGAGGCTGGTTTAAAAGGCAGGAGTTTGCCAATGTGGGTAATGCATTGACTTTGGCATTTACAACAAATAGCACTAAATTGCTGTGCTCTGAGGTGTATTGCAAAATCAATTACTGCTGGGAAGTTTTGGAGAATGGAGATGTTGCTGAGGGGCAACTTTTAGGACAGTAAGAAACTTAAATACATTTATTTTTTTCTTAGATTATCTCATTGACTGCTTTTTTTTATGATTAATGATGCTTGTAATTAATTGTCAGAGATACTGGTGGTCAAGGTGGGTGATTAAAATTAATGTAGATAAAAAGCTACATCACATTAAATACAAATTAGGGCACAGACTGTGCAAAACTAGGTAGTGTTTTTTAGCAGATGACCTTTCAATGGTAGATACAAGGGAACAGATGATTTGATGGGTGGTTTTCCATGTATGATTTGCATGGTGCAGATGTAGGTAAAAAAAAAAGAAAGTATAAGCTTTCTGGAATGAAGAACTTCACATGGACATAGCTCTGCCTGGGAAATAATCAGACTGTTTTATGCTCTGTTCTAGTTCTATGAATATCCGTATCCCTTGTTCCATGGTTTCCCGCTTCCTAGTCTAAACCAGCTACCCTTGCATGTCATTTCATTTGTGCTTAAAGAAATCAAGTCATAACCAGGCAGTTTTGGGGCTGATTAATTCCTGGAAACATCTGGTGGAGCCACACTATTATTAGACATGAACTTTTGACATGATTTGTAGACACAATCATGCACAGAGATTAACCTCTCTTCAATAAGCGCAGTCCTGCTCTGCATCCCGAGCAAGACACCATGACCCAGATTTCCAGCTGTGGCTGAGCAGCAGCACAGAGTCGAGCCCCAGAAGGTGAAGGTATGACCTCAGTTCTCCCTGTCCAATCCAGTCCCACAACAGAAGTTAGAGCAACCTGCGCCAGCTGCCAACAGAGAGCAAAGTCTCCAGGGGACACGAATGTCCCAGCCATGACCCCTCCATTCAGTTGTGCTACAAAAGTAGTCAACAGGAAAACAGGAGTTGGAGAAAGTGCTAAATCAGTTTTGAGCTCCTGGGATATGTCCTGTTTGTTGGCTATACTCTCTCACCATGTTTGTGCTACACGGTTGAAGGTGCAAGCCAGTGTGTGTTTTACTAATGCAGAAGGAAGCAAGATGATGTCTTGCATACACAGGACCCTTGCAGAATACAATGTCAGAGCATTCTTGCCAGCTGTGCATGAGATACTCCTGCTCTTTTGTCTCTGATATCTTTTTCCTGATGTTTGTTGTGATACCAAAGCAAATCAATATGATAACCTGATCTTAAATAAATTGTGTTTGCAGGATTGATCTTGAACCATCCACATGACTTGATCTTGTGTATAACTTAGAGGCAACTGTCTAGATCTGGCACTGCATATCCAAACCACAAATAAACATGTCCTTAAAAGGAACACTGGTAACATTATAAAATTCACCCTGAAAAGGTAAGAAAAGCTTAGATTCATCTCCTCACTTCTATGTATAGATGTTTTAAAGTACAGTCTGTACTCATGTAGTCACGTGCTATTTGCTCCATGGGGAATGGTCTAATTCAGTCACACAAAGCTGGGGTTGTCCTGTGACTCCGTTGCTCATGTATATAGCTTTGTCTCAGACTCCATTGCCCAAGTATCTTGGGTACATCACATTCAACATTTCTGACAGTGAAAAGCCTAATTGACACAGTTAATGTACGGGTTAAGGCACAAGGGTATTTCCATTGCCTGATTTCTCAAATTACTCAGTATCCATTTATGCTGCTTACTATTGCATTTAAAAATCAATCCCCAATCATGCCTAAGTGACACAGAGGAAATCTGTGGCCATGGAGTCTCCAGTGTCTTTCCCACAAAGCCTGCCTGCCGTTTCCTTCCTTTCTGCCTCTCAGCTCTTCCATTGTGCTGAAACAGTTGTTTTGCCTCCTTCCGATTTTCCTCCATCTGAGGAGGGCAATTACAATGTGGCAGGAGATGAAAAGCACGTGAAGTTCAGTAGTTTGTTGAATTAAGCTGTTCTTTGGCCCTTTGGAGAATAGCCCCTGTCCACTTATGCTTTGTTTGAATCTTTCCTGATTTACACTGTATGCACCAATTTGTTTGTAATTTGATATAAAATAACTAACAGACAGTAACTGTCTGCTCTTCTCTATTGTCACAATATCCCCTGACACTACCAAGCACACCAGCAAGGAGGCTTAACATTCTAAAAACCTTTTTATTTCCCAATAAAGAAAGGTATTTAGGCTATAATTAGATTTTAAAGTGCCTGCAGTGGACTCCAAAGGCCACATTCACATGTATTCAGGTATATGAGTCCACTCCCATTGACTAAAATCTGCACTTGGATCACAGATTCATTGATCTGCAGCTTTCATCTGAGCCTCCAATGCCTTTTATTCTCTATATTATGAAGCAGCTTATTTTCAGCAAGTTTCTTTGCTGCAGCTGTTGCAGATACCTTCTCATTTGAAGCCCCTCGCACCACTAGCGGTATGACCATCTTCTGGAAAAATGTCAATTATTATCTCTATCTTTGAAACATTCAACTCCATTTTAGTTCGTAGACAAACTGGGACAGAGAAAATTGTTTTCAGAGTTCCAGAAATATTTCCGTAACTGCCTATTTTTCAATTAATTTCCTAGAGGATTAGGAGGAATTAAAATTTTCCAGTGGCCTGGGAATGCTACTAGCAGCTCCTTCCCTGTTGCACCAGATGATTGTCTCCTCAGATTTCAACCAAAATTCAGAAGTGATACACAAGGTTGTGGTAAATTCTGCTTTATCTGTTTGCATTCAAATATATTTCCCAAAGGCCGGGATCCCTCCCAAATACTCTCAGATTCTCCTGGAAGTAGTTAACAGCAATCTGCAATTTATAAAGAAAGAAAGCGGGTCTAGCAGAAATGTAAAATACAGAGAAAAGAAAGAGGCTTCCCCTTGCGGCGTGTCAGTGGGTCAAGAAAAGAAAAAGGTTTCGAGTCCTAATTCCACTTCTGATAGCCATCCCATAAGTAACCTTAATCATCTCACCTCCTGTTTCTCTGTGTCACAATTAAGGCCATAAGGGAGGCTGAACCAGAAGTCCATTTATCCCTGTGTCCTATCCCATGTCTGCTGTCAAACAGTAATAGCAACTTGAGGACAAAATATTAGAATGGGGGAAATGGGAAACAGGGGCTTTTTATCACTGTGGACTCGCATCTTGATGTTTTGTAACCATGAATGGAAATTTCATCTCTGAGCTTGTCTAATTGCTTTGTTAACAAATTTATACTCTTGGCTTCCGCAACACCCTGTGGCAATAAGCTCTGCTGTTTAATTATGCACTGTGTGGAAAACTCTGCCTGCTGTTTCTTTTAAAATCTTAGTTTGACAGTTTAATTTGAAAGCCACTCCCTCTGTGGTGCAAGAAATTATTTCTCCCTTTTCACCATCACTCATGATTTCTGAAATCACTCATATCTCATCCCTTTTCTTCATGGAAGATAACTGTGCTATTTAGTTTTTCATACAGTAAAAATTGTTAAAACAGTACAGAAACTATTCCATAACAACAGTCATACGTGTTGCCCTTCTTAGTACTTTTCTCAGTTACTTTCTGGTTCTAGAGAAGACAAAACCAAGACTGTAAAACTTAGGTGCATCACTGTGTTATTTGCTGGCTAAAAGACATGCTTTGCTTTCCTTTCATGGGTTTTTCTGGTTTGTTTGTTTTTCTTTCCTTCTTTTATCTTTCTTTGCTAATAGTTTCTGCCCCTGAACAGTGAGCTATTTTCACAGAGCAACCTGCACTGATCTATCTGAACATCTAATCCCTTGAATGGTAGCATTTGATGTAGGACTTGTCACTCTTTATGAATAGGTGGGACTATTTTTCTACATGTGCATCAGGTTTTCAGTTGATCAAATGATAACTTCATGTGCTGGTTTATTACCCATCACTCAGTGTCAAGCCATCCTCCTGCAAGTCTCCACAGTCAATTTTAGATTTTATTATTCCTCAGAAAAGGTTTCGCTTTTCCTCTTTGTTCTCCTTTCTGTATCATTCATTAATACACTGGAGAGCACAAGATCCAGCACAGATCTCAGTGGCAACCCCTTGCAGCATTTTCTGCACTGTGGTAACTGAGCATTTATATTCAGATTTATTTCCTATCTTTTAATCACCTATCAGTCCGTGCCCTTCTACCTCGCTGCTTAATTTCTTAACATATTTTTGGGTAGGGAACTTTCAACTGTGCTTAATCAATGGGTTCATGACAGAGCCATTGGCTTTCGTTAATTTTAATGCTTACCTGCTTCACAATGAGCTTGTAATAAGAAAGCTACTAAGACACAAGGAACCTAATATTTGTTACTGTTTGCACAAATGTTCAATAGCTCCAGAAGTGTGGACTTATGTGTAATGTGGTAACTTTGAGATGTGTTAGCCTTATTTCATGCTGCGTATGTTTGGATGTGAGTATCTATAGGAGCGTGTCTGGCACTCATTGTTTCCTATGCCACAAATTTTTTTAAAATCTTGGCTGATTTCAACCAAATTTGATAGAAGTGTAAAGGTTTAGTTAAAAACAATCCTTCCAGAACTAGGAATAAAAGAGGGCAAGTGAAGGGTTGATGTGTCATAGTGTTACCATGGAACTAGAAGTTTAATGTGAGCATGTCAGAGCACCTTGTTAGACACCAGAGACTGATAGAAACCGAGGAAGGACAGAAGCAGATAGTATGAAAGCTTCAGCTGTAGTAAAAATCTTCAGTCAGATCTTATGACAAATTAGACACCAGAGAATCCAACCATTAGCTGCAAAAGGCTTTGAAACAAAGCTTTGGTCACTCACAGACCATCTTATCTTTCAAAGCCCTTGGTGTAAACAGCTCAGCTCTACATACCCTACCAGCAGAGACAGTTGGCAGTCTACACTCCTGATTTAGCAATTTAGAAGACATCTATCAATTAAAAAAAAAAGAAAAAGAAAAAAAATGAGGTAAAAGTGGGAGAAGTGCCAGGGAAAATGTAACAGCTGTTTTACATTTTGCTTTGTGAAAGAAACTGATGTATGAAAATAAAACTGCCTGCAAAACCAAGTAAGTATTAACAGAATGTGGATATAAGAATAAGAGAATCAAGAGAACCCGAACAGTGCAGCACCTGGTCAGATCAACAGCTGTTTTATCTGAGGAAAGCTGAACCACACAGGCTGAACTGGTCCAATAAATTACTGATGTAATTGTGATGATGACAGTAAGCAAACTTACAGTAATTGAAACCTTACAATGTCTTTACTCTGCTGTATTCCCTTATCTGGTGTACCTATTGACTTCACTCTTGTTGCTTATATAAGAAACTGCTGCACACCACTGGCCTTTTATCTTTCATTTTAAAAAATCACTGCAAAACCATAAACTGATGTTATACTGCAAATTCTAGATTTATGTACACAAATAATTAACTTGCTTTAATAAACTTCTATTAGTCACGTCTGTTGAAAGCTGAAAGGAGCTTGGCAAAGATAATACTTCTTAATGAAATTTTATTTCCATGAAAATATGCAGGTTCTGTGACACTGATATGTTTACTCATTCATCTCAGTTTTAATGAAATATTTCACTCCATAACAAGGTCCAAACATCCCATTTTAATATTTCAAAGCAAAACATTTTGATTTTCATATTATAAGCATCTACTTATTTGGAAATAAAGACACATTTTTATTGGAGCTTTTTAAGAGGTTTAAACTTCAAAATTGCTGTTTTCATTTTCATCCTAGCAAAAAAAAACAATATATATATATATATGCATACACTAAAAATATCATCAGATGGAGACAGTGTATTTTATACTTGCCAAGGAATTGAAAAAAAAAGTTATTTGCATACCTCTAGAATTCAGAGCTCTTGAAAATCATGTCATTTTTGAAATTCTTCATTTGAATTTAGAGATTTTCCTTCAGATCTCTCTAACTAAAATAAGAAGTTGCAGAGTCATTAAAATGCTCAGAATTTCCCACACACCTGCATAACACAGAGGGATCTTCCTAAGAGAAGAATTTTTAACATATAACTACACATGGACACAGTGCACAGTAAGCATGTTTTTTTTTAGCAGTAAACAGCCCATTAATGTAGTAAGCATAAAGAATTGAATGTGCTTCTGAGTATTTAAATACATCTACAGTGTTCTTGCACACAGGATGTCTTCTGTCTTCATAACATCCCAAAACATTTTCTGCAACGTGGTTCTGAGTAAAGCCAGAATTCTGTCCAGACAGCATACGAAATCTCTTGCCCCACAAATAAATATTCTTTCAAGCAATTGATCTTTGTTAGTCAGGCAGATTTTCCACCATGGCTGTCCAGCTTTGCTTACATATGACATCTCATGTTGCAGATACAACTGCCAAGCTACCTGCCATTCATGTTTTAAGATTTCTGCGCTGGCACACACTGCATAGATGGGCTGGTTTGCTGTTTTCTTGTTTTAATGTGCCTCTTCTGTTCTGTTTCCTGTGTGATGACGTGCTTCTTCAATGAGCCAGCAGTGCGCACTGACAACCCAGAAAGCCAACTGTATCCTGGGATGCAGCAAAAGAACCATGACCAGCAGGTTGCGGGAGGTCATTCTCCCACTCTACTCTTCACTCATGAGACCCCTCTTGGAGTCCTGTGTCCAGCTCTGGAGTCCTCAACGTAGAAAGGACATGGAACTGTTGGAATGGGTCCAGCGGAGGGCCACAAAGATGATTAGAGGGCTGGAGCACCTCTCCTATGAAGACAAGCTGAGAGAGCTGGGGCTGTTCAGCTTGGAGAAGAGAAGGCTCTGGGGAGACCCTATAGCAGCCTTTCAGTATCTAAAGGGAGCCTACAGGAGAGCTGGAGAGGGACTCTGTGTCAGGGAGTGTAGTGATAGGACAAGTAGAAATGGTTTTAAATTGGGAGAGGGGAGATTTAGATTAGAAATTAGAAAGAAATTCTTTCCTGTGAGGGTGCTGAGGCACTGGAACAGATTTCCCAGAGAAGTTGTGAATGCACCATCCCTGGAAGTGTTCAAGACCAGGTTGGATGGAGCTTTGAGCAACCTGCTCCAGTGGGAGGTGTCCCTGTCCATGGCAGGGGGGTTGGAACTCAATGATCTTTAAGGTCCCTTCCAACTCTAACTATTCTATGATTGTTTTCTTTGTTCATTTGTCATTCTTCTCATTCTTTTTTCTGCTGAGTTTTTAGTTCTTCTGTTTTGATTTCTGTTGGGCTGCTGCTTTTCACAGAATCACAGAATCTTCATGGTTGGAAGGGTCCTCAAAAGGGACCCCACAAAACAAATCACCCAACCCAACAGTCTCGGCCACTAGAGCATGCCCTGAAGTGCCACATCTACAAATTCCTTAAATACCTCCAGGAACGGAGACTCGCCCATCTCCCTGGGCAGGCTGCCCCAGTGTCTGACCACCCTCTCAGTGAAGTAATTCTTCCTAATATCGAATCTAAACCTCCCCTGCCGCAACTTCAGACCATTTCCTCTGGTCCTGTCATTATTCACTTGGGAGAAAAGTCTAACACCCACCACTCTACAACCTCCTTTCAGGTAGCTGTAGAAATGCTGATATATGAGGGGTGTACCTCGGTGCACCTTCAGTATACTCTACGCTTTTAAGGGTCTTCAGATGCTCATAGATCACGTTTTGAAAAGGGCTGGATGAATACTGCATATTTGGTTCAGTTCCCAAACTGAGACACTGTGGGTGGGAAATGAGAAAGAAAATTTTGGATGAATGTGACAATGGCTCATTTGATACAAAAAGAAATGCTGTGTTGTGATTAGTTTAGAGGCCCTTTAAATAACAGGGCAATTTTTAAACAAAATAAAAAAGTCATCTTGGAATGATAGAATATCAAAATATTGTGTTTTGAAAGGCCAGATAAAACATATTTATATGCATAAGATTTTTTTTTTCTAAATGATACCATTCATCTCATCATATTTATCTAAGCGCTCACAAACAGCTTCTCCACACAAAAAGGCTTTTAATTTTTGATTAATTTACTTTTTTACCTGCTTAAAAACAGATATCCTACTGTGAGTCAATACTGGCATATTTAAATCACTAAGACACTTAATGAATCCCACTCTTTACCAGTAGAATTCACAAAGCTTCAACCACATTGCATGGGGAGTGTGGTGCACTGCACCAAACACGCTATTTGCAATCAGTGAAGGGAGCTGTACTGATGACATTGATTGTGTCTGGGCAATTGCAACCATGATTTTCAGTGTATCTAATACAAAAAACACAATTATGACTTCATGCCTCTTTTTGTGTCATTTTGCTCTCTCCAGGTCATGGCGTTCTTAAAATTTCCACCTGTTATTCCATTCAGAGTAAGCTGATTGAGGAAGCTGGTGGTAGAACATGACTAGCAGTCCCTCCTGTTTTCTGCCCTCTGCTTTCTACAGATATTGAATATCATTATGCTGCTCCAAGTGCTCTGTCCTCCTCACTGCATTTCTCTGTGTTTTGAAAGTGAAATACAAGGATTTTCAAACGTTCCTCTGCATCTAAAAAAGTCAGTAGTAAAACAGGATACAAGGAATTTAACATACCTAACCAAACTGGAAAAAGATACACTTTGAGTGGTGGTCACTCAAATGGATCATTGGCAACAAAGAGCTCTTAGCCTTCCTGCCAATGTACTGAGTGCTAATGAAGTATCACCAGGCTTTATGCTGACTCTGAAAAGACTAAACTCTCTTTCCTGTAACATCTTAAACACATTTAGCAGCTGCGTGCATAAACTCTGACTAAACTCTTCTGTTCTGCAGCATACTTTTCCATCTCACACTTACAGACTGTAAAGATTCAGCCTTGACTCCCTGCCAGGCTCAATATGAAGAATTCTATAATTATCAATCTAGTGATGGCATTTAAAAGCAAATGCATTATCATGCACAGAAATCATCTCATGTCCCCTACAGCGAGTTCCACAACAAGAACTGTCACTTTGTTTGACTGTAACTCTGGCTTATTACGTTTAAACTTCTTCCATCAACAGACTCCCCCAGCCAAAAAAATATTCTTTTATTCATAAAATAGCATGTAGTCAGCAGTGGCTGTCAACGTACCTAAAGGTCATATAATGTCAGAGTCGTTATTTTCAAATCATCTACACTCATGAACCCTACTTTGGAAGGCTAGCTATCAAAACAATAATAAACACAGAGCACTTACAGTGCTGCATGAAAAATTGTGCCTATCATTTAAGAGGTATGGAATAGAAGCAGAAAGATTCCTCCCCACTCTTCCTCTTCTCACTATTGTGCAACCACTGTATTTAGCAGACTACTATATTAAATGTTATTAATAGTCTGAACCCTTCTTTACCAGTATGTTTTCCTCTTTTACTCGCTTGGTAATCCAAGACAATGCAATTAGAAGCCATATTATCCATGGCAAAGTTGCCAGCTCTGTCAGACACCAGTATTCTACTCTGTCATGGATCAAAAAGATTAAAAGCAACTTTAAAAAGCACATGTTATGATGCTAAGTCTAGTAACTCTAGTCTGTCTGCTTCAGCTCAGATTCAGAAAATAAGCAAAGATTAATGTTTTGAATGGTAACTGAATTAATGGTCTGTCAGCCAGCTGCAGAGACAGGGGTTGCTGTTTTCGCATTTGTTCGTTTGGTTTTAGTTTCCATAATCCAGATAGCTTTCAATCATTCTTTGCAGCATGAGGAAGGCCATGCCACATCTGCAGTCTTGGGCATTGTTAAAACTAATATTTCCAGCCACATTCAAGGTGGAAGACATGGGTCATTGGTTCAACAGGTTAACGTGACTGACATAGATCTCACTAACTCTAAGAGTGATTACATTTATTTGCTGACCTAGATCTTCTGTAGATTAAGACATACTCCTACCTTCACCTTTTTTTACCCTCCCATTTCCTCTACCTAAAAAAAAAGATAAATTGGTTAGCAGATGTAGGCAACTGGAAGGTTTCACATTTCACCTCTCTTTTTTCTTTTCCTAGGTGACAAAAGCAGTGTAGGAAGAAAGGGGCTGAGATGAAAGAAACTGTTCTGTCCTTACCTCAGCCAGCTGTACCATGCATTACCCCACTCTCTGTTGATGTTTGGCACTAGTTTTAATATATCCTCTATGACACCTACCAGGGTTGAAACAAGAAGACAGACAGACTTTAAATTTGTGTATCCAGAGCTGACCATGTTTATCGGGGCTGAGCTGCATGCAATGCTCTGCATGAGCTCCAGTCAACAGAAAGCAATTTCTCCTTATATTACTGTGAATTATTTACTACAACATTTTGAACTGACAACCAGATTTTCCCCCCTCTGTTTAGAATGTTATTGCAATAAAAAGAAGAGAAGTAAATGAATAGCAGGAGAGGGGAAATAAATCCCATGGAAATGCGTTGGCTGATAAAGTAAGTGTCTTTGAAATAGTGCCTTATACAAGAATAATTGTACCATTTGTTGCAATGCTGTACTGATGTACTTAGGACCATCCCCGACAGAGATGTAGAGAGCAAAGCTCCAGCTAGAGCATCAATGGGATGGTGGGGCTTGGTTTATATGTTGTTAATGAAGATACACCCAAGTGGCTGGCCCTTAAGAAGGGAGGTTTGAATCCTTATAAACTACTGGCCACATTCACACACATACATGCAAACACACAGACCAGAAAAGGAAGTCTTCCCCATTACCAAGTGAGTGAGGACATGTTTGGCAACAGAGGACAGAGCAGACACTGTGCATCTTGTGTTCTGTCCCAAATAGAGAAATAGTTTGGGCCGAGAACAGGTCCCTGTCTGTTTCTCCCACAAGCTTTAGAGGGGAGAGCTAGCTCACTCCTGAAAAGAAATGTCACCTCTTACTGTCTCAGCACCAAAGGTAGCTTATAGAGGAGTGCATCTAAACCATCCTGTGCAGGAAAAGGCGCAAATCCACAAGTTCCATCTGGCTCCGGTTCTGGATTGTAGATGTGAACCTCCCTCCTTGGGTCCATAGCTCAGGAGTTTCCAGACCTGTTGCTGGTTTAGCTTTCATTTTAAGCAGTGCCAAATGAAGTTCAGATGCTGAGGACAGTTCTCTAGATGTGGTGTTTGGACCAGCTATCTTTTCCAAAACTTCCATTTTCTCCCAATCCAAAATCTAGTTTTCTCCTCAATGAAAGTTTGGGTTGATTGTAAAAATCTTTTCCACAACCTCTGGATCTTGCCATTAATGTCGTTGCTGAATCTAACACAAGTATGGGTTGAGTTTCACCTTCCTTTCCAAGAAAGTCAGCATTTAGACACACAGTTGTCATTCCCAAGTTTCCCAGTGAGGAATGGAGGTTTAGGAAAATGACTGTTATGAATGTTATTGCATAAGATTCTGTCTGAATGAACAGAGTATCCATACATTTTTGACAGGATGAAAACTTACTTGGACAAGTCAGCAGAAAGCTAGGCTGAGTGATTACCACAGGCAACCCTATGAGAAAGGGGTACAGCCAGAGGCACAAAGCTGAAGTGGCAGACAGGAACGAGAGGTCAGCGACAAGCTGAAATGCTGGGCTCTGTGCACACACAGCCAGAGAAGGACACTTGACAAGCTGGTAGTGCCGCACTTGCCATGAGCAATAGTGATGGAAGCAGCGAGTGAGCTTTGGGGAGACCCTTTCTGCAGCTGTTTTGCTTGCACACACATGCTAAGGTCTAGGCACCCGCTGAGTAGGCAGTGGCTGAAGGCATCAGTGACTCCACCACTGCTTTCCACCAATGATGGCCAGACTGCTTCCAAAGAAGATATTAATGTCCAAGGTGGCAGCAAAATGCGGTGGAACAGCTCCTCACATCAGCACTCTGCCTTCTTCCCAGCAAAAGCAGAAGCAAAAGTCTGATCTTCTGTGTCTCTCCCCTGAACTCAGCTCCTTTTCCACAGAGGGAACAGTTTCAGCTCTAAGTGGCAGAATGCTGCAATCACCCTGAGCCAAGTGCTTTATCCAAGGTGAAATCTGGGGGTCTGAGTCTGAGCCCTCTTCCATCAGCCCTGGCTGGCTGCAGTGATCCTGTTACTGAAAAGCTACAGACACATGCTTGGCCTTTAGCCACACAACTCTTCTCTTAGGAAAAAATATCTTTAATGAAACTTTTTCCCAGTGGAAGGGGAAAGAAGGCAAGAGGAGCCCCTCAGGGGATAAAAGGTTAGTGTAAGAAATGGATGCAGATGGTACAAGCAAGTGGTTGGGGACTGAGGGGGACACTGCGGGGAGGGGGGAGAGAGGGCAGGTATTAACTGTGGAGAGAAATAGAAAACTGTGTTTCTCTCTGTGCACAAAGGGACAAATCCAGCCATCCAGCCTCCTACCTGAATAGGTTTGTTCCTGTAGCTCTGCAGATAGTCCCAGAGCACCTGTGTGGTGGGAACAGAGTGGTGGGATGAGGAGCAATCCCATGCCCTGGTAGGGTGGGACACAGGGCAGTTGTGCTCCATAGAGCCTGCTTTGGCGATTGATCTGTCTGTGGTCACCAGCCCCAGAAAGTTTTGACCAGTGTCATCCACATGCAAAGCCTGAGAGGGATTCTCTCAGTTATCCCTCTTCTCCAATGCCAGATCCAAATATGAATGCTCAAGTATTCACTGGATTTACCCTTGACTGTGGAGCAATAAACATAACTACTTAAGACTGGACACTACAGGTGCCTGCATGCCCAGTCTGCCTCCTTTGCTTTGACTGCCAGACAGCAAAGGAAGGAGTGAGCCTCTGTGTCAACTCACAAAGGCAATGAAAACCTTCAACCATTCATTAGCAACACTCCTGTGAACAGATGTGTGAGCCTGCCTCTGGTAACTTAGGTAAGCCAATTTGAAAATACGGCAACAACAAAAGAGAACTGTCGAGCTTGTAATTACTGTGCAGCTCAACAATTATTACTTGTTGATGCTGTCCTGGTTAGAGGAATAGCCCTGGGGAAAGGCTCTGAACAAGCTTGTACTCTCACCCTCTGAATTTCCATGTCTGTTGTGGTAGACACTACACAAGCACTCTTTAGCCTTCCAAATTGAGATGAAATAGTGCATATATTTTACTGACTTGAGGCTGCAGACCCTGTTACTTTGGTAGGTCTGTCCTACCTGAATGAAAGCAGCCACTTTCTTTCCCTATAGAGGCAGACATAGGGTACATAAGGCACCCACAACCACACGCCTGCTGGCTCCAGCACCTCCACCATTACCCATCATTTCTCCAGGATACTCATTTATTTTTCAGAAGAGAAAATAAATAAATAAATAAATAAATAAAGAGATCTGATACCATCACCCCCTTCAAAGCGAGGTACAGGAGGTCTCAAGGAAGAAACATTGTAATTCCAGGTCTTAGACATGCCAGGCAAACACAGAAATCTGGACTGGCATTAGAAGGTGATCACTTTCCTTCACCTCCCTTTCCTCCACCTCCCTTTCCTCCAAATTGTTCCTGTTCACAAATATCCAGAAGGAAAATTCATAGAACTGTCTTCACAGGCAATAAACCAAAGTTAATGATCTGATGTAAAGCCACCGGAGTAAGAATATTTTCATATGGTCAGAAGATAGAGGAAGAATAGGCAGATATATGGCCTTGTGGGTGCCATATGACTCTCTATGTTACACAGAATCTGAACCCTTCTTCCAGCCTTTAGAATGGATACTGCTCAAATTTAAAGACCATAGAATTAAGTTTAATGAATCAATGCAGAGGTGCTCTGAAGCATAACTACCACAATAAGCAAAACAAACAGCCTTGCTATCCCAATGAAATTAAAAGTACACAACAAAATTGACTTGTGGTTAGCAGGGCTGCACGAAAGGAGGTATGTGGTTACCTCCTCAGTTGCTCCACATGTAATGAAAGGAGCACACACTCCTTTTTTGTTAGGGAACACTGAGAATCAGTTGCCTCCTGAAAGAAACGCTGCTGCACAACTCCAGATATGTTACTGGTACATCAAAAAGAATTAACATCCTGCCTCCCCTTACACAAAGAGAGGGGTCTCATTTGATGCCAAGTGGCCATGTGCACTGATACAGAAATAATGTCTTGGCAGCCAGCAGGAGTGAAAAGGAGCCAAATTACATCATTCACCCTCCTTTCAGTGGGGATAGAAGACTCTATTTACTACTTTGGCAATAGCCAGCACTGCAGCTGCCGCCGGTCACATGTAAGGGGAGCAGAGGGAAGGCAACAAAAAAATAATTGAATCCTGAGAACCTAGGGATCCTCTCCATAAAACATCTCTTGCCTGGTGCAACAGGGTGCTGTCCTAGAACTCAGAAAAGCTCTCTTCTGGTCCCATTGCTGTCACCAATGCCTGCTGCATGACCTTGGCCCATCACTTCACTTCTCCTCTTTTCCTTCTGCTCTTGGTTTTGTTTATCTGGCTTACAAGCTTCTGAGGGCAGAGATCTACATATTGTGTAAACTCTGTGCTCAGCTCAATGCTCTGCTGGTCTCATCTGGGTCCTATAGGCACTCCTGCAGCAGAATAAAAACAGCAGCAGCTGGTTTTCTAATAAGAAAGAGAATACATTCAAAGGGCCAAAAGGGGGTAGATTTTTAAACAGCTGGGATAAGTGAGTAACATGGATGTTACAAGATGGGAAATCCTGCCACTCAAGAGCACCTTCAGCTGTGCAAATGCTTGATGGAGTACAAGTACAATGATAAGAAGTCATCAGTATGACTAGAAGTATGGCAGAAGCAGCTGAGTAGTTTAAATATTCTTTAAGCTGAAAGTATCATGGAGAGGAACTGAATTAATATGAGAAAGCAAGGATAAATGCCTCTGTGAATGATTGCCAGATTCGTTTTAATAGGAAGAGCCACACTTCATAAAGAATACAACTACATGGCACAATAAAAGAGAACAAGTGTTTAACTGTGTGACCTAACAAGTTTTAAGATTCGTCCATCTTCTTGTATGCTTCAAGCAACAGATAATTGTCATAGAAGAGAGTGACCCCATCCTAATTTAAAATGCATGCTCAAGTAACACAACTCAATTCTTGTTACTCAAGCAAACCCCTGCAGAGTAGTAATGTGATAAATGAAAGCTAAAAAAAACCCTCACAAAACTAAAGCCCTTCTCTCAGGATTGAATGCAGTGCCAATTTGTGAAACTTTTGTTACATATAATTCAACAAAACCTGCTAAAAAACTGAAGGACTTGGAGCCTCAGAGAATTTTTGTGTTTTTAAAATGAATCATAATCGCCCTACAGAGGGAAGCTGAGGAGACCCTTATCTGTGCCTTCTGTGCCGAGCAGATCCACAACTTCATTAGGAGAATCAGTGTATTTTGTAACTAAATGAGATTCTGTCTCACTGGCAGGCATATTCTGCTCACCGAACAAAGAAACCACTCACAAAAATGTTCCAAAGGGAGATGTCCTTAAAAAAAAAGTCATTGTAACACCATCAGACTGCAGAGTCTGCCAGAAATTATGACTTTGTGGGAGAGAAAAAAAAGACTGACAGGAATTAGGAAGCAAGCTAGATGCGTGCTACAAAAATCTGTTCTCTTGACCTTTTATTTCTCAGTTAATGCCTGTGAGTTTCTGCTTGTTATAAAGCAATTGCTGAGTTGCTTTGTTTCTCTGTATTCAAAAGTCATACTGCTGCCCTCCAACTTCTGCTCCAGGGATCTGAGTTTAGGGGCATGGCTGCACCCTCAGACTTGTTTCCAGTGGATTTTTAGAGTAACTCACCAGCACCTGGAGCCCTGGAGAATAAAGCCTTGAAGGCTTTCTCTCAAAGGCAACAGGTTTACTGTTCACCTCCTGGTGTGCTTGTCCTTAGCTGCAAGCCTGCAGGGGCCTGTTAGGACTGAGATGAAGAACTGCCTGAAAGTCAAATGTGAAAAATCCCAGCACTAAACCACTGGGAAATTCAGACTTCTCCATGCATGGCAGCCAACAAGGCTGCCGATCTGTAAGGAAATATTCAGACATTGCTCTTGCTTGGAGTCTGGCTGGGAGAGGAAAGGGATAATAAGGTCTCAGATCTGGCAAGTAATGGCAACGTAAGGCGAGCAAATGGAAAGGGGAAAACAACCAGTGAGTTGAGGATGCAGATGGTGGTCTGAGTTCCAGAGTAGCTCTGTCTGTCATGTTTTACTTATCCCCTTTAAGATAATCGAAACCCAAATGAAAAGGGGAGCTGGAGGTAAAACCCCAAACAAGTTTTTTGTTAGGGGCTCTTTTGTCCCCTTATACATGGCAGATTGGTAATTATTTTATTTCAGTTGTCAAATAAAAGAGCAGGAATTCCTCAGATGGTGAACATTTCCAATAATATATACATTTAAAGAGGGGCAGAATTTATCCAAGACATCAAGCATGAGCTAGGTGTCAAGCATGAGCTAGGTGTTCTCATTCTTCACACTCAGTTGAAAAGAGGTGGCTCCACAAGGAATTCCTTCCCAACTACCTTAGACACACATATAACTCAGTATGGGTGAAATGTTATACTTCAATATATCTGTAGTTATGGGAAATTAATCTCTCATGAGGTCACTGCCAGTCAGTAGACTCACAACTTGGTCTGACCCTGTGACATCATTACAGCTTGCAAACAGCAAGCCATCTCATACTTGCTCCAGACAGTCCTCAAACACCTCAAACACATGAAAAAAAGAAAAAAAGGTATTTTCAGCTTTTATGGAGAGAATAGCTAACCTGAGCTCTGATATTCATGGCAGAAGGAAAACCAGTCTGGAATAAGAAACATTTCTCAGAAAATCCCTTATTGATGTCTGTCTGTCTTTTTCATCAAAAAAGCTTTGTCATGCTGATAACCTCAGTCATGAGTTTTTGATAGGCTGCCTTCAGGCAATGTAGACCCAAATCAGTTAGAGATTTAAATCTAATTCTGAGACAACTGGTGGCTTCCTGTTTATTTTGGCTGGCTCTAGAGTGGCTCCATGCAAGCAAAATCAATATTAAACCCTACTCAGAAGTCAGCTGCTACCTTATGCATTCTGTAGCACTCTGGTATTATGAGATGCCAACATAAAACTCCACTAGTAAATGGACTGAATCATCCTGAACCACTTTCCATAAGCACATGTGGAAAATATAAGTAGTTTAATCTACAAGTGACTGATAAACTTACTACCTAAGCAAAAACATGCATGTACTTACCTTATCAAGGCAAAAATATTCTTTTCTGCTTTTTAATAGGTCCAGGACCTTTATTTCATAAACCAAGTTATAAATTTTACCTAGACTCTAGCTACCATTGTGCCACATCAATACCAATTTCTCTCCACCCTTACCACCATTTTATCCCAAGATGATTTATGAATGTATACACAATTTTTTTGTTTAGCCACATGGTTGTCATGTAAAGTGAAAGCCTGACTTCACTAGTGAAAGTTTACCATGATGTTATGCCAGCAGGTTATGCTATTCGTTTCAGAAGATATTTGAATATTTTCTGTGTGCTGAAAATGCTGTGAGAGTGGAGGCAATTTCTATTCTCTAGCTCCTGTAATCACATTAACCGCTAAGCAAAAGGAGTTAAAAGAGAAGGTTTATTTTCTTTATTTCTACAATTATTTATTTCAGAGCTTTAATTTATTTTTTTTCCAAAGACATAGAGTTTTGCTGCATGGTATTCACAGAAGGCCAAAAAGACCATTCAAAACTCAAAGCATCTTTAAACAACCTGGAAAAAGGGCAATTAATTGTGTTGACATTAAAAGATTACCGAGGTAAAGCAATGAAATTTTTAAAAGACTCCATAGGCTGCATATCAAAAATAAATTAATGTACATGCACTCGCTTGCCTTATTTTTCCTGAACCCAGTGAAGCAAGAGCGCTACGGCTGCTCAGTTTCTTGCCCTCCACCACCCCATTCCCTCATATGTCAAAGTTCACAAAGGAGTCAGAAAGGTCAACCCTGCCAATTTTTCCAGCACTTTACCTCAGGCGCCTCCAACGAGGAGGATGGTCTGTCCCTATACATTGATGTTTTTCAAATAACAATCAGCTCCTCCTCTGCAGATGCTCTACCCAAATTAAAACCATGCTGGAACCCATGGAGGCTAGAAAATTCATTAATGGATTTGAGTGAAATTGCCGTTTTATGGAATGTAATTTCACATATGGGTAGCTACACTATCTACGGAGTTCATGGTTGAAACAATTTAAAGCACTTCTCAACCTAACACAAAAGATAAGCTCGTTTTATGGGCTTCTCAGCTTCCTCTAGCCCATATTAAGCACAAATATATAATGTGAACAACAGAGCCTTGTGACTTAAATCATCAAGAGGAGCTGAAGATAGATTTATTGCTGTAAAAATACAGCCCTCTTCAGGGTGATATGCAGTGCCCTTCCATTTTAGAAACATAATCTGAATCATCAGCAAGCTTGGAGTTGACTTGCCAGATATCTTCTGCTCTAGTATGCTAATTTTTAAATATTTAAGAGATATATTTTTACTCTGGGGAGATGTTTCCCGTCTCCAATTGTTTTGGAGCATGACCGGAAAGTAAGAAGTTGTCTTCTCTGCAGAGAAAAAAATACAAGTGTTCTCCACTGGAAAAACCACAACCATTATATGAATAATTTGCACACCTCAAATTCAAAGCACATTTTAGTATGATATTAAAAACAATGGGGTTTAGCTTGCTTTGTTTTGTCAAAGGTCTTAAGTTTATCATTCCAAATCAGCATCCAGAATCCAGTACCTAGTTTTCAAATATTTATTCAAACTAGGTCTTCTGCAAAAAGTATTTCTTACCTGATTCACTTTATCATTTGTATACTGCATTTAGAAGATTATATCACAAGCCACAGGCATGTTTAATATTTTTGAAATTACGCTGCTAATATCCATATCAATTATCCTTTGAGATTTATGCTTAGTATAGATATTAATGCAGTCTGGCTTTTCCATTTTTACTTCTGCAAGTATAATTTATTGAGACATAAATAGTAATATTAATGCTATCAAGTATAAACATCAATACTTGACAGCACTGTGTAATTTAGGAGTTACATGCATCTGAATTCAGTTACAGTCCTTTCTGAATGCTCACATCTTAACTGCAGACTGCAGCTCACCAGGAATTCTGAGTTTTGGAAACAGCAGGCTGTCAAGTAATACAATACAAACATCTTGAAATAAGCTTTTCAGAAGGACAGGGGAATTGGCAGCACATGGTTAGGACATAAAAAATGCATGGTTTTCTTTTTTTTTCACTAGACACTCACTGTTTACATGCAGTAACCCTTTTTCCCACCTCTCAGTCAGTTTGGATTAATTATACTTTTGGTGTTTTAGTGTTTCCAGAGACATAAGAAAATGAAATGGAAGTAGCCTCAGTAAGTCTAACAACCTCCAATGATAGGAATGTCACCCTCCATGGGTAACATTCCTTTTCTCTGTTCTTCAATGCGTTAGAAAGTTCTATCTTACTGTATGAAATCAGGAGTAATTGGTAAGTGATGGTATGTGGTTTGGGAAAGAGACAGCATATGCGACAAGGCCTGGCCAAACAAAAATTTGTCTGATTTCAAACAGATATTTTTTTGGTGACCCATAAAACAAAAAATACCTTTCTCAAGGTGAAAGTTTACAAAGCAGGGACATCTATTGTTCAGTTAAAATATAACTGGCAGTGAAGGCAAGACCGTCTAAAGGCTCAGTCACTAAGACAAACTTTTTATCTCAGCTCACTGTGGACACAGACAATGTAAACTGGAAGGACTTGTCCTCTAGAAGTGTCTTTACCTCTCCTTTGGCTATGGAGAAGACAACAGTGACTTGGCCTAAATGCCTAACTTACATGGAGCTGCATAAAATGAACTGCAGCTCCAGTGTGTACAAAAGAACAGAAGATATCTAGCATTTGTCACTGTTACAAGTAGCCCAACATGTAGATTTTTTAATATCAATGGATGCACAGTGTTGCCTTTAATTTTCATCTCAAAATTATAGTCTTTTATTATTGTCATAACTGAGAAAGCAAGCAGTAGTGAAGTAGCACTGGGATATTTTAAGACTACTGTGTTATTTGTGTTATGTATTAGTGTATGTTGTTAGGTTGAGCTTCTTCTAAACTGACATTACCCCTAAGCAAAGCTTGCCTCCCTTCAGCTGAGGTGGTAGTATTATTATTAGAGTCCATGGCATACTTCACACTTGATTTGCCTGAAGACACCAAGGAGAAAGTACCCTAAGATGAGGCAAACTGAGAAGGAGACCATAAAAGTCATGTTGAAGGCAGAAGTTTTGTGTTGCTTTGGTTCAGGAAGCCTCCTGATAGCGACAGGTGCTTGCACTTTCCAAGAGAGGCTACTTCTTGTAAAAAGAGCTGAAGACCACGATTAGCACTGTGAAACACTCACCAATGTTTTAGTAGTTTAAAGTGTGACCCTGATCATGCTCTGTAAATATCTCAGTGAGCTTTTTAGCTCATAACCCTTTCAACTTGTATATTTTCTTTTTCCTTTTTCAGTTTGGCATTCTGTTTTTATTAGGATTTGCCAGTGTAGTTAAGTATGTATCTGAGAAATGTAACGGTGAGAGCAATGGAGAATCGTGACCTGTTGCATCTGGAGGCATCTGCCCTTAAATATAGAGTTTAATCTGCCAAGTGCAAAAATGTTTGTCTTTCTGTCAGAAAACTGACACAATCCACTGTACACTGAAAAGACTAACTAACTGAACTCTATAGTTGCTATGTATTTCTGCGAGTCTAAGTGTATAAGCCTTTCTGTAAGTCTAAAAAATACTGCTACAAAATTAGTATTATTTATTTATTTAAACATCCTCTGACAGAGTGAGAATGAAACGTATTTTTCACAAAAAAAAAAAAAAAAAAGAGATCTCCACTACCAATGCCACAGAAGTACTGGTACACAGAAAACGAATTTCCCACATCAGTCAAACTGGAGCTGAAGAGGCTTTGAACAAACCACACTGGCCCCAGCCTGACAGCCTTGTGTCCCACGGGAAATCCCAGCTAACAATTTCAGTGATAGCGTGTTGGTGTTTCCCAGCTTTGGAAAACCTGGGGGCAAGGTGGGGGGTGGAGGTGTGGCCAAAGATGACAGACGTGAAGGATCCCTATCAAAAAAGTATTGTTGACAACACAGTGGAAGGAACTCATTTGTGGGTGTCCAATAGTTCCGTAAATTCCATTTTGGAAACATTTTTGTGCATTTTTCCCCTCTTATTTATAATTAATGTTCTCTGATTGGTTGGGGACATCTTTTCTCTTTTAAGATTCCAAAATGCAGCTGACAATGCACTGATCTGGATAACTTTTAATGTATTATAGATTTCAGTAGTACTCATTGAATTTAGGCAATCTGACCAAGTTAAAATAAATGTGGCACAGACCATGAAGGAAACTATTCATTTACCAGCATGAAGCAGTTACTTTCAGGACAGATGTTTACTGTGAAAAACGCAATGATCAAATGAAAATGTCAGCAAAAAATACAGAGAGTTACAGTCTCTGCTGTTAGGAAATTTATTAATTTCAAAGCATCGTCAGCGGTACGTGGAAAGGTGAATTATTAAAAAGTAAATATAGGTTCTTTTTTAAAAAAGCCTGAATAATATTGGGGTTTTGCCTGCAGCTGTGCAGGTGATGCAGCCATTATTTTCTCAGCCTTGTTCTCACCCACTCACACACCTTCATTTCACCTGATGGCTGGAAAGGCAGATTTTGCTTTCCTTTGAAGTAGCTAGAAATGAGAATAATGACATCTTGCTGCTTCTTAGCCCTGTTTGCTGGCAGGCTCATATTGCTTCACAAGGAGCCACCAGCACCATTACCTCCGCCTTACCGCTGTGGAGCCCAGAGCACAGTGAACAGCAAGTTGTGTCTAAGAACAGACGGTGCATTGGTAGAAGCAGGAAGAACCCAAATTCTCCACCTGCGGGTGGTGTTACTGCAAGCACAGCATGATGGACGATAATCAGAAAGGGTTCCTGTCTTTGCCAGGGCACTCCAGGTGACCTGCCCATCAGTTTAGAGACTTCCTTTAGAGGTTCAGGTTCCATTTTCCTGTATGTGACAGGTGCCCTGTTTGCTCTGCTGCCAGTATTGCCCCCAAGTCACAATACCTTTATCCCTGTTTAACATCCACCCCACTGAAGCATCTATCAACAGAAAACCACGCTTCCTGTCACACTCATTCTGCTAAATTATTCAAGCCAGGTAATTCTACTATCACTTCATATATTACGCTCTCCATTTCCCTAACCATGTTAATAGCCCTTGTCAATCACACACTCGACTTCAAAGCAATCTTTTTTGATCCTGAGTGACCAAATTATACTGCACCTGCCAGCAGTATATGTGTATACTCCTCTCTGCAGGAAATAACTCACCTAATCCATCCTGGGCTTCCAGGGTCTTTGCCTTTTCTGTCATGTTGACAGCCTGTGTATGATGTTGTGTGTCTTTATCTTGTCTTTTCTCTGCCCCTGCCATCCCAGTAGAAGGGTCTTCAATAGTAGGCGTCTAATGACAGCAGGTGTTCTTGTAACTTACGTGTCCATATATGATTTTACATTTTGTACTGTGAAACTAACTCGGTTTCTAACATTTTGTCCTCAAATTCTAGCTGTAAAATATTCTGAACCCCCTGTCTGTCTCTAGGATGTGTCATCAGCAAGTCAGATTAGTACACTCCCACTTCTTGTGTGAAATAAACCACGTCTCTTCCAAGACAGTCCTTGGAGAAATCCATGTCTTTCAGGCCTAGATGATTTCATCCACCACTAAGGAGTAATGGCCATGTGCATGCTTGTGTGTGAGAGGGGAAAATGAGGCAGAATCTGGAATATTTGTTTCCACACTGAAAATCATTTGGAACTAATGGGCGAACACTCACAGCAGAAGCACAATAGAAACATCTGAAGGTAATCGTGGTGCTGCAGTTAGGGCAAGGTAGAAAAGTAATGTGGCCTCAATATAGGCTAACTGCAGCAGTGCAGAGGAGTGCTATCATTATCAGAGGATATTAGTAGTCTATACACAAAGCAAGAGAGGGAATGACAAGTGAGAAAGTGCTTTTTCCAGAGAACTGTATCACAAAGGGAATAAGATCTGTAAAGGAAGAAAAATATGGTGAAACACTGGAGATGTCAGAAAAGCAAGGTTCTTTTATGTACAGTAAGATTATCACCAATATGGCTCACTACCTTCTGCATGGAGGCATTAAAGAACAAAGGAGGTACTGCTTCAAATTAAAATGCGAATAAAGGAGGTTTTAGAACAACTCAATGAACTGAATTCTTAGGGTGGCATTCATTTGGCTGTTGCCCTCTAAAAGTTAGGAAACTGTCTGTGCTTGTCATCTAAACATCTAAAAGAGAAAAAGACCACATGGAAAAAACAGTACCTAATATCAGTTAATGAGAATTTTCTACTGGAAGTGCCTATAATTTGCCCTTACTATGATGTTAGATAAGACACACACACTTTTTATGCAATTAGAATTAAGTAAAAGAAATTTAAACATATGTAAAAAACCCAAGAAGATCAAATTCTATGTCTCAGACAGTCCTAAAATAAATTCTGTATAAAATTACTGAACTACTAAGGGCTAAGCTAGCTTTGTTACCTGGTAGCAAAAATTTTACTAAAGGCTTGAAGAGTCATCGGGAGTACTAGTGACCAATAAGCTTGATTTCTGGACCGTAAAAAGTGTTAGAAACTATAAAAATGAAAGAAATAAAAGTGTGTGTAAAAAACACCAGGTAAAAGCCAGCATGGCTTTGCAACGGACAATTGTACCTCACTTGTCACACAGTTCTAAGAAAAGACAAGGAGCAAAAAAACATAGCAGTTGATAACAGTCTGCTTGGATTGCCAAAAAAATGGCAATGAGAGCCTCTATGAAAAGGCTTATGAAAACTCACAGCGCAAATGGCAATAATCAATTAATAGCTGCTTTGAAAGAAGAAAAAAAAGAAACAAAAGATGAGAATAATTTGAGTCTTCATAGTATAATGCTGCCACTCATGATGCTACTAACAGATTGGAGCTGGGCCCGGTGCTCCTCCGCATATTTATAAACGTTGCAGGCAGCAGAAAAGAAAGGCACTGATAACATTAGCTGATGCAAAGTTATTCAGAAAAGACAAATCTAGAGTTGACCGTGAAGTATGTCAAAAGATCATAAGTTTTTACATTACATTAGATGTTATTAACTTCAGTGGGATGCAGAAGGGTGACATTCTTCTTACATATATAGGTGATGAAGATATACATGTGTACATATATGTTTACATGTATGTATAGGTTATTAAATATAGGCAGTTACATGGTAAATTGCCTAACGTAATTTCAGAATAATAAGTTAGAGTCCTTCAAGATTCTTTGAATACTTTGAATACAGGAGTTCACTACTCAGGAACTATCAAAGAGCATGAACAATTATTAGGAAAGAAGAAGAGAAAAAAAACCAAATAACATGCCACTGTATATTATTAGTGTACATTATTTTACCCCATCTCAAAAGGATACATGGAAACTCAGACAGAGAAGGTAATACCAACTTATGGAACCGTTTTGTTACAAGGAGAGTAGAGAGACGAGATAATAGATAATAACAGACTAGATAATAGACAACAAAGATGGAATATGGCTGAGGTAGATACGATGCATAGGAAATGGTTTATTCATTGTTTCTCACAATACATAGTAGGCAGACTGATAATGAAATTATCAGCCAGCAGTGTGAAAGCAAGGGAAAAAAAAGAGATCTTTCCACACAAGGCTAGGGAATTAATTCTCACATGATGCTTTGGAAGCCACAGCATAAATTTGCTCCCAACTGTCAGTGAGAGCTGCTGAATGCACAGCCAGGCACCTCTGGCCTAGAAACATCCAGTGCAGTTCAGAAAATTCTTCAGCGAGCAGTTCTCAAAGTTGCATATTTGTGCTGGAAAAAAAAAAATTCCCTGTGTTTTTGTCCCTTTTCTGAAATTCTCTTTCTAACCAGCATTAAAGCCAAGTTGCAGATGCCACAAGAAAGCTTCACCGAGACATGTGTGTATCTGCAGTTTCTGTGTACTTGAATGAGGTTGTAACCTCATGCAAATTTTTGAAATGTCTCCAATGTGTTTACACAACACAACTCTCTCTTAGAGAGGGAAAGAGAAAATAAGACACACAGCTTCCCCGTTTCCATGCTGTGACTGAGCTCTTTTCCTCACAGAATACCAGTTGCTGACATTCCTAGTTTTGTTACTGGTACCCCCAGTTTATTTCCAGATGTAATCCCTTCATTCTGGCTACAAATACAGGAGCCTGCCCTTTCCCCCCCATTTATTAAAACAAACAAACAAACAAAACCACTATTTAAATAAGGTCAAGGCAATTCTGTAAAAATCACATCCTCAGATGAAATGAATTACTGTAACATTATTGGCTTCAGTGGAGCTGTGGCAATTTACAGCAGCTGAGTATTGGTCCAACACTATGATTGAGTTATCAAGAGTGAAATGCTGCAATATTGATTCAGAAAAGTCTATTTGAATTTATTTTTCTAAATTCATTTCCTCCCAGATCCATTAAACATAATAGGGAAACATTTCTAGAATGTACATTAAGTGCAAAAATGTAGATTGGGGTCCAAATTCACCAGTGCATTTAGGTATTTATTCTCAGGTGTTCTTAGGCTCCTAAGTGCTTTATGAGTCTGACCCTCATAATTTAGGATTGCATCAACAGCCTCTTTAGCAAATGTCACTCACATGGATCTTTTCAAACGTAGCCCTAAATATTACCACTGATTTTTTTTTTTTTTTTTTTTGTAATAATAATATTCCAGTAGCTCTCATGGGGAGTGTTCTCCAACAGAGCTACGGACATATCCTGCCTTGAGATCTCACAGTTTATAGAGACAATATAGAGAGTGTACATGAAAATTCTCCCTTCAGACTAAGAAGGGAGAATGCCCCAGTGACATTTCTGCCCTCCCCATTCTATAATGACTAATTTCATCCAAGTACCTCAATCAAAATCATTCTTGAGAAGGAGAAAATGACCTTGTGATTCAATTTTTATCAGTCAATGCATCCACAAAGTCAAGGTTCAAGAAAGTATAAAGGGCTGTATTCAGATTGTGTGCTATAGACGTGTAATTTACTCATTGTAGCCCCTTCTCCCCGGTGATTATAAAGCCTGGCAGCAAAGCTGGCACCACATTTTGCTCCTTTCTCTCTTAAACTTAAATGGCTTCACAGCAGCATCACCTGAGTTATGCACCTCAAGCCTTTTGCCTACGTATACACTACAGACAGTGTTGGATAAAAGAAGCACACACATTCAAAACCAGCACTGGCAGCAAGGCAAAAGGCGCGGGATGCAATGTGGTGGTAACACAGGGCATAAGAGGACATTTTCATTTTAAGAGTCTTAATGATGAAGGAGGTGATGTCAAGATACAGACAGTGTTTCAGGGCTCCTGTGAGTAGGGAACGTCACTGTGAAAAGGAGGAGCAGGAAAGCCGCTGTTGGCAATAACTTGAGGTGAGGAGAGGTACAGCCAAGGACATTTGTGTTTACTTGGGGAATGAGAAAGGCTTAGATAAGAGTTTGGGGTAGAATTCAAAAGTGGGATGCCTAAAATACCACCCAAAAAATCACTCTAAAATAAAACACTCTAAAAGAAAATTGGAAACTTGTCACGAAGCTGTGGTGCAAAGGAGAGGGCATGGCCAAAGATAAGGGCAAAGGATCTTGCAATTTAGGCACCGAATTAGGCATCAGTCAAATGGTTTGTTTTCAAGCTCCACCACAGTTCGCCCATGTAATTTTGGATGTGGCATTACATCCCTCCCCCAACTCCCTATTTATAAAGTGCTAATTGTATTTCATTTCTAACACTTGACTTGTTTGTAAGTACCAGACAGTAAATTTGTTGGGGAATGGATAGCCTTTATACACACATATCTATAGATGTATAGATGCAGCTTTGTATAATAGAGTCCAGTTTTCAGCTGGTGTTCTGTAAAACAAATTTCATTTCACCAATAAAGCATGCTTGTAAAATTGTAGGCCTGCGTGACGTGAAAATTACAATATTGTCAATTTTAAAAAATGAAAAAAATAGACAATGAACATAGAAAAATAAATTATATCTTTGAGAAAAATATAATGAAAACAGAGTATTGCCTTCTCTTTACATGTACTTTTGACTCTTGCCAGCTCCTCAAAGATATTTATATTAAATATTTTTGAGAAGCCAGGACATAACCCCAAACAGTGTGCACATGTTAATACTAGGAGAAGCAGTGCTAACCTTTCTATTTTTACTGACAGTATTTGTAACTGGCATCTATAGTTACTACCATCATAAACAAGTGGGAGAGGGGGACAGTTTTTCTCCACTCTCTGTGTATTTATCTTGTGCGTCTGGCAACATTTGGAACCAGACCAAAACCAATTTAAGTCAATACTCAGTTTCATTTGTTCCCTTTATAGCCCATTTCCCCTCTTGGTTTGCGTGGGTATTTCCAACAGCAACAGAGAAGAGAAAATATTTCAAAGCAAAGCAAAATGTGGTTATATAACAACAAACAAAGGCAGGAGGTTTCAAGGGGAAAATGTGACTCCTGAAAATAATTTTAAGAACTTATCTTTACACAGACTGCTACATATGCTAATATAATTACAGAAGTACAAATCACACACAGACATACTAATGCACAGAGCAAATACAATTACATCAATGCTTATATGAGTATAGCTTATATTATTACAGAAAGAGGAAAAAGCTGTGGTGGTACTAGACCCGCATGCACCTTACATCTATGACACTTTTAGTATCATGTTGGCTTAAACATTTGCACCCCTCTTACACGTCCTCAGACTGGCAGGAGAACTGGATGAGAGCAAAGCTATCCTTTCCCCACCACCACTCTCCCAACCCCCACCTCCGCCTTGTTTTGAAGTTCTCTCTCTTCCTAGCTCTTTTAAATTATCATATTAAATTATCTCTGTGCACTGGAGAGGGATTTTATTCAAGTGATAAGCTGTTTATTAGTGGTTTAACTTAAAATGGTGTTCCTGGCTTCTTTGTGGTAGCTGTACTACAGAGCTCCAGGAGCAGTCAACGCAACCCACCCAGTTATAACAGTTAGGGGGAAATTGCTGAAATTAAATAAAATGTATTGAGTTAAAAGCACTTCTTTAATTCAGCTTTTGGAGGTGTGTGTCTTCTTAATGGCTCGCGGGTTACTATGGGAACAAGGGCTTTCCCCCCTCCCCCAGGTTTTGCCTTTAACTGTCTTTAGTGCAATGCTGCTCCATGACATTCTTTGAGCTGCCTGAGACAGCATCATATACTTTTATTGCAATACCTACAGAGAATGAAAAGGCTGATTGTCTTCTTTTTGGCAGTCACAGTGTTAGATAACACAGTTAATTGATTGTAATAGATAATTTGTTCTACTCAGGTTTATTGGCTTATTTGCTCTTTCCTTCTTTCCCTTCTTTTATGTATTGAGGATCTTAAATCTGTCAGAGGTTTTGATGTCTTTTAAAAAAAATACAAGGTTGGAAAGCAATTGGCAGTGCAATTAGTAATGTTAAATCAGCGTGAATTCAAATCATTTAACTTGCTGCTTAGCAGCTGATACCAGGAATACGAATTAGAAGGTGGAACTAAAATTGAACTATTGAAACTGGAAATCTTCAAAACAAAAGACCCTGGGTCTCAGCCTGAGAAGAACATAGACTTCTTTTAACACAGCAAGAAATAAAAAAGAGAGGGCCAGAACATGCCTTTAATGAGCACATGTTTGTTTGCTTTCCTTTCAAGAGACTGGCAGCTCTACAGTGTGTGACTGTGAGGATGGTTGCAACGGCGTGATGAGCATCCTCATACTCACTTCCTTTGGTTCTGACCAGCACTGGGCTCACTGCTTGACAGAGAAAAAGGAAGGGTACATCAACTGCTGCATTGTAGACCACTCTCCTCCACCTCCCACTGAAGAAGGGGAATATACATATCAAATATCCCCGGGTGTCCTTGAGGAAGGGTTATGCTGCCCTGTGCTGGGCTGCTGCACCTGAAAGAGGACACTGGAGCTCTTTGTCCCTGCCCCAGGCACGTTGCTTCCTACATCTGACAGCAAAGGGATACCACAACAGTGGATGTTTTTTCTTCCTTTTATCTTTTGTTTTAAACAATGTCATAGCTGAGCAAAATATACTGATTCTTCCAAGTACTGCCATCATGCATGGCTGCATTTTATGTACAGTATTTCCCAGCCATGGTCACTTTGCTTCAAGCTTCAGGGTTTCTGCCTACTTGTCTCCTGGCAGGGATGTAAAGAAAGAGATTTCCCAGTTCTCGCTTAATACCCTCCAACATGAAAAGCAGTTATTTTTCTCTGGCATTTTTGGTCTCAATTTTCTTTCTATCTTCCATCTAATTTTGCTTTGAATACTCTTTCACGGTAAAATTGAATTAGATCAAATGAGCCTTAGATTTTGTTCTGAAGTTGCTGAGTTCATTATCTTCCTGAGGCCTTCGCAGGACTCGTAATTTTGGGGTATGTGCAGAAAACCTATTTCTTTTACTTGTCCCTAGCTCCATCACAAGTCTTGCATTCCTTTTTGACAGCTTATTAGTGACTCAGTTGTTGAAAGCAGCCTGTGGGGGGCCGGTTGTCTTGATGCCCAAAGTGAGTGCCATGTGGACCAGTTGTGGTGCTGTGCCCTAAAAGGGTCCAATTCTCCGTTGGGTTAATTCAGAGTCCCACTAACAAACCTTTTGTTTTCCTGGTATTTTAGTAATTTCTTAAGTAGTGTGGGACAATAAAAATAACTAAGAGTGGACTGCTCATGTGAGTTGCAAGGTAAGCAGTAGTAAGACATGTAAGCAAAAGCAGTTGCAAGGCCATATTCACTAACCTGTAATACTAACATCCTCCCAGAGCATCCCATTGAGCCCCTCTGATAGCCCTGTAGCTCTGGCTCCTCCAAAGTCTTAGAAAGCTCCTGTGGATGAATTTGCTGTGGATGGGTGTCTCCTGGGCCCATCTGCTTTTTCATGATGCCATGTAATCAATGTGACATACAAGGTGGCTCAGCTTTTCTACAAGGTTCTGAAGACACCTAAAGCTGCAGAGCATTTACAAGCAGCCTAAATCCAGGTCCAGCTCTTACAAGCCAGATTCAAGGTGCTACTTCAGCTTCAAAGTGGACCACATCCTGGAAAGCTCAGGAGTAAGGCAGTTGCAACTCAGGAGATCCATCTGCTTTTCTGTTGCTCCTTGAGAAACTGGAGACCATCTGACACCTTGTGCCTTAGTTCCCAAAATTCTTTCCTCCAAGGTACCAATGAAGAACTCAGCAGAGGTTTGACCCTCATGCTTCTTCCTGCAGATTGCACACTCTCCATAAATACTTGTGCTTATGAAGGCTGCATTTCAGACTCTAACACATCTGAGGGAATTTCAGAACCAGGCTAAGCAGGTGCAACTCTACTGATAATTCCCACCTGCATCCGAATCTTAATTTGTTGCCAGTGTAACTGTATCACGGCAAAGTACACTCGGAGAACACATGCCGTGATGCTGCTCAGAAGGTGCGCTGTGAAGAAGAAAATGTCTGTTTCATTGTTTGGTTGCACATGACAGACCATGGAGGAGCTTCCATATATCATGTCTTAAATTAAGAAGTCAGTGGAGAGGGGCCCCTTTCTCAGTTTAATTTGGTTTTAATTCTTCACAAAATTCCCACTAAGGAATACTAATGTCACAGTGGAGAACATATCACTCAGGTGTGTCACACAAAGTCAAACCTTTTCATCTGACCTGAGAGATGATTTCTCTAAACAATATTATCATAGTCAAAAGGAATTATAATTAATTCATACAGTGAGCGTATAATTAACATTCTTAGAAAGGAACTGACTGCTGATGTACTTACTGCCTTGTGAAAAGATTTTTCTTAGGAGTGATAGAAATAAATTAAGAGGCCTGAAAATCTCTTTTTATTAGTCTCATGTGCAGGACGAGTACATTTACCACTTGCCAGGCAGTTTTTTTGAAGTATAATATATTATAAAACTGTACATCAAATAAAAATACAGAGTTGACTATTACAGAAATTGTATCCTTCGGTATTAATAGCTGAAGAACAACCAGTCTTCTCCATCTCCATATCTATCTACACAGTCAAGTTCAAATTGATTCTTAGACTGATTTATAGATCTGATATCAAAAAAAGCTGGAAGGCAGTTGCAGGGACATACTTATTTGTGTCAACTACAATGTCATCAGCTGAGCCTGCATTATTTTTTCTCCACACTGCTTGTTTAGTAGAGGCAGTCTCATTCATATTCGAAGTGGTCATTTATTTCTCCTTTGAAATGTTTAAGTATTAATTGTTGGGAAAAAGACAGATAAAGAAAAGCGAAATGGCAAAGAGCAAATCATGAAGACTTCATTAATGAAGTAAAAAACTACTGTGATTTTTCAAATTTTTATAGAAAATGTTGAAATATTTGGTTACACATCTATCCAGCATTTTGCAATGACATTTCATTTTGAAATTTACCCTCAAATAATATCCTAAAGGATGAAAAAATGTAGGGCAAAGAAACAAACCAAATTTGCCTGATTCAAAAGCAAATACCTTGTTGGACTCCAAATAATAAAAAACCCACTATTTTTGTGAAGTGCAAAAATGAAAACCATTGGATACATTTAAACTCTATTTCCTTCCTCATTTTTTCAGTTCTTGAAAAAACAGATTATTTGCACAGATTTATTTGTGACATAATGTGTTAATCAGGCCTCAAAAGCGCAACAGACCTGTTTGCTCTGTAATTTCTGCTCTGTAAATATTTGCTTCCTATCATACTTTATCACTTATACTGACGAGTAAATGATGCAATTCCTCAGGAACATAGCTGGAATTTTGTTGTCCACATTCCAAATAAAGGCTTGGTATTCTCATATTACTTTTACATGCAAACTGGCTGTAAAGGATTAAAAAAATATTACCTCTATACCTAGCAGATGAGCTGGCACGAAACCTACTGGCGTGCATGCAAAATTGTTTTAACTTTTATTTTGTTTACTCTGGCACCAAACAGCAGAGACGAGTACAAGTGACAGGAAGAGATGTAAAACATAGTACAGAGCACATGAAAATCTTCTCTCACGTAGTATCCCAAAGGGCTGACATAGGCAGATTTTTATTTTTTAAAAACTTTCATTCTTTTAGGTCAATGCACTGACTGATTTATTTATGGTTCTGGCAAGCTGTATTTGGACGGGGTTGGGTTTTCTTCTCTGTTATAGGGGAACACTGCAGTAACTTTTTTTCAATATGCATTTACACATGTTTAATTTTGGGGGGAAAAAAAGTATTGTCATGTAAAAAATACATTGTCCCATTTTTCTCTGGGCTTTGGAGTACGGCTGCCTTTCATTTGTTATCCAAGAGACAGGCCAAGAGTTTTAGACCCTGAATGTGTAGCACCTGAAATCCAGCTTAAACATGAACATGTGCTGCAAGAAATACCCTTTGCAGGTCAGGCTGGGTAGGAAGGAAGAAGTCTCTTTAGGCAGAAGTTTCTAGGTGTTCACAGGCCGATATGCGCACTGCCGTATAGGTGAACAACTTCAAAGTGATGTGACTTCCACACGCTGTGTTGATGGTGTGTCTCATTTTGCTGTGGCCAGTTGTTCTCTATGCAAAAAAAAAGGCTATATGTCCTGGCTCTGGAAGGCCTGCTTGTGCACTATGCTATGTCCGTTGACAGTTTCTGAAAACAATAACCCTATAGGGATTTTCATAAAGTTGAACAGAGCTGAATGGCATAGCAGAAGTCAGAAACACTCACCCAAGGAGCAGCAAGCAGTGCACAGCAGAATGTTGTGCTATTTAAACCCATAAGGATTTTGTTCTTGGAGCTGCCTTTTCTAGCAACATGGCAAACTGACTAAATTTAAATTATTTGCTTCAGACTGAGAAATCTTGGCGCTGTTGTCTATGGGCTGTTGCTGTTTCTTGTCTTCTGTTTATATAGAATACATTGTCCGGCTCATCTCCTTACCACTTTTTTCCTGTTTCTCAGGAGTTAAAAAAACAGACGTATCAATATATAAGAGAGTATTATAACTTCATATTCCATCTCGGTCATTAACAAAAAGAGCTTTCTGATCATTTGATAGTACGTTACACAGACATTGTAATCTAAATTTTCCAGATATTTCCATGGGCATGTAGTATCAACATCCATTTAATTTTTCCCCTTCCCTTCTTTCAAGGCGATCTTTGTGTTTGTAGCTTAATGCCAGGAACACCACCCTCAACCATTTGTACAAAAGAGATGAGAAAATATAGCTACACATATTAGCTTAAAAAGTGATACCCAAAGTGACTGAAACAAGATTTAAGTTCCAGATCTAATCAATTATTTTGTGAATGGTAAAAAAAAGTGCGCATATGAAACAGGGAATAGTTGACTTTTATAACACAGCAATAATTGGTTTTGCTGGGGAAAAGCAACTGAATCAATAAGCACTAAGGTTGCAGACGGGTTTTGTTGATTGATCTCATGATCTCAGCAACTTCTAAGCAATACAGTTACTACTGCTGGCCATTAAAAAAAATTATGCATGTTCTGAACATCTACTAAACAACTGAAACAATACTCTTATTTTTAAAAGCCTCCTAATTCTGCCATTTCAAATCAATTTTAATCATTTCAGATTGTTGCTTTTGTATGGAGACGTTCAGGGTATGTTAATGCACTTCAGCTTGGTTGTCTTCTGTCTGGAAAGCCATTTCAGAAGTCACTTGACTCAGACAGACTTTTGCAGAAGACTTTACTTTTCTTTAAGGTCATGTCTAGTCTCCACCATGACTCAGCAAGGAGCCACATTTCTAGTTCTCTTCTGTATGTCTATTTAAAATGTGTTTTATACTGTAGATGTTATAAAGGTGCACAAATCACTGTGGAAGTCTAAAATCTTCTTTATTTGGCTGCAGGTAGAATTTCATTCATAATGGATGAGGGATATATTTATACCTTAGTCAGATATCAGGTCTTTCACTAGGTGTTGCTTTCACCTTGGTGAATGGTTTGTTTGCTGTCTGACCAGGTAGTAACTCCATATTACTAGTCCCAAGAGACACAAGCATTTCCAGAGCATCTTCAGAAATCAATGATCTTTTGTGGGAAGTATTAAAACCTGAGATCTTCATTAAGTATCAAGTGTATGAATTATAATAAACCCTCCAGGGGAGATCTGAGTCTGAACAGAATCTGAGGGAGAAAAAGAGTATGGGAGAAGTCACTTGTCTCCAGATCAGTAGCCTTTTTGGGAAAAGTAATTCTGCAGACCAGCCTTGTCAGAGAATCAGTTCCCATCTGACAGATGCAGAAACTGACAGACAGGTTTTCAATGTAATGGTATTGATATAGAATATCTCAAGCTAGAGAAGATATAGATATGTATTTTAAAAAAAAATTATTTAGCTCTTTTCACCTTTTTCTCTACAGCTGTCCCTAATATATCTTACTCGCTCTCTTAAGTATGGTATATCGAATTATGTTGTGTTTACCAGAAAGCCTAGCTAGCATCATGGATGACTATGGAGTGTTTTGCAAATTACAGCATCCTGCTTTCAAGAGAATGGCCAACTGAGCTATTGTTGCCTAAAACCTCAATTCAAAACCAACGCTAATGCACAAAGAAGCACCGGGCTGAGGCAGCTGGAAGCCTCTCCAAGCCTTTCTCCTATCTTTTACTTACAGATATTGATGACGTGACCCACAGCCTGAGTGGTGATCACCAAGTCCCTCATCTACCTCATTTCATAAACTCACTGAGCTATTTGATGTCCTACCTTCAACAGTCATACACATTGATGGTCAGGAGAAATGTGTTCGTCTTTACCTGCAGAGGTGGAGATCTGCCTGGGGACCTGATCATCTGAGCCCTGAGCATCCTTTAAACTTTCACACCATCCAGCTGTGATGGTCCAAAACAACATGGCAGTGGTTCATGAGAGCAAGCAGGCAGATTATTAAGATCACTCTTATCTGTAGAGAAAGACATCATTGAATAGGAGAACTGGAGACATTATCCAGTGAACAGAAGTGTGCTTGGCAAACTGAACAGACATCCATCAATATTAAATTTTGAATGGATTATATAGACATTTCCTTGGAGGGTCACACAGTTTTCAAAACTAAGCATAGTTAACCACATGGATTGACAAAGAAAGAGAGCACATATTCCTGCCTTCCTTTAGATTCCTTCTGTAAATACCTTAACATTGGCTGAATAATCAGTATGCTACATAATCTCCCTTGAACTTTAGACAAAGTAGGGATTAAGTCTTTGCAAGGTGAAGAAGGCAACAGGAAAAAGTAGTCCCAGTGCTGTTCACTGATTTAGGAAATACTTTGTCATCATGGCAGTTTTTTCGCCATTTGAGGCTCTTGCACAGAAATGAAACCTGAGGGATGCTTGTTCCACATGAGTCAAGAACCATTTTCTGAGAGCAGCTTTCCATGCAAGGCGTGTAGGACTCGCAATTCACAGGCAGATGGGACTCAGTTAAAAGGCTTCCAAAGGCTACCAATCCTGCTGGGTTCCTTATAGCTGAAAGGAAGCATTAGTGAAGCACAATGATGCATTTCCATATTTTATATTGTTCTGTATTATGTTCTCTACTGTGGAGCCATTTAGACAAGGTGTTTCTTTTAAGTGTCCTTCCATTCCTTCTGCTAATACCACATTTGAAGTCATGATCTTTCTGCACAGGAAGTAACAAGAGAGGTATGACAGTAATGAGATTTTAAGATTTTTCTGTCAAAATTAGGGTTTCTTCTTCATTTTCAGTTATTTTAAATCAAACTAGAATATACTGAAAACACTTTTGGTAGAAAACAAAAATCTGAGGTAGAGAAACTCTTTAGAAAAAAAAGCCAAAGAGTTTCACTCTTATGATGTAGAAGGGGGATTGTTTTCAAATAATTAACAGAGCCATTATGCATTTTATGAGATGCATCACTGAGGAGAAAACTTATAAAATTTCTCCACAGTGTTGATTGATACCTAATTCTTCAGATTTCTTTTACTTCAAGCAACCAATTAAAAGGAAGGTTTTTTTCTGACAGGCCGTATAGAATTTAATGTGATTTTAACGGTTTTCATAGTAGAAATGCCCGTTGGTAATATCTGAAATTTCAAATGTGTTTAAAACAACTATTTTTTTAGGATTAAAAAGGATTTATGGCTTCTGCTCATGAACATTTGGAGTCGGACAGCAAGGAGGCTGAGTAATAATAATGACCTATAAGGTTCAGATGAAGCTTGAGTTTCAACAAGAAGTACAGCAGAAATTCATGCACCCTTCAGATAAAGAAAATCCATGTGATGGATCCTGATATGTTTCCAAATCATATGTTCCTGATTATGTTCCCAAATGTCTTAAAGTGATTTCAAGATATGTAAAATTCAGTGATATAGAAGAAAATATTAATACAATCGTTATCGATATTTTTAGTCATACTCTTCAGTACTCACTAGCAGTACATCAAGCATCACCTGTCATGGATCCTTATGGACATAGGTATGGTACAGAATGAACAAAAGAGAGCCTGCCTCAATAGGAGTGACACTGGTCAGATGCAAACAGATGGGTGAACATCAAATAGTAATGAAACACTAATAAACATTGCAGCCTAAGTGGTATTTCCTGTTATGGATACCAACAGACAAAGAGAATTTCAACAAGCTCTCTGAATTTTCTGGGAGCTCCTCTTAGATAAAAGGGACAAGACAGAAGTAAGTTGTCAGGAGGACAACAAAACCTGGCAAAACAGGGTGGCTGGTATGCAAACTTGAATGTATGATTCCAGATGAGAGCTGGCTGGTTGAATGTCAGCTGTAAAGGTCATGATAACTGCAGTAAGCTTAAGGCAACAAAATGAAGCATGAATTTTACATGGTTAAAGAAAAGAAGTTACAGTCAGCATGATCAGAAATAGATAGCAGTGGATGAAGCCCTTTTTTCGAAAAAGATATTTATCCTTTCCTTGATAAAGGATTTAAACTCCAAGAAGAAGTCAGCAGAGCACAGGTAAAGAGTCAGAAGAGTCTGCAAGCTCTACGCTGAAGTTACATAAAATGAACATGAGAGAAGACAATAATGGGAAGGGACAGAGCCAGGAGCTACATTTTGGCAATGTGGCAAAACTGGAGGAAACAGGTAAAAGGACAGTGATAAATAACGTTAATACAACAGCAGAGAAGAAGAGAGGAGTCAGTGGACTTCTTTCCAGGAGAGGTGAGCATTAGACCACAACACTTAGCAGCAAAATGGGGACTGTGAAGGAAGTAGAGGACTTTTACAGAGAAAATGATAGGCAAAGGGATCCAGGTCCATAAGCACCAAAAGTCAAACAAAATACTCAGATTTTTAATTTATTTTTTATTTTCTGTACTCTTTTCAGACATGTCATGGACAATAAAGCAGAGGTAAAGAGAAGCAGCAACATGAAATGGGGAATAGCAGTCAAAGAAGGGATGCAGTGGCATGCAGTAGGAGGAGGACATTGGAGAGGAGACATGGTAAGGATGGGTTGGAAGGAGGACAAAGGTGGGGAAAAGGTTGTCAAAGGCAAAAACAGGCACACACTAAAAAGTATGGATGTGGATCATGCCTTGTCTGGTGGCAGAAGGGAAGAGATTGGGAGGATAAAGGAACACAGAGATCTCATGAGAAACTCTCCAAGTGAATGAATTTTAAGGACATGAAGAGGAAGCAAATGGAGACACTGGAGAGAGAAAAGACAGAGGAAGCAGGACAGAGAAGGATTCAGTGAAATAAAGCAGGGAATAGTAGAAGTTGGGGATGGAAAATATTACAAACAACCAAAACCAAAAATCCCCTGTGCCTATGAGCAGTGTCTTCTCTTTGTTTGAGGGGAAATGTAGGGGATAGCACTGTTTTGACTCAGATCTCCCTTGTTTTGCCTGCAGCTTTCATTTTCCTGCACACAGTACAACACTTATTTCAGAGAGGGGAGAATTCCCTTTAGAATGGAGATGGCCATTGTCTACAATTCACAGGCGGTTGTGCTTCTCCATCAGCCAGTTTATAAACAGAACCCTGGCTAAAATGAAACTGTTTTTTCTTGGCAGAAATATTAACACTAAATGACATTTGCTATCCTTTATTAAAGGCAGTGGGCAAAAGAAAACTTCAGAAGTATTCATATGAATATTTAAAAGTAGGGGAAATAACAGTCCAGATATGCTGCAATTCCATCTAGTTCCCACAGGCAAAATGATGCCAATACATCTCTCTGAAGAGCTGTTATACTGGCATTTATTGGTCCTCATCAGCTGCTGATTGGAGGGGGAAGGAGATAGTGTTCAAGAAACAAACGTATTAGAGGGGTCCCATTTCATGCTTTGGGATTTGGCTTTGCTTGCAGTTATATCCAGTTCCACAAACTCATTTCTGCTTGCTTCAGTACTGAATCAGATTTGTCTGTGCCTTCTTTTCCCTGTACTCCCATTACCAAAGGAGGCAACACAGTGAGAAGTGTGAGCAAAAGGTGGTTTAAGGGATTCCAATTCCATGCATTGGTGGTTCCTTGGGAGGGCCTTTACATCATTTGCACTTGTCTGTAAGCCGTTTAAATCTCATTTAATGCACTTTCTGACAAAAACAATACTACACTTAATTCTCACTGCTCAAGTGAAAGTGTACTTGGGATCTGTGAAGACAATCTGCAGGTTTTAAAAATATCCACACTACTTCTAGTGGCTTAATTTGGGCTGAGCAATTGTTGCTTTGTTTTCTGGAAAGCTGAAAGTCACTGCTCAGCTCTTATTTCATATGCCTTCCAGCTCTGACAGCTCACTGGCAAATTATATGTACCGTACTGTTTCGCTGGAACCCCTCCTGCCTCTTGCCTGTATCCTGTAGCTCATCTGATGGGATAAAGACAAGGAAAGCTTTCAATTTTTAGTGCAGGAAATAAGAGGGTCTGGCCAGGTACAACAGAAAAAGCTCACAGTTGCTGTCTTCGTCACTGCCTACATTCACTTTAATACATAATTGCCTGAACTCGTGTAATACTTCTAGTTTGTCCTCTGGCTAGGCAACAAGAATCAGAGCCCAGGAATGGAAAGTCTGAAAAGAGCTGGATGGAGGCAAGAGCAAACTCTTGCTTGCCAGAGACCTGGAGCAGCCCTGCCCTGCGGCATTCCTGATGCAAGCCAGGGGAGGATGCTGACTTCATTAGGGAAAGCTTTGATGACATGGTGAAACACATCTCTTCGTCAAGAAATTCCTCCAGGACGAGATAGTGGTGCAAAACCTGCCTGACTTCCCATGAAAAGCCATCCACAGCCTACCATCCAGAATTTCTCTGCCGTTGTGCAACGTGGCAAGTTGCAAAACATAAAACCTGTCCCCTACCGCGGCAGTGGGCGTAAAACAAGCCCAGTAATTTGAAAGGCAAACAACAGCCTCCTCACTATATGACTGAGATAGTTAAAGATAGGCGAATAGCAGATAAGATGGTTTGCTATCCAAAATCAATTTAACTGGCTTTCATCAACACAATGGGAGACCAGGCAACTGAGACATGTTTTTTTTCTTACACATCACACACACACTCCTCCTCCAGTTTATTTCTTTACTTTTACTTTTTCAGAAGCTAAATAAGCTGTAGGTAAAATCCATTTTCAATAGCCATGTTAAATAAGAAACCCCAAGAAAATGAAAATGTTTTAATGAAATATTTCACTTTTACCAGAAATCACTTAACAAGTTTTTCCATTAATTCATGAACAGCCTTGTATTAACTAAAAGCTGCATTTCTCTTTGAAATAAAAACTGCTAAAGTCTGGTTGTGACATGCTTTCTGCCACTAAGTAGTTCTGAATCAGTAGATATAGCAAGTCTCAGCTCACAAAAAAAGTCACTTTTCTTGGCACTACTGAAAGGCAGATATGAAAGAAGTTTTGGGGCAAAAAATCACTATTTTTGCTAACAATAAGAGGTTCTTTCAGAATATACTGTGTCTTGATGTTATCACTTCTGTAACCTACTCAGTATTATCACACAAATTCCCTCCCTGATTTTAACAATGCTGTCAGCAAATATTCCAGAGTCAAAAGTAGAAACACTGAACAATTTATTCATAACCTTACTCTCCTTTTTTATTTGCAAGTACTGGTGAATACATTTATTGCCAAGTGTTTTTCAATCAATCATTATCTGCATAGCAAGTATTCATAGGTTTTTAATTTTGAGCATTTGCTATGTACTTTTCTTTAGTTGGGTAGGTCACCATCTTCTGACTCCCTGACCTGTGCAGGACTTCCCACAAGCATGCACAGCCTTGGACAAGAATTCACCAGACTATTTCTTTGTGCAAATAAACTTGTGAACAAAGACTCCCATACATGTAATTGTCAGCCAACAGCTGATCTGCACCAAATTAGGTACTCTTATAAACAGTGCTTGTGAAAGATTTGGCTATGGAAGTTCTTACCAACTTCAGTGAAGATTTTCATGGTAGAGGTTACTGTCAACTGCCTCTTGTGTAATGTCCTAAGCACATTAAGAGTGCCTTTCCAGGGCAGATATTTTAAAGATCTGTCAAAACAACTAACTTTGGGATTACCCCCAAGTAAGGCATGTGAAAAGACTAAACTCATCATGATTTCTTCAGGAATGAAAGAAAATCCCAAATAGCACAAAATATATGTCCAAACTCGATCTAGGCCAAGAGCACCTGATGCCATACAAAATGCACTTGTGAAATAGAGAACAAGTTTTCAACACCAAGGAAAGATTCTTACAGACAGCTAAAATTCAAAGAATGTTGTTCACATGTGTGGAAACATTACCAACAACTTATTCTGAAGTGATGTGTAGCACAGCTCTGAGCTCAACCAATTTGACAAGCCACACGCCTGCAGTTAGCTGCTCCCCTAAGTCCCTCCAGCTTTCATCTTAGGGGTCGGGAGTTGCCCTGAGCGGTGTCAGGTTTGAAGCAGGAACATTAGTGAGCACATTACACGATTCCAAATTCCATGCCACGCTGACACTCAGATTAACCTCCTGAGGGAAGAAGGTTTGGCTCTTCTGGGCATGAGCAACATACTTTTGCAGAGCAGCAAATCCAGAAAGGGAAACATGGAGAAGGTGACAAAAAGCAGCGGGAACAACAAAACTATTGCCATAACTTTTCTCAGATCATTGGGAGTATCCATGTTCGTCCAGACTTTATTTTACCCTCTTTCGCTTTTTGTGCAACTTTATATTGGTGTCTATTCCTTGATCTCTCTCCTGTTTTATATAAATTATTTACCCTGACACCAATATACCAGAGTAAATGAATCACTGTAGTAGTCATTATGAAAATATAAATCACTAGTTATCTGTCCCTGCATGTGTAGGCGGACAATATATTCAGTAATAAACCATGTGCTGAAATCGAGGGATTTATCTGATGCATAATCTTTGGGAAAATATTTGTGCCTAATATTAATTTGAGGAAGTGTGATCTCACCTGGTGTCTCTGAGTGGAGAGGAGGGTATGGAGGAGCAGGATCTCTTGGGGTTCTTACAAAAGAAAAACCCTTGCCAAAAGTGCATGAAAAGCAAAACATTCCACAGAAGAATAAAAAGAAAAGCCAAGAGAAAGAAAAAGCAACAACACACAGAACGCAGAAGAAATCTGTTGGTAGCCAACAACTTCCCATACGCCCATCTACTACTCAAGAAGAACCACGGGCAGTAAGCAGGTATGGTTCCACAAATCATATTAGGTTTTGAACTGCTCCTCCAACTATATTCCAAGTAATGCAGATAATCCACAGAAACATAAAAGGGACAAACGTGGACAATAATAATTCCTCAAAGATAAATTCTATTAAAAAATCCTCCAGGTCTTTTTACCAGATTATCTCCCAGTGAAAGCCAGCAGCTGGAGAAAACTTTAAACCTATTTGGCAAAATGAATCATCACCTGAATTTGATGTTGATTGTGGTGCAGATAAGGTTCCCATGCAGCTGTACAGGAGAAGACAACAATTGCAAACAACAAAAATAACAAACACGGAGGCGGCAACTACTGGCCACTGCTACAGAGGCAGCGCAAGGGTAAAAATGGGCACAATCCAAACACACCAACTTTCTCAGTGTACAAAACACCATATCTGGGGTGTGACTGGGATATATTTTTGGTGTGAGGGGCTTTTCTCCCCCAGACAAAATCTCATCAGTGCAGCTTGGCCTCTGCAGAAAAATGTCAGTGAAAGCAAAACACCTGTAACATCTTCTGTAGACAATAGCTTAGAGCAACACAGCAGACTACTGGCACTATAGAGAGGAGAAGAAGGAGAAAAGGAGAAGGAGAAGAAGGAGAAGGGAGGAGAGGATGCAGTGTCCCACTGACAGTTCTCCCAGCTGATCTCCTCTTTGGATGGAAAAGTGCAGACAGCATATCAGTGTGAAGGAACAACTAGCAGACACTCTGATCTGTGATTGCTCACAGTATTATTTCAAGCTGAGAAAAAAATTCTTCAAATGTTTGACCTACATGTAAATTTCCCGCTGCAGATCTACAGAGCAGTTTGGGGGGAACCCTGCTGAACCATACTTACCCTCAAAAGCAAACGTTCTCTATCTCTTTAAAGTCAGGATCAGAGTAATACAAAAAGCTCTTGGTATGCCAAGTTTCCCCTCCCTCTCTCCACCAGTCTCATGGGATACTTGACATTCAGGCAACAGCATTGATCTAGAATCAGGTCCAGGCTCACAGCACAATACTTTCCTCAGATCAGTGTTTTTGATGCCATGGTACAGGTAGTTTATGTCATTAATGAGAATCCATTCATCTAACAGTAGCCTACTTTGATTCAGCACTATTTTAGGCAGAAGTCCCATAAATTCATTGTCAGCTGAGTCAGGTTAATGGTGCATGTGCAGCAAGCACAGTGGAACTGCTTTTGATGTGCATGTGCAGTTCAACTGTGCAATACACATGGTAGCCGGGGGCGTCTGGCACCTTCAGTGCAGCCCTCCTTTAATTTGATTGCCTATCTGATGTGTTATGCAAATGCCGGGAGGTATTTATATTAACCACGACATAGAAATCCTTTCCTGATTTTCAGTGGCTCATTTACATGCTGTCACACTTTCACAGAGCAGTATCTAGAAAGGTGCTTACCCCTCTACAAGTTGAGACAGAAACTGAAGATCTGAATCTCTGAGGTGCCGTCCAAATGCCATCGGTATGGGCCCGTGCAAGTCCCGTCAAGATCAGCTGGTAAACTCCATGTGCGCCCATGAGAAAGGCTTTACTGCTCCATTTTATGAGCAGTAGTTGGAAGGCTGGGAACAGCTGGTGGTGGCAGTTACCTGCTACTGACTCAGTGGAAACATCCAGGGATCCTGGGAATTTCCCTCAAATGTTTTTGCGGAGGCTAGGCAGAAACAAAGGGGTAAATAAGTGTGTTAAGTGGCAACACCACACCCCACACACCCCCTCTTAGAAAAGCAGATCTCATTTCACTGCAGAAGATAAATAGTTGGAGAAGGCTCCTCAATAAAAAGGGGACGAGACCACAAAGTGCTGTGTATCCCCATGATTCCCAAGGTCTTCCTAGGCTTCATCTCCTTAGTTCAGATCCTTTTGATAGGTGGAACTGTTCAGAAAAACTACCTGAAACTTAACCAAGATTATACCTAGGATGTGTTTACTATGCTTTGTGTTAACTTCCTTCAGTATTACTGACCGAATACTTTGGTATTACTGGCCAAAATACTTTTTTTTCCAAATAAACAGAACTGACATTTTGTTTGTTTTCATTAAAAAAAAATTATCATATTTATCTTGGGAGTAGTGTTCAAAATGGGCCCAGGAGGGGGAAGATACTGATATAAAAATAGAGATGGGTAAATATGGCACTAACAAAAACACTTAAAAATTGTTAAAAAGTAAATTACCTTTGCCCCAGGCGTGTTTTAGGATTTTGTTGTTCAGTTCAGTGAACTGGTTCGCTTTAATTGTTGTGCTAAATTTGTGACTGCAATCAAAATCACACTTAATACATCTAGCAGATTAGTTGACTGGGCAATATAATTTAAAGTTTGAAGTATACGTGCCTGTATATAAATAAATATATATAAAGGCTTTTAAAGTTTTTCTTTGTGGAAGATCTTTGTGGGTTGATACTTCTTACAGGTAAAAAGCAAGCTTCTGGAGAGTTTAATTGGTTTGTAATTACATTTGAGAGGGAATAATTTTTTAGAAATAGATTCTTTTGTTTTTCACATTCAAAGCTGCTGAAACTGAATACAAAAGACATCTTTTAATGGTAGGAGAATACATAGTTTTAAGTTTCCACCTCCTCTGTGGTGCTTTGGTTTCTAGTAAGATGGCAATTGTGTGAAAAAGGGGGGCAAGCCTTAGCACTGCCTATTTTCAATATTCTAAAACACAGGAACAAAGAAGGGTTTTTTATGGAGAAGAAATTTCTTGAACACCTGAGGAGAAAAATAGTCTTGTCTTTGAAGCACCCAATCCTATTTAAGCATCAGATCTACGTCTTCTCTATCTTTTGATTTTTCAAGCTGAGGAGTAAAATGGAACTGAGCATTCGCTATCTCCTTCAGTATATTTGAGATAACAGAAATCATAGCTTCAAAAAATAGGACAAATGACAGCAGAATTGATCCATGCAAGTTCCTTAAGTGTTTCTGAATTATCAGGAGGTGAAATCAATCTATAGACCACCCTGGGTGGCTCCTGTGACAGCTTTTATCATTCTCTGAGAATTATTCACCCCTGCCATTTACTAGTTACCTATCCAATCTAGTAAAGCAAAATTATTGCAAGGTGCAGTGGCACAGGAGGTGGCCCAAAGCAAGCTTTAGTAGGGGTCAGTGAGGCTCAAAGGGGCAGTAATAACTGAAATGACTCATTACTATTTACTCCAAAAGGAGATTGATGTTGGGCTACAGTTCCTTATTCCTTAAAAGTACCAGTAACAAAGGGACAATATGAAGTACTGTCAGTATCACGGTAACAGTCCTAGGGGCTTTCTGATCTGTCCTCGAGAGAAAAGGCGTAAGGATGCAAAATCTTTCCCTTAAGGAGTTTGTCCAGTACTGAGATTCCATACAGAAAATAACAAGGTATGCATAAATATCATTTGTAGCTATAGCCCTGAAAACCAGCCTTACATAAATTCTAAGTTTCACTGGTATGGTTCAAGCTTGGACCAGCCAGCACTCTCCCAAGCAGTCTCCAGCCAAAAGCCTGGGACCACTCCAGAACAGACGTTTTAGAGCATAAGAGCATGTATAACATAATGAACATGGGGCATGCTGTACTGGTTGATCTCAGCATCAACAGAACCGGGTACATGTGTCTTTATAGACACAGATGCAGCCACAGGGGCAGTCTGAGATGCAGAAGTTGAAGCAAGTGTTTAAATTCTCCATGCACATTTATGTTTCTCCTGCACCATTCTCTGAACTAGTCAAATGTACCTACTGACATTCTGGTTTCATACTTGGGATTGCTTAAATATGGTGTAAAATACAGTGAATGTCATGTTCTTTGCTGCCTTATTTCCTCTGACCTCAACTAAGTTGCACTGAAAGGGATTTTTGTCCACGGGAAGTTACCCCGCCAAATGTCATCATGAATGCTCTTTATCAGGAAGGCATTTGCCATTAAAATGTGGGGAGATGTGCTTAACGGTGCCTACCTGAAACATCTTTTATCATTATCAATTGATTTAAAAAAAAAAAAAGAACAAATCTGTAAAGTTTCTCCAAACAAAAGCTTGAGTGAATACTTGTAGAGGATTTATACTACTTAGTCCTCAACTGCAAGCTTTTCTCCTCTTCCCATTCACACAGTTTCACATCCAATTTATGCTGTAGTTAGTTAAGGTAACTTGCCATCTGCCCCACACAGGACAAACGTTTGTTTTCAAGCAGTTGTACTGGTGGTAAGGTTATCATCCCCATTCATGTCCAGTTTTTTACTACCTGTTAGCAGAGCTGCTTGTGTGATTGTTCCCTCAGCAATTTAGTCAAAATGACCTCTATGAAGAAACATCTACCACTTGATTTCTTCAAGCTAGCTGATCCCTTTTGGACTGAAGATAGCTAGCGAGTGTTCAGATGAGTGCCTGTGCCAACAGATACAGAGCAATAGCCTCTAGCTGCAAGGTAGCGTCAAGAAACTGAGGACAGGCTGGGGTGAACATTCTTTTTTCACCAGTAAAGTACAACATGGAAGGCAGTATCTGTCCACAGCCAAAGTGAAGTGTTTATTTTAAATGTGATCCTGTTAAGGCATAACATCACACTACTGTAAGAACTCTTTTTTCTCGCATCTCCAGAATGCCATCAGTTGCTAAATGCAGGAGTGATACACATGTGTATTTCTACATATGATGGAACTGCAGATATTTAAGATGCGTTTGATAGTGAGTTGTTGTTGTTTTCTCCCATTTCCCTGCTTCTTTGTGGAAAAAAGACAAAGCACTTAATAAAGTGACCAATTAACATAGTGTTCTTTAAGTATCAACTTTAAAAGAGGAAAAAGTCTTCCTCTGAGTCCCACCTGTGTCTACACAGAGGAGGTCATAATTCCTGCAGAGCACATTTCTTATTTGCATTTTAAATCAACAGTCTCAGCCTTTGCTGTCATTTTATTCCACCAAGTGACAAAGGAGAGCTGCACATTTTTTAATACAGATTTTTTTTAAGTCAGTTCATTTCAAAATGGACTTTCAGAGAAAGATACTAAAAGTAGCCCTGCCTACATTAAAGGAAGCTGGTTTAATTCATTATTCTTATACTAAACTCCTAAGCCCTTAGACCTTGCTGCATTTTAAAATGGCATAGGACTAATTGACTGTTAGCTATACGATGAGGAGATTTGTGCTGTCTTGGAAGGATTCCCAATACATATGGTCTTTTCAACAGAGTAAGAGAATGTGTCCTTGCAGGACTTGATGTTTGATTCTCCTGCAGGTGATACATATCCAGTTTGATTAGGGGATCGTCAGCCTGAATTACAGCAAACCTGGAAAAGTTTTGTCTTATTGCCCTCCCCCAGCCTTTGCTTTCTGCCACCAGCACCTCCAAACCTCTCTTTCCATGTTGTACAAGTGTAACACAAGTTAAACACTGTTGTATGACTTGAAGACATCTCCTAGACTGGTCCCGCTAGACTTCTAAAAATCATTGTAGTGGTTTTCTGCCATAATAATAAAGAATATGCATTTTTATATATTTCAGGATATTACTTACACTAAATATGCAACTATTCTACAGTTCTAAGCACATAAGCTACTTTTCATAATAGTGGCCTGCTTTCACGTGCTGTCTGGGGGAGAAAGGATGTCAGGCAACTGTCTCACCCTTGGATCTTTGGTAGATGTCATGTCCAGATATAGTTGCAAAATGATATTAATTGGAAAAAAATCTCTGTGTGGAAAAGTTCTTATCAAAAACATACCTATGATGGCATGCCCAATATTTTAGTCTAACTTCAAGGATTTCTGTAATTATTCTCCCTAGTCACTGTAACATTTTACATTCAGCAAAGAAGGGCTAGTGTCTGTCTAGACTGAAAGACCTCTTCCATGAAGCGTTTAGATGAAATCTAGGGAGCTGGTGTCCTCTGTCCTTACTAGACAATAGAAGAGTTTATAAACTTTGCGACCCATTTTTCACTGGTATTCATGCAAGGATTCAGATCTATTCATTTCTAATTCCCAACCAGTGAAAGAAATACTACAAAGTATTTCTCCCAGCTCTTATTTTTGAAGGGAGTTTAAAATTATGGAAATGGAACTTCTTCTCATGAGAGGGAAAGCCTAACATCCTTAGCTGTTGTCCTTTTAAACCTGATATAATTAATTCCCAGGAAAGCTCCATCTCATCAGCAGAGAGTTTGATTTTAATGAATAATGCTTTCTCTTTTAAGACAGAAATATGTGTGCAATAGAGGTCTTGGCTTTATAAAATGTGGTCTTGGACAGCAGAACCCTCTTGAACCACAACCTCACCACACGCCATAGTTGGATGAAGTTTTGGTGTAACAAGGGCAACCTGTAGAAACATGTTCCCTTTGTACTTCTGTAGCTATTTTTCCCTTTTCGGAAATAAATACAGTGACAGACTTAGACACCACAATGCTCGGAGCCAGTAGACCTTGTGGAGCAGTTACACAAGCTGCTCAAGACAGCCCCAGCAGTCTGCCACAACCATGACCTTAAATAGCTTTTCTTCCTATGCCAATTCAAGCCACGGTTTGCCTATACAACCAGTCTGACTTCAGGGCTGCTAATACAGGAGCAAAAATGCTGTGGCCTTGTAATGCAAAGCGTTGATCCAATATAAATTCACTCTGCCAGCTCAAATCTACTGAAACAGTGTCGAGAGGCTCTGTTCGTACAGGCAGGCTCCTTACTGTATCGTGTATTCACACTATGCTGTGCTCCCCAACAGGTATTGTCAGCCCTGCCAGAGCTGGCAGGAAGCCAGCACAGACTCCGTATCACATACAGGGACGATCTGAACAGAAATGCAGTCATGAGCCTGTGCTTAACCCACGTAAAACTCGTGCTTCGGCATGATTCAACAGTGTCTCATCCAGCATTACAGGTCATGCGTGCTCAGCCTCATTCCTCCTTTGTCCCAAGACCCTTATCTAGAAACAGCAGACACCTGAGGTGCTATCTTCCCTTCCCTTCCCTTCCCTTCCCTTCCCTTCATTTTTCCTCTCCTCTCCTCTCCCCTCCTCTCCTCCTCTGATTTTAATTTTCATTTTAATTTTGTTTCTGCCTGTCTGTATTTATTTGTTTAGCACAGGCTATTGTTTCCCCATGAGGCAGTCTGGGATTGTGTCTATCTGACCACCTCTCACACTGTCTGAAGGGCATCCATGAGGAAGACAAGAAAAAAAAATCAGAGGCTTGTGATCATTTTCACTCAGACTGAAACACAGTCCTGAGGGGTAGTGTAATACTACTGATCACTGGAATGACTGGAGGGTATTTACAAATATTTGAAGATTTATCACTTATGCAGGAGTTTTTACTACTACACATGAACAAGAGTATCCATCAAGCACATAGTTCAATGCTTTCATTTTAGCAACAATACTGTTATCTCCAGAATATCATTAGCATAATTTTTTTGAGGAATAAAACCACTAGTATGAATCCAAAAAAACCCAAACCCAAACAAATCATAAGATACACATGCTTCTTCAGACGCAAACCTCACAGATCTCCTTGTCTTCTTTAGGGTTCCTGTAGTCCTCTGCTCTTGGGTGGCAGAGGTACTTCTCTCTCTAAAAGCTGCCACCACTCTTTCTGGCACACTCTCCATCAGAGGAAAGGCATGTGTCAAACGTGATTGAGAACCAAACTTTTTCAGGGCATCTTGGAATGAAAAGTTCAGTAGTGTGGACTGGGAAGGCACAGTGATACCCCTTCTCGTCGCACCAGCAGGAATCCCACTGCTAAGTCCATCCTCAGTTTCAGAAGAAAAAAAGGGAGCAAAATCAGTTATAACACTCAGGAAAAATTTACCACCATCAAAATATTAAAAGCTTCTTTTGATGGCAGACTTGTGTCCAGTTGCCTCTATCTTTCTCCATACAGACCATTCCCCTGAATAAATATTAACTTTTCTGTTCAAGCATCAAGCAATTATTCACATAAGCCTCGTTCCTAACATAATGACCCTGGCAAAAAAAAAAGATAACAGGCAAACCAAGTGTTATCAAACCTATCCTGGCAAACACTTTGTGTTCTTTATGGGATGGTTTGCTATGATGTGTTGCATTACGATAATACTATTGCTTGTTATATTACTGTTTGGAACAGACTGTCAGCAGCAGATGGACTATTACTGATATGCAAGTAGGTGAGATACAGTGACTGGGCAAATTAAACCATTGTTTGCAGATCTCTGTGCTAGTTTATCCTTGGTAGAGGGCCATAACAAAGTGCCAGGAATTCCTCAATACCAAATCATCAGTGATTTTTTATAACACAACATAAAAAGTAATGCAAACAAAAATTACTGGCAAGTCATGGTTGTGAAAGTCGTTTCTATGCATCATTAGTGTATGTATTTACAATAAGATATAAGATGCACAGGGAGTTAGCTGTGAAACTCCCATAGGGGAGCCATATGTAGAATAAATCTATGCACATCTTACTGCAAATTTACTTAGGCTTTAAGTGTTTGGGTAACTTTATAGCTTGAATCTACAAATAGAGTTTTAATGGCTAGATTTGGCAGATTTTAATGCTTTAAATTAGACAGGAAAAAATCTTTTGTCTCAAAAGAAAGGGCTAAATGACATTTCCCCATACAGCTGGCTTATTAACAAAAGAATGCAAAACAAAGTCGATTGTGTGCCATTTTCCTCATGAACTTCAGGGGCAATGGGGTCCTCTGGTCATATCCAGTCCACAGTGAGGAAGAGATGGGATCAGCTTGTGGACAACAGCATCCTCACAGATGGCAAGCAAAACGTCAGCACATGAACAGGCTGTGTGTGCATCTTGTGTGTGCTGAGATGCGGTACCCAACCAGAATGTACAAGCAGCCCCTGCTGAATGGAGTCACTCACAGGAAAGGGAAGGCTGCTGACTGGTCCAGCACAGCACAGGATTAATTACTGGTGTTTATGAGTTGCTGTCACAGGTGCTCACACGCACTCATTCACTGGGGAAGGATACTGGCTTATAGACGAGTCATACCCTACCTCCCTCCTTTTGCATCTTCAAGGATAACAAGTTTCACAGAGACCATGCCTTCATGGCAACTTAGTTCGTCTTTTGCCCATCTCTCTGCATCTCATAACAATTTGAATCCTGAGATGTAAGCAAAGAAAGGCACTCACAGGCGATAGGACAAGAGGAAATGACCTCAAGTTGTGCCAGGGGAGGTTCAGATTGGATCTCAGGAAAAACTTTTACACTGAAAGGATTATCAAGCATTGGAATGGGCTGCCCAGGGAAGTGGTTGAGGCACCATCCCTGGAGGGGTTGACATAGTGCTTAGTGACATGGTTTAGTTATGAGTTGTTGGGGTTTTTTTATCAGAGTTAAGTTGATAATTGGACTAGATGATCTCAAAGGTCCCTTCCAACCTAGACAATTCTATGATTCTACGATTCTGTAAAACCTGGCTGAGGATATTAGTGGGTCACGGGGTGCAAGCTTGAGCTGCCCTGTTCATGTCCAAAAGCTGTGGAAACAGTTCATCACTGATAATGCCTGCACTGCTCAGCTGGTGTGATCAATAGGCCACACTGATGCAGAAGGTAGGTATAACTTGGAGACCATCTCCCTCTCTTTTTTCTCATTCAGCAAACAGCCCAGCCATGAACTAAAGAAAGGGTTACTTGCTTGATTGCCCAGCAGAAGTATGCAGCCCTGGGAGTTCAATGTAGTCAGCTGCAGTGGCCTCGGATTCTGGCTAGGGGGATTGCAGGGTGGAGAGACCAGAAAAATATAGACAGGCCCATGCTGAACAGTGACTCACAAACACTTTGTTTTGTTTTCTCTAACGGGCTGATATGTAGGTCCTCTGCCTCCCTCTCTGACCTCTAACTCAGTGAGAAAGCTGACTATATTGGCCTCCTGCAAGCTGTATCATGGGGGAGGGATGGTAACCATCTCCAAGATGGTTGAATTCTTCTCAGAGCCATGGTAACAGTGCTCCTAATTAAGGGACAGAAATAATGAGCAGTCTTGCCCTCCTATCTCTCTTTCATATGCAAATATAAACACACCCAAAAAATGAATGATGCAGCATTCATCCTGACCTGAAGGACATGCTGGCTCTAGAGATGGTGAATGCATTTGAGGCACTGCCAGCTTTCTCCTTGCTGCAGTATCTGTAGGGTTCCTGGAGGTGTGTGGCAGCAGGGCTGCACCAGCCTGTCGGCAAGGATTGTTCTCCACAGGACTGCATTAGACAGATTTGTGACAATGGGAGTGCATCAAGTTGTAAAATTTAGCACCTTTGCCTTTGCAATTTCCTTTTGCTTGACTTGCAAAGTACTTAATCAAAACATGGTTGGGAAGAAACTGTAGGCTTCATCACTGAAGGGATTGCGGTTTTTTGGTTTAACTTCCAGCCGAGAAGAATTCCCTCTGTGTCAGCCAGACTCGGTTTGTTCTTATGCCTGTCAGGTCAGTGGGTTACAGAGTTCAGACTGCTGAGATGATCCTACATAGGATTTTAAAGAGTTTGCCTTCTCCTTTCTAGTTAAGGTTTTTTACCATTGTTTGTCCTGTGATGCAGCTGGGGCTCTGTCCCTGCTGTAATGTGCTACATTACATGACACCAAGCAAAAACTTCTTCATCCAGTGTAGACTCAGTGAACTGATACCTTCTCGAGTGCTGTGACTTCTGTACCCTCACACAGAAGGACTGTGCAAAGAAATTCTCACAAGGTGCAGTCTGCTGCCTTCTTAACTGTAGCCCCATGTAATCATCACACATAAACCTTTCACACTCCACACAGAACTCATGTTATGCCTTGCTTTTAGCCATTTTGAGGCAGAAAATTCCCCTTTTCCATTTTGAGCATCCTCATATACACCTTGTCCCTTCATAAGGTGAATAATTAATTTCACCAGCAGGCTTCTGCCTGTTTATGCTGCATATTCCAATTGAAGTTAATTAGCCATATTAAAGTTTTCAAGTCAAAAATAAAACATCCCTGAAGATGCTATCTGTGCTCTTAGAAGCACTATTTGTGCTAGCGTGCGCAAATTCTGCGTGTCTTTTTGCATCATGAGTAGCTAACGGGCTTGTTTCCTCTCTCAGAGTTTTCACCTCCCTTCAAATTTGCATCGCTGCAGGATCCCAGGAACTCTTGCTCAGTGCCACCTATTTAACACACCGTGGTTCTCCTTAGCCAGGACCTTGTTGTGGCAGAGCAACGAGAACCCGCTCAACTCCAGCAAATTATCATTCCGATGAGGCCATGGGGGAAAGTGGTTTCCTTGGGGAGAATATAACCGTCTTGTGGTGTCAGTCTTGTAGTAAAAGCAATCACGGCCTGACAATAGTTGGGTTTGGTTTTTCCCCATTTAAAAAAAAAAGAATCTTGTTTTGAATTGTCGCTAAAAGAAAGCTGTCCTCATAAGTACTTATATTTATAAAGAACTCTTACTGGCAATTTCTGTAAAAACACAGCACATTCTTACTGTTATTAAATAAAATAAAATACTTAATATAATGTGCTACCATTCTAAAACTACAATATCTAGCATTTTAATACTGACTACTATAATACCTGGAAACTCTAAGATGTGTTCAATCCTACACATTGAGGGGAAAAAACCCACAGCTTCCCCAGATAATACACCAAAACTAGATTGCGTATTCGCAATCTCGTAATTCGAGATTCCTGCTGTAGTTTTCTGACTTTGGGTGGAATTTAAAAATGTAAATTATACCAACTGTATGAAAGGCCATTCTGCATCTGACAAGTCCATTTAGTCATGTCTTCAATATCTGCTCTTCCCAAGGGAAGAGTAAGGGCAGGACAAGAACATACGATACTCCCCTCTCATATTCTTCCAGTCTCCAACTGTTTTCAAGTGGAGACGGTTGCTGGACTAGGAGCGGTTTCTGTGTAATTAGTAACACACAGTGCACTTATTTGTTATGGATTTGTCCAGTCTTGTCTTGAATCCATGTCCGTCTTTGAGATGTCTTGTCAAATTATCCCCCACAAATGGGAAGACTGTCAGTTTGTTTCTTTTTCTTCTTTTATCTTCTTTTTGTTTTGTTTATTTTTTCATTTGTTTTAAAGAAAATTGAGATCTAATAACAGAAGTGCATGGTGAGGACTTCAAGGACACCATATACTGTGAGAGCTGGAAAAAGTAGAAATAGGGAACAAACCTTTTACATCAAGGCATAAGCCAACATCTGACCAGTGAAGTTTAAGAAGAAATTGGCCCTGAAATTTATTTCATAACCCAGTACTGAGCTGCTTCTTGCAGTTCTTTCAGGCATTTGGTGCTGGTCACCCTCGGAGGCAGGCAGCCAGACTACATAGACCTTAAACAGGAAAATTTCTATGTTCCTGTTCCAACAGTTCACTTTATTTATTAACTAACTGAAGAAATATGTAGATTTGACAAATGGTTGGTTTCCTTCCAGAACTAAACTTCTGCCATTCAGACGAGCAAGTGCTTTATCCATTGACTTAAAATATGTTCCTTCTCTTATTGATCTGTGGCAGAGAAGTGCACATATTTTCCCATACTTGCTCCTTTGTCTGTATGCTTTCAAGCTTTCTCCACCCGTGCTAGCTTTTCTATAAGAATAGAGGCCTGATAAAGCATTTTTAAACACCATTTTCCATTTTGGTCCTTTATTTTCCCCCTGCCTTCTCTTTTTTGCTACTTTGGAACCAGCAACTGTCCTAGAGCCTGCAGGAGGGAGGAACATAGATTCCTACTGATGATAGTCACAATGTTTGCACCCCTTGAAAGCAAGCTGGGGAATGTTCTAACACAAGACCTTAGTCTTCGTTGTCCACGGAAAAGTGTATCTGGGCTGTGAAAATATCAGGACACGTTCAAGCAAGACCTCAGGCCTACCTTCTGGCAAACACACCCTTAGGCTCTGGGAAAGCCATTGGAGGGCTGCAGGAGTAAAGCACACACTACTAGTATTTCTAGGAGCATCAACCACTGCAGGTATCGAAACTCTTCTCATCTGTCCCAGAATGTGTGGTTGAGATTGTGCCTGTGTCAACAAAAATGGTTGGGTAATGGTTTTTAAATTGGAAGAGAGGAGATTTAGATTAGATATTAGGAAGAAGTTCTTTACTGTGAGGGTGGTGAGGCACTGGAACAGGTTGCCCCGAGAAGTTTTTGCTGCCCCATCCCTGGAAGTGTTCAAGGCCAGGTTGGATGGGGCTTTGAGCAACCTGCTCTAGTGGGAGATGTCCCTGCCCATGGCAGGGGGGTTGGAACTCAGTGATCTTTAAAGTCCCTTCCAACTCTAACCATTCTATGATTCTATGATTCTATAAAATGCATCCTAAAAATTGCAGCTCAGTGATACTACCTGAGGCCACTCGAGGGGACGCAAACCCCTCTGTGACACTTCCCAAAGGCTGCTGGGGCTGGGGACAAGTTTTTGACCTTCTCTGCTCTTCTGCAGGTGCACATTGAAATGATTCCTGCTCCAAGAATTAAACCTTAGCTCTCAATCTGTCTTACTATGGGACTAATTTTAACATGCGGCTGAAAACACTTGGACAGCCCTTGGGGTGCAAACCAGGATAAATGCCTGTACTCTGCACCTGTTCAGTGATCTGACAATTGTCCACCCGACTCTGCTTGGAGCAACACACTCACAAGGGTACATTTTCGGGAGCATTTTATCACCATGGTTGCTCATGGACACAGGCTCTCACAGTGGGACTCTCAGGGGCAGAATGTTTTTAGATGCCACAGCTCAACACCAATAGAGACCAATAGAAAGTGCAGAGGCTCTTCAGTCTCTGGGTGTTTCAAGGTGGGCATTAAAGGCACAGAAGGCATCAAAAATGAAGACATTTTAACAGATCTGCTCCTTAATTATCTCTAAATTGGCAGTACTAAAAATCAGCTGCTCCACCAGGTTGCTGTAAAGGTTAAATACTGGCATTATTAAACTGCTTTAAAAAGGTAATTAATCAGTATTTTTATTTTTAGAGCCAAAGTTAATCATTAAAAGAAATTTAAAAGATATATCTAATTTTCCTGCCACTTGCCTACGATTTATTCTTTGTGAATATACATTTCTAAGGACTGCTGCTTTTTTAACATACCTCAGAAATTCTAAGTTAATGCAAGCCATATCATAATAATTACTTTTTTGTGTCATTTAACACATTATGTATTGGCTAAACTGTCTCCCAGGCTTATTCTAAGTGCAGTTGAATTCAAATTGAAGCAGTGACCACACTAAAGCACTTCTACTTGGAGCAATTTCTCTTCCATTTTCACATGAGTGAGAGTCTGAGAAATAGCCAGAAAGGCCATTGAGCCGAACAAAAAATCACAATTTCTGTCCTTTGGGAAATTCCTCTTTTTTTAATTTTGTTCTTTTTTTTTTTAAACTCAGGTCAAAGGAAGAGGTAATTAACAAAATTTCTGTGCGACAAAAGTGCTTCTAAATTCTAATATAATTTCAGAGAACTCAGCTGAATCATTCAGTTTCTGGGAGATATCGGGTGGTGTAATATTAGGAGATCACCAGGGGTCTCAGGGAACTTGTAGTGTACCCATAAGGAAAGCTGGATACATGAACCACACTTCCTTTGAGGTACCTGTACTTCAGTGCTGGGACAAAACAAAATGGCTCTTTTTGTTATAAAAAGTGAAACATTGTGATTTGGTTTGAACAGTGATGTAATATTTTACTTCGATGGCTTAAGGGAAAAGCAAACGTTCTGTTTTAAGTAGAAAATTTCCTTTGGATGCTCCCACATTTCTGGAAAATCTTTTCTTTTCTAACAACAAAAGGACAAACATTTAATGGTAAATTCCCAATGAGTCTAGTGAAAAGTCTTGATGACTGCCAGCACAGAGCTACAAAGGAGGCTCTCCCAGCAGCATTCAAGAGTTGTAGGCCCTAACCCTTAATCTTATTCTCTACAGTGTTTTTAACTGAAAGTTATTGTTTAGGAAAAAACAATAGCAAAGGTTGTTTCTGGCACAGGAAAGTGCTGAAAAGTGAAACTGTGCAGAACCTCTGCTGTACAAAAATCGGAAGAAGCTACAGGCTTGAGATTGCTTTTCCTTAAAAAGAGCTGTGGATTTGACCTATACATGTACTACAGAGCTAGCTCAAAACCAGAAAGGTTGCCACTCTAACAAAAAACATTGATTTTTCATAAGTAACTCAGAAGTAATTGAAGATTGCAAAATCCAATTGAATTTTTTAATGGAAATTTTAGAGATGTTCAAGAAAACATCAACTAAAATTCCAAATATTTCTTTTCCAGCCCTCCAAACCTGAGATGAGAAGGATTACTGCAGTGTTTCATAAGAGCTATACATCCAAGACTTTGCCCTCATTCATCTCTGTGTGTCAGGGTCTTGTGCTGGGCTGGATTTCCCACAGCATACCAGATCCCAAATATTTGGAGAGATGCAGCAAAGTGAATTGAGAATTACTAAATCTAGAATTACATGATGAGAGACAAACTAGCCATGCCAGCACACCTGACCACAGACACTGAGGGTACGATGAGCTACCCTTTAATTCCCAAAGTTATTACAGCAATTTGGTTTTTGCTTTCAAGCAGAAATTTCCATTTTGAAATATGAGGCTCCAGGCACTTTTTCCTGCTAATTCTCAACAAGGAATGTTCTTGGCAAGAAAATCAGTTTTGTCAAAAAAATCTATTTACAATCAGTAAACCAGTCCTGGTTTGCTGTGACAATAATTTCAGTGTGCTTAATGTAATCAGCCTTCAGCCTGGTGCCTTCACTCTGCCAAGCTGAGCTATTCTCTGTAAAGAGATACCATTCACTGACAACAGTGAAAACGATGAAACGAGTTATGACATCTTTTCTTTGAGGAGATGAGTGTGGGTGTTTATTAGGAGTCTATGTGTGAATTCAGTAATGATACGCTCTGTGTTTGCTATTAGGAAAATGCATATGGGAGCCATTCAAGCTGTTCCAGCTCCCAGCACATGCTATTCCTGTGCTGAGCTGTGTGGCGGAGGTGATGGTCCACCCACATGAGTTGAGGGCAGACAGGGAGGGATGTCTCTGTTCAGGAAAAGGCCCAGAGCAATGGTAGGGGAGAAGGAGGGGCGCAGGGCATGGGGAGTGGGATCTAAGAGCAGGGAGAAGGCAGCAAAGCACAAAACGGGATCACAAAAGAGCAACTCTTATGCTCAAAATCTCAGGCTTGCCAGACCTGTGCAATAGCCAATCACCCGAGAAATTATATTCATTTTCTTTAGAGGTGACTGAGAACATAAGCAGAGGTGAAGGTCAGAACTTAGGTATAAACAATCCCTGCCTTCCAAGTCTCAAGGGGTAAGAGGCCAGACACATCAGCCATGTGAACAGAAGCTGTTCCATTACAGCCCGATAATATGCAGTGATTCACACCACCTGATTTCCTGAACACTCATTTCTTGCAAGAGAATATGTAAAGTCTTATTCCCCACAGGTTGAGGGGAGGGAAACGTATACTATGTTCACAGGGTAGTAAGGATAGTCCCTTTAACTTTATTTTAAGCTTGGTCAGAAGTGCTGCTAAATGACTTTCCAAACATCCAGATGAAATATGCTATCTGCTAAGCCCATCTTCTAAGCCCACTAAAACCAGTAATGTTGTGCATGGGGAAAGGAGCACTATTCAGGCAAACCTGAAATCTCTCTACTTAAATTCTGCTGCAGAGAGACTGGGCATGCCTCCAGCTGCCTGCCTGGGTCCAGTCATGTCATTGCTGCTTCATATTGCTTTATTTTAATTTTTCAGTTTCTACTTTCTCAATCCTCTAAACTGAAATCACTGAGCCTTCTGGGTTTTGGTAGAGTTAGCAGCATCAGGTGACAGTCTCTAAACCTTCTCTGTTCCTAAGTGCCTCAGCTAAATGACTGCTCGTGACACTCATTTCCCCACTGTTTTTTCTCTTCGGGTTTCTTTGTATTTTTTCCTGTTGAAGTATTGCATGGCAATGTTCAGATATAAGTCCTGTTCAACGGGGAATGGGAGGAGGGGAGATTTAACACAAGCAAGGACACAAATACAATTGAAATAGAGCTCAACTATCTCATTGCAGCCTCCTACAGCCAGTTTCTGTTTAAAATGGATCATAGAATCATAGAATGGTTAGAGTTGGAAAGGATCTTAAATACTATCGAGTTCCACCCCCCCTGCCATGGGCAGAGACACTTCCCACCAGACCAGGTTGCTCAAAGGCCCATCCAGCCTGGCCTTGAACACTTCCAGGGATGGGGCTTCCACAATTTCTGTCGACAACCTGTTCCAGTGCCTCCCCACCTTCACAGTAAAGAATTTCTTCCTAAGATCTCATCTAAATCTCCCCTGTCCCAATTTAAAACCATTACCACTTATCCTGTCACTAGATTTCCTGACAAAGAGTCCGTCTCCAGCTCTCCTGTAAGCTCCCTTCAGATACTGGAAGACTTCTATAAGGTTTCCTCAGAGCATTCTCTTCTCCAGGTTGAGCAGCCTCAGTTCTCTCAGCCTGTCTTCATAGGAGAGGTGCTCCAACCCTCTGATCATCTTTGTGGCCCTCCACTGGACCTGTTCCAACAGTTTGATGTCCTTTCTATGTTGAGGACTTCAGAGCTGGACACAGTACTCCAGGTGGGGTCTGACAAGTGCAGGGTAGAGGGGGATGTCCTGGTTTCCAGCAGGGACGGGGTTGATTCTCCCCTGGGATTGGAGAAGCTGCAGCACTTGCCACATAAGTGTTCCTACCTCCTACAACTTTCTGGTCACACTTCTTTTGCTGCATCCCAGGATACGGTTGGGTTTCTGGGCTGCCACACTTCTCATCCACGAGCACTCCCAAGTCCTTCTCCTCAAGGCTGATCTCCAGCTATTCTCCTACTAGTATTCTACTAGGAAACCTTACCACTGCTTGGCACATTTTGATGGAGTGGTAGCACCTGCAGAGGGAATAGCTGGGGTTTCAGGAGGCCAGGGCAGAGGTCTAGGGACCGAGCCAGCTGGCCAGGGTGACTGCACCTTTGCTCACCCTGATGCCTGCCTTGAGAAAGGCACCCCAAATACACACACACAAAACTTGACCACTTTTTTTCAGTTTTTTTAATAAAGGCAGGGGAGGGGAGGAATGAAAAGGATATTGCCTGCTGCAGAAGGAGCAAGCAAAGTTCCGACGCAGCTTGCATGTCCCTTCTCCCAGCAGCCTCTGTGACCTCTCCGGAGGGGGCAGCCACTGCCATCAGGGCTCAGCCTGCAGTGCCAGACTTCACCACTGCCACCTGCCTCTGTCTTTACTATCATGCCAGGCCACAGCTGATCTGGCACATGTGTTTTATTCATCACCTTCTTTTGCTTAGTGCACTGCACATTTCCTAAGGATTTTACTCGTCCAGCTTATCTATTGTGTTTCCCTGCTTCGTAACTCCACTTTTGGATTTATCATAGGTATTTTTAAGCTGAGGCTGAACAGCTGCCTTCTACTAACACCAACCATGTGTCAGACCACCTCCAGTATTCTTTTCTGCTCACTACCGACCATTCCTGAGAGTCATAAAAAAGTATTACTTGCCACAACCCTCCCCACTCTCCTGCTCCCCACTTGAAAATTAGGCTACCTCAGGGCAAGAGAGAGTTAAGAGACTCAAGTGGGAATCAACCGTAGGTCTGTACCTGCATTTAGCTGGAAGGGTGCAAGAGCAAGCGTTTGTCACAGTTTTTATAATTTCATGGTTCCTACTCAAAAAACCTGTCCACATCCAGCAGACAATCGCTGGACAGCCCTGCCTAATACTTATATATTGATCCTGAAACATACTGAATTTTGCCAAACCTCCAGAATGTCACTTTCTGAATCAAATATCAGCCATTTAAAAAACATATATAGATATAGATACTTAGATACTTTACTGCCAAGATCTTCTTATTATTATCTTGTTTTCACAAGGTTTTTACCACTATTGTCAACAGAACTAGGCTGAATAACACGCCTGGAAGCAGGGTCAGCACCAGACTTAGCTGACCGCACCACCTTGAAGCATTTTCTTTCTTTTTTGGTTCTTTTCCTTATAACGTAAAAGCCTGCTCCCAACATCCACATCCCTGTTGCTGCAGTTGCTCCCAACGCCTCTGCTTCCAGCTGGAGAGCTGATGTTTTGGAGAGCACAGCACTGTGCACATTCCGACTTGCTCCTTAGAACTTAGAGTTTCCTCTTCCACGGCCCTGGGCCACTGCACAACATAAACAATAGCTGTGTCTTGAAAACCATCCAAAATATATGGGTCTCAGTGCCTGTGCTGCTCTCAAATCTGTAAAGAGAGCTTACTGTATGCACAGTTGGTTTAATCCTGTGAATAGTCTGGAAAGTATGATATAATGCTCCTTGCTAACCGATGGGTCCTTTGTTGGAGTCTTGCAAGAGAAAACTTATTCCCAAATTATTTTTTGCTCTCTGTAGCCTACTGAATAGTTAAGCTGTATTTCTAGAAATTTTTTTTTTCTTTCCACAGTAAAATTAACCATCTGTAACAAGGAAAGATTTTTTTTTTAAAAAAAAAAAAGGAAAAGCAAATGATCACACTCCATCATTATGAGCTGGCAAAGCAGTCATAATAAGCAGCTAGAGCTGGAGTCAATATTTGCCAATTCTTGGAACATTCAGAGGCATGCTGTGCACCTGGGATTTTTACTAATATTTCTTGGATACTCATATTTTTCTTTTTGCCTCCAGCGCAGTTTCCTGCTGTCTGAGTAAACTCCTCAGACATGCTGGTGTTACAATCTCCTGTGTTTTATAATTCAATAGCAATTTATCGCTCCTTTGAGTAACCCACAGTGGCATATACTGCAATCTTCTGCTACAGGGTTGTCAGGTGTGGCATCTTTCCTCCAGCTCAGAGCAGCTGGTTTGCTGACCTTGTCATGACAGAAACTCAGGTCAGAGTGGAAGGATCTCTATAAAATAAGAGATTAACAGCTCTTTGAAAGGGTAGGCTGTAATTCAAAAGAGTTGACCTAAGAGGATAATCTGAAAAAACAACCAACTCAAGATAAAGATTTACGTTTGTTTTTTTTTTTTTTTCTCTCAAATCAGTCTGGATCATGCAGTCAGTAAGATTTATTTTGAGGTTGTCACCTGGGCTTTTCTCGTCTCATCTGATGAGACCCCTTTGTACGGGAAGCAGACTGCGTCTGAATCCCTGAAGTCACGGCTTCTCATTGTGTATTATTACATTTTACTGTATTCCCATCATTCTGGTCTTCAAAGTTATCTTTTTCTTCTATAAAATACCCTAATTTATCTCTGCATTGACAAATCCTCCTAATTTCCTTAACAAACATCCATTTTTTTATGCCAAGATAATCTATAAAAGATAGTGAACGTTGCTTTCCAATATATTCCTTGAGGATTGACCACCCTCAGCCCCAAATTTTGCAAGAATTTATTTTATCAGCTAAGGGAAATTCCCGCTAGGACTGTAACACTGCATCAAAATGCAGCGGATATGGGATTAATTATTCTAGCTATCATTAGTGAGAAAAAATAGTATCAGTTAAAAGAGCAGCCTTTGAAGAATACAATAATAATCCCATTCAATCTGGATGATTCCCCTTTTATTACAAAACTGTTATCTGTCTTCCAGTCTGTGCTTTATCTCCTTATAAGCACTGTACATCTTCTTCAGCATAACTGATAACTTCTTGTGTGGTACCAAAAAAAAAGTCCAGAAAAATAAGATCTATTTTTTTCTTGTATAAAAATCAGTTATTCTGTCAAAGAAAAACATTAATCAGCTCAGACCTAAATTATTTTTGGTGAAACCAAGTTGTATTTAATCAATTTATCTTTGTGTATTTCAGTACTACTTTTAAAATTTGTTCTCTAATCTTGTATGCCACTGAATTCAGACTAACAGGTCTGTTGCTGCTTATGTCACTTTTTCTCCTTCCGGAAGTGTAGACAGTACATTTCTTATTTGCTACTCATGTGGCACAAGATTTTAATTTCCTAGTTTCATTTAAAAATTTTGCAATTTCAATGCTAGTTCATTCTGTGTTTAGGGTGAATACTGTCCAGACCGTCTGATCCAGCTGCATTGACCTCCATGAGTTTTAATTCCACCTGGGGAACAGTAAGTTGCTTATTCCACTTACTTATTCCACTAACCAGCATCTGTGCCATGACTTACTCAAATGGAAACTATTTTCTTTCTGAAAGATGAAGTATTCATTTAGATGTAGGACCATAACATCCTCCTAGGAAAATGGCCCCATTCACTTTTCCTTTAATTGGTTTTCTTAATCCCAGATGCTGTTTGGCTCTCCTAATACTTCATGATCATTGAGACGGAATTTTCTTTATTGGTCACTCCTTTTCTCTATTCCTGCAGGCTCTTTCCTAGAGATATTTCTGCTGTGATTGTCCATCCATGATCTTCCAAGACCTACCCTTTTTTTGGCCTTGCTTTGTATGCAAGTTCCAAACACTTTTTTTCACTTCTGTAAACAGAAAATTATGGTTGAGTGAGGTTGTTTCTAATGAGGTTCTGCAGAGACTAGTCCCTAAACTTAGGCTTTTGAGTAGTTCTTTTCAGTCTAGAATGAAAGAATACGTTTATCTTCAAAATGTGCAGATGACAGCAAAGTAAAGAAGTAGTAAACAAGAAAGAGGAAAGAACCTGACAGAAACAGTGTGGTCCTTAGATGTGTAAGCAGAATAAATGTAGGGATTTTATATTAAATTTATATAAATATATATTTGGCATTGATGAAACTGCTGTTGAATCTCATTGTGTTAGGCAATACAATGGAAGTAGATACATGTGGGAGAATCTGAGATCTTCAAGAATGATACAGGACTGGAAGTTTTTCTTTATAGTGATTGATTTAGGTTAGAGCCATCCTATGGGACACACGTAGCTTCAGTATCTGAGAGGAGTGCAGAGCCATATCTATGAGATTTTGGCATAACAATATATCTGCTGATGGCAGCAGGCTATGATGGAGAGGTGGGCTGGACACAAGACAACATTTTATGTCTATCTTCTTTCTAGCTTATCCAGCTTCCCCAAGTCTTAATGCACTTTTGTTCTGCCCTCTGCAGAGCAGGAAATCTGTTTGACAGGGACCATCTATTTCTGAGTCATTCTCTGCTGTTTGCCCACCTAATTCTCTGTGGCTGAGAGAGCTGAATTTTTTCCTCATTCTTCCTTTCCAGTGGAGAATCATTTCCTCTGCACATTGTAATCTCCAAAGGATTTCCGCCCATCTAAGTAGATGCCTCTGCTAACCATAATGTATCTCACTTGATGCTATGGCAGCCTCCAGTAGGGAGAGATAATTCACTCTCTTGTACTCTTTACAAGCTTTAGAGGTTCAGATTTTCACCTTTTCAAAAACAGAAAAGAGTATCAGTTGTTCGTAACAGTCTTTTAAAAAGCAGAGGTCCTCCAAGGATTCTGTGTACGCCAGGATTTTCAATGTTCTGAGATACAAGGCAGCTCCCGTTGATCATCAAGTATCCCATTAAATCATTTATTGTTGAAGTCTCTCTACAAAATCCCTTTTAAAAAAACAGAGAATATTTTGTATTATTTATTACAAAATCCTGTTCTGCCAACAGCAAGACTCACTTCATACACAACTTCAGTAATGGTAAACTAACTGATTTACTGCGAACTAACTGATTTACTGGAGTAGCTCTTACATTTTTAATAGCTCTGTCTGTGTGCCTGCTGTTATTTGCACCCTGCAAAAGTGGCAAATGAAATACAGAACAGATGTTTAGAAAGCTGAAAAAGAACACTATCGTTTTAACAAACAGCTACCTGTCTAGGACTTCTGCTGAGAAAAAAATCCCGTTTCTAGATGGCTTCTAATAAATAGGATTTAAACAGGTTAGAAAGTATTATCAGCCCTACTGTTGTCATTACATCACTTGCCATACCACTGACCAGTGAGAAACAGAGCTCTTCCCTAGCAGACCGAGAGTTTATCAACTGAGACTCTCAGATTAATTTTGTTCTACTTAAAATCAAGTCTAAGATTCATTTCAGACAACAAATTTCTCTCCCTTTTCAAGAAATAGCTATCTCAGGTTTAATTATGTTTTTATGCTCTAATGCCTGAACAACATAAGTCAATTTTCTCTTCATAAAGTAGACACTTATTCCAGTGGACTGGAATAAGAACAGACTTACTCTGTTCATAGTGGAGAACTGCTGACCATCTTTGTTTAAAGTAACTACTAAGCATCAGGAGCTTAAATTTAAATAGGGCCACAGGAGAAAATAGTTTGTCCAATGCCATATCGTCCAAAGGTGCAACAGGTCAAATACAACCTAAGTCCCACTCCTCTGAAACCCATAGATCAGTACAGATGTGGTTTGACATATTGAAAGTAAAAGGAATCAGCTGCAGACAGGTTGCAGGGGTTACTGTTTATTCATGACTCACATGCCCTTCACAGAGAAATGGAAGTAGTTCATGCTACCTGGTTCCTTGAAATTAAAAGCATCAGAAGTCCAAATGTGCCAGATTTCAAATGTGTCCAGCAAGAATGAATGACAGATTGATTCTACTGAGAGCTGGAATCATACTGAGAAATGCATGAGGAACAGGTGCCTCCCAGCCTGATGGTAGTATTGAAAGGGTCACATAATTGAATTTGTTTTCTTTCCCTCTTAATCCCCTGCAAGGCTTATATACATTCCTGCTTTAGATACCTAAGAGTTCCGGACATAAAGTTCCATGAAAACTGTATATCCTTAAACCATTATGCCTCAGCTGCATGTAGACCCTCTTTGTAACCTCATTCAGTGCCATGCATGACAGAGAGATTTCAATTCAAGCAGCTTAATCTCATTTTAGAAAATAAGTCCAGGCAGGCATGGTAGAGAGCTGCCAAAAGCGTGGATACTTGTCTTTGTGTTTGATATAAGCCTATCCCAATGACATGCAATTTCCACATGAAGATTGTGCTTCACAGGGATATGTACTATGATGCTACTCAAGCAAAGAAGGTTTGTTGAAGCAGGCTTAATGCTACTCAGTAATCTACACTAGGAATTACGTCCCTTTCTTGCAGCTGCCAAGTCCTTTAAGCTAATGACTAGCGAAGGAAAATGAAGGGGAAGATACTAGAGCATTACAGTCTATTTACTATGTGACTTAGAACTCAAAGCCATGGCATTCAGTTAAAGTCTGTGCAAATAAAATTGAATAGGAACCTTGCCCCCAAAAGGTAAGACCAGAATGTTAGATAACAAGGTAGACACAGGTAATGAAGACAGGCAGGAAGATTTTTATTTACAATGAGGCTGGTAAAACACTGGAAGGGGTTGCCCAGAGAGGTGGTAGATGCCCCATCCCTGGAAACATTCAAGGTCGGGTTGGATTGGGCTCTGAGAAACTTGATCGAGTTGAAAAGCTGAAAATGTCCATGCTCATTGCAGGGGGGTTAGACTAGTTGACCTTTAAAGGTCCCTTCCAAACCAAACCATTCTATGATTCTGTGAAAGCTAAAGGAAAAAGGCAGCAAATACCAGCCACAAATGAACTGTCCAGAACCTTTCATTTAGCTCACAAAATTATAGTAAAATCCTTTACCCTCCCAGTACTCTGCTGGAATACTGTAATCGCGTACAAACACGGGAATTAGGACTCCATGCTTCCCACCAGCCTTCAAAAGAAATCAACTTTATGTGGTTAACAAGTCACACTTAGATATGAATAAATTGCAGGAAAATGCAAACCTGGCAATTCAATTATAGAATATGTCAAGGCCTTACAAAAGTGATTAGCACCATAACATTGAATAAGGTTACCAGAGGCATGACTGACTAATTGGCAATGCTAAATTTGTTTTTAAATGCCAAGCAGTGTCTTATTGATGTAGGTTGCTATTTGAATAGCATTTGGTAACTGGTGGCACATGAATCTAGGGGGTTCATCTGTATCTCGTACAGACAAACAAACAACATGCAAAGGATTTGTCAGCTGTTTGGCAAAAATCACAACCTCCAAAGTTACTAGGGCTTAAGTCCCCTTTTTGTCCCTAGACGAAGGACTGACGACTTTCTTGCTAAAATTAAGACACTTTTTAATAAACTAAAATGTTATATATTGATTTTTATGGAAAATAGGCTTTCCAGATGCTGCAGAGACATTTTAATGGTCCTAGCCCAAAGGAAGTTAAAGCAGAGCCAGGTGACTGGCGTGGCTGCTGTGGAAATATGTTTTTACTGGGAGCTGTTTACTACCATTCCTTCAGTACTTGCTCAAAGGCTCAGGCATTGCATTTGTGACTTTAATTTCCTATAGAAACATCTTACCTGAGTTTTATGACATGTAGGGTGGTGCTGTCCCTCCCCCAGGAAGAGCCTCCATGTACATCACTCAAACATGAAATACAAACAGCTGGAAAAACAGAAGGGACAAAGCGGCATAAATCTCTAATACAAGGGTAGCCCTGTTACTGCTGAAGGGTTTAACAGCAGGGTTTTCTAAGTGCTCTACCTGTGTGAGGTGTGCAATAAGTCATGAGAGCACAGGGGAAAAATACAGAGAATTTCTCTACTGAAAGAGGAAGGAGAGTCACTTGGTTAAAACAAAATACGAAGTTTAACAGCTGCAGCTGTGAGCGGCATCTGCACTTACACTATAGGATTTCAGAGGCAGATGGGGTCATGTCCCACATTGAACAGGGGTTCCAAGTAGTTTCTCAGTTCATCTTCAAAGACAGCACCCACACCTTCACATTGTCACCATTATCAACCTACCTGATCAGAAAGAAGTAGTAGATGAGGTTTTCTTCAGGCAGTTGGAAGAAGTGCTGCTGAAAGAGTACCACATGTCATTGCAAGGCCACTATAAATTATCTTTGAAAAGTTGGAGCAAATTCCTCAAGGACCAGAAGAAAGCAAATGTCACTGCTACTGTCAAAGAGGATCTGGGGAGCAACAGACTGGTCAGGCTTGAGTCAGTCCCTGGAAATGTGATGGAACAAATAATCCTGGTAAATGTTTCCAAGTATTATGAAAAATAAGATATTTGGAAATACTCAGCATGGATTTCTGAAGACAAAATCATGATTGACCAACTTAATAGCCTTAACTGGCTCAGCAGACAATGGGAGAGCACTGGATTTTGTTTATCTTGGTTTTAGTAAGCCTTCCAGCACTGACTTCTGTAACATTCCCGTTTCCAAACCAACTAAGTGCTAGGGAAGTGGATAAAGAGACAGACTGAAAACTGGCCAAACTGCCAGGCTCAAAGAGTTGCAATTAGCAGCATGAAGCTAGTTGGAGGCAAGTCAGTAGTCTATTGTAGGGCAAATACTGCTTATCATCTGCATTAATGAGCTAGATGATGGGAGCGATTGTGCCCTCAGCAGGATTGCAAACAACACAAAACTGAGAGGAGTGGTTGATACACCTGATGGTTTTGCTGCAATTCAGAGGGACCTCAACAAACTGGAGAAAGGGAAGCCTCTTAGATGGCAATAAAGGGAAATGCTAAGCCCTGCATCTGGCACAAAATAACTCTGCGTACCACCACCGGCAGGAGCTGATTGGCTGGAAAGCAGCTTTGCAGAAAAGGCCCTGTGGATCCTGGTAAACACCAAGTGACGCATGAGCCAGCAATGTTGCCTTTCAGCAAAGAAAGCATCATCGGTAGGTCTAGGGAGTTGATCCTTCTTCTCTACTCAGCCCTGATGAGAAACGTCTAGAGTGCTGGGTCTGTTTCTGGGCTTCCCAGTAGAAGACAGACAGCAACATACTGATCCAAGTCCAGCACAGGCTCACAGAGATGATTAAAGGCTTGAAGCACCTTTCACATGAGGAGAAATTGGGAGCACAAGGGCTGTTCATCCTGGAGAAGAGAAGACTCGGGGTGACTTTATCAATGTGTCTAAGTACCTGATGGGATGGAGTAAACACAGATTCAGATTCTTCTCAGTGGAGTCTTAGTAGCATCATTTCTGCACTGATATTTCTTTAAAATGGCCAAACTGTTCTCTTAGTCATGTTAGCTCATGCCACAGAAAAAATCTGAGTGTACAGACAAGTGTAAGTATTTTGTAATGAGAAAACATTTTCATAATATTTATTATTCACTGTGTACATAGAGTTCTGTGTGAGTGTAGTGGTAAATTGATTTCTCCAGTTAGCTGGACAGACACACCACTGAATTCATGTAGTGCCACAGGAGTCATTATCTTATTTTATACATTTTAAAAGTCTAAAATGTGAAGTGCTCATTGGTTCATTTAAAGTACTTGTTTTACACCAGACATAACTGCAAATATTCATTCTTGTCAAAATATATTTCAGGAAGTGTAACCTTTTAATACTCTGAAATAGGTACACTGTAAACGAGAATTGAGCATGCAGTTATTGCTGAAATAAAGTTCTTTCCAAAAACTTGTTTTCCCTCTTGCTGTTCATGGGCACTGAGCAGATGGCTTCTGTTTATTAATTAAAATCAGCACATAGTGATTTTCCTGATCAGCTTTCTGAATTGCCTTCTTTTAAATATATAACGCTCCAGTTGTATGATATACACACAACTAGTGTTCGTAGTTAAAAAGTGGAGTAAATACATAACTAAAGGCAAAGTTTTTATAGCAAAACTGCAGGGTCGAGTTAAGGCTATTTGACACTAGACGTATCTGAATATGTTTAATTTTCATAAACTCTTTTTCTAAATTCTTATTTTTCAAACCAGAATTTTCATTTGGGGAAGAATCATAACAGAAATTTCATCCTTCTCTACTAAGGTACTGAATCGTATTTGTAAATTAAAACCCTGTTTACACAACTTGTTATCAAGATTTACGTAAAAAAAATATATCTCTTTTGCACACAACTTCATTGCTTTAGTTGAAAAGTCTCTGATGAAAATGAAATTTTTTAATGAAATTTTGAAAATGGGACTTAGATATTGAACACTCTGGTATGTTACAGACAGGCTCAGAATAGGATTATGTCAAAAGATAGAGATCTGGCTTGAGTACATACAGACGTCTTTTTCCTATTTCTTAGCACACTTTTTTGATTTTTGGCTTTGTCTCATTAAAAATTTGAGGATCTAGTTAGAGCTTTAGAGAAACATCAGAAAATCCAGGAGGCAGTACTAGAAATATTTATTATGGTTCCCAGAATAAGCACCGCAAGTTTAATCCTCTACTTGCAAACATTCAAATGGAGGAAAGTCTTTATATCAAAGGTCCCAACTGAAAGGCATAGGAAATAATTTAAAAGAAAATGCCATTTCTTTAATAACAATGCTTCTTTATGCAACCTCAATTCCATGATCTGGCATTTCTAATGTAAATGATTTTGATCAATATCTGCCAGAAAGAGCAAATACATGTGCAATGGAACTGACAATAAGACTGCAATGAGTAATGCTCCTTGAAATGAGACATTTGTCTTAATGAGTAAAGCTCCTTGAAATGAGACATTTGTGAGGTATGATCCCAAGCTCCCCAGTCACTTCCATGGGGCTTTATACATTACAGAGAATCTATGGTATTATTACGTATACTGAGACTTCTGAGTATTACATAAAACAAAACAAAAACAAAAGTTTAAATATTAATAAGAACCTTATTTATGACAGTGTCAAAGACATATAAGAATTAAAAATTGAAACACCTGGCAAATATGTGTTAAACCACAGTGGCTGAAAAGAACAAAACAAAACATAGCAAAGCAAAAAAGAAAATAAATAATGGATGAATTAGTGGTTCCTCTTGCATTGTTAAAGACACAACACGGGATCAAATGACATTAAAAAAGAACCAAACACAAAAGCTTCTTTCAGGAAGAACTGTCAGCATTCTCAGAATGCATCTTTAATTCAGCAAAAACACAAAAAGGAAAAAATGCAAACAAAAATTCTCATTGCTTATTAAAAAGAAGGTTTGGAAGTCTGCTTTTTCACTTTTGGGTTGACTTTTTGTCAAGTTACTGAGCTTGTGGACTTAAAAAAAATAATTCTTGTTCATAGGAACAATGTATAAACAGAAAGTTAAGCAAATAAATAGAAAATTTATGCAAAAAAAACCCAACCCCTGTAATTATACAAACCCTATTTATCTTTCATGCAGTCCCATGATATCTTTAACATTTTTCAGTACTTCTGGTGATTTCCAGTGATGTCTGCTCAGACACTGACTGATCCCCCTTGCTTCTCTCTTTTCACTTTATTTGATACTCATAGCAAAGTCAAGGGATCTGTTACTGCTTTTATTAGAGTCTCTGGGAGTTTTGTCTTCTACTTGGATCTCACTTTGATGAGAAAAAATTGGGTTCAAGTTGCTGAAACTGAAAGAAGAAGCTATTTCCAATGTGATCTTTTTTGCACAGTCATTTCAGTACCTGGGCACAGGAGGAAATGTAGGAACATATAGACCAGTCTCTGTTCTCACTGGTGAGTATTTGTGTGACAAATCTTACTAAAAATGACTGATATAACTAAACTAGCACTTCTTTTTTTCATTATTATTATTATTGCTGTGACAGCGAGGTTTGTTGGTTAGACTGACAGTTGGAGTGAACATTAGACTTTATTACCCTTCTGGAAATGATGAAGGTTGGGAAAGGTGCAATACTGCAACATTTTCTTCTGCCAGCAGGTCAGATGTAGCTGTCCTCTACTTACTCTTGAATGATTTGCTTCTGCTTAGCACATCAGGGTTTAATTTTTTTCCTATTTGTGTTCCACTTTGTTTCTGAGGGCATGCTTCAGCTGCATAAATGGAAGTATCTGATATTTTATTTGGTGTTTGGATATCCTGACCAGCTCCTAGCTGCCTCTCCAGAAGGTATGACTTGTGATTAAGCCGTGTGTGTATCGTGTCTCCCAGTCCTCTGCAAACATTTGAAAACCATACATGAGGGTGTCTGAAGTGACCTTACATGCTTATATTTAGGCAAACAAATCACTCTACAGTTGGTTCTTCCCAGTCTCTATGTAAGATCTTGTACATGGAAACTCAGCAACACTCTTGCTTTTCGTTTCAGCTGTGTCAGGTGGAGCTGTGTGGAAGATTATGGTCACAGGCAGTTTATGGCTTACAGACTAGGGACCAGGACCCAGAAGAGGAATTGGCATCTGATAGTAGGAGCCTGTGCGGGGTATAGGCTGGGGTGCAGTCATCCCTGATCACATTCCTTGCTGAGGAGGCATATTGCTGGATGCTGTAATAAACTGAAGTCTGTGGGTACAACAGAGGTCAAGATTAGTCAGAAGCAAGGGATTCTCACTTTGTCATGAGATCAAATGGATGGATATTGCTAGATCCACATTAAATATAAATTATTTAATTCTAGAAAAATAAAGTAATTAACTCCTTTCTGTATAGTGCTTGCAACCGCAGCAGCTGTGATATCAGGCTGGAAGCTCTTTGGTTGTTTTCATTCTCTCAGGTTTGATCAGCTGTTGAGATCTGCTCCTAAAGAGAAAAATAGAAGGACATATCAAATCAGATACATGAAAACAGACATAACTTAATTGAAGAGACAAAGAAGTTCTCATGGAGACAAAGAAAGACTCGTGTGTCCTTACAGAGCCATAATATCTACATTTTCATGGGGCATAAGGTTAACATTCGGGTTTCCTTAGTGAACTTGGGAGGTTCTTGTTGACTGATCTCCTTAACTCTGCTGCCAAAACCCTTCAGAAGAGCAACACAGGCAGGAGATTGTGAAACAGCAGAACAAAGTGCATTAGCCAGTAGAAGGAGCGAAGGAAGGTGTAGGCAAGAAACAGTCTTGTTCCCCTATGCAAGAAAGCACCTTTAAACATCTCAACTTATTGAGAGTGGAGTTGTGCAGCGTGACACTGAAAGAAACATTTTTGTGAGAGATATAATAAAGCTACAGAACTATTACATGAAGGAGTTTGGAATTACTGATATCAAATACAACTACAAAGCATATTTACTAACAAAAAGAAGAACAAAGTTATCTGATAGCAATGTTAAGAGGTACATTTTGTAAGCAGTTTTCATATGTCATTGTGAAGGCCAAAGATAGAGAAAAAGAATTCAGTCTACATAACAAGAAATGGCCATTACTGCTGCTTTGAAGGACAATAAGGGACAAGAGTTATGTGCCCTGACGTAGGCCTTTACACAGGCTTTGCCCTTCAGAGCTGCTCAGAGAGTTCTTTCCACTGAGCTGATGTCTGATAAAGCAATTCAAAGCCTCAATGCATCCATGGATCAGGAGCAGCTGGCAGAATTCATGAGAGGTTGCTAGGGCTTGCCAGGAGTCCATGACTCCTCTAGCTCTCCCTATCCAGCAGCAGCTGCCACCCTGAATTTCCTCAGAGGTTTTCTAGAAGCACATCACAAAGCCAGAAATAGTTCCCTGAGGATCTGGAAGACCTCAAAGCAAACCTAGAAGCCACTGTGTTGTCTGCCTCTTTTCAGTCCACTCAACAACTAAATTAGGCTTGTGACCTAGCTCTACTACCCATGAAGAGCAAGGAGTGGTCCGGCTACCTACCTCAACCATCCTTCTAAAGCACTTGATGGAGATGCATTTGGACTAAACATCGAGCTTACAGCTTGCAGAAGGATAAAGCAGGATGACCTGGATTTCACCGGAGCAGCAGGCCTATACAAAGCTTGCAATCTGGATAGCAGGGACAGGCAAAGGACAGCATCACCTCTGCTTTACAGATGACCAGCTGCAGCATAACTGGACTGACTGATCCACACGAAGGATTATATGTTGAAAATGGGTGATGCCAGCTAGTTTGGAACATACTTCTTTTCATTGTTCATTTGCTCTTTTCTTCATGTTCAGACAAAACTGCTAAGTTAGCACATAAACTTCACATATATATTTACACAATATATCCTATGTGTATAGAAGCATGTTAAAAGCTATTGTGGGACTTCGGAAATACCCTCCACATATCTCTTAATTTTTATCACGCAATGTCAACCTTTGCTATCCTTTCACAGTTGGTACTTCTCCACTTTTAGAAAGCAAAAATGCCTGGCTTGGTAGATGAGCAGAGAGCAGTATATATAGTCTGCTTAGACAACAATAAGGCTTTTCACACTGTCTTGCATGAGATCCTCAAAGAGAAACTTATGAAGTATGAGATAGATGAGCAGACAGAGAGGTAGATTGAAAAATGGCTGAACAGCCGGAGAGAGGTGATCAGTGACACAGTCTAGATGGAAGTCAGTAACTAGCAGTGTACCCCAGGGGTAATACTGGATCCAATTATCTTCAACACTTTCAGTAATGATCTAATGATTCTATGATTCTGTGAAAAATTACCTGAGCCTAGATTTTGATTGAGAATTTTGAACAAATCATCTTTTTCAGTAGGTGATTTCCTTTTCACAGGTCTTAGAACACAGAATTTAAAAATGTGAACTTTGAGGTTTTTTCCAGTTTGCAACACTTCTGTTTGATAATTCCTACTTCCTCTGAAAAGGTACTTGGAAAATTTAAACTACCCACAGTTTTCAGATTAACATTTCTTGAAAACTTTCAGGATATCCAGGGGTTTTTTCCCTATTCTGCACAAGGGAAAAAAATAATCTCAAAACCTCCTCTGGGATAAAACAAATAATTTCCTTCCCACTCCCTATCATTGAGTCCCCAAGTGAAATACTGGCATGAACAGAGCCAACAGAAGATTACCACTCGCAATTGCCTTAGGCAAGGCAATATCCTTATAGATTTTTATTATGCTCTCCATTTTAAGTATAAAGAATTTATTTTTACACTGATAGAATCTTTAAAAGCAGTGAGCTTTCTGATGTTTAGTCTCTGTGAAGTTACTAACCTTTTTAATTAATGCCATGAAGGCACTCAAATCTCTTTTGTATAATACAGTGAATTTAAATAAGTTAGAACAACAAGAAAACTTTACTAGAAGTTCCCTGATTCCTAGGAATTTATTAGCAGGCAGTCTTGCCCGAACTATATGATTTTATATCCACCAAGTCTGCCTTTAGCACCTTCAAAATTTCACCTGTCTTAATTGTCAATGTGATAAGATCTGTTGGATATTACTACACATATTTTGAAATCTAAGGATGCATAAGCAGAATTCAGTATACTCTTGAAAGGACATTTTAGCTTTCATGCTGAAATTTCTCATAGTGGGAGATTTAAATTAGACTTTTCAAGCTATTGTAACTTTATTTTTTACATGTAATATATAATACAGATGCATGATATAACATGGCATTAGTAATCTTGTCACCAGGTTTGACGATCTTGCAGAACTTATTAGCTAAGTGGTGTTTAGCTCCCCACCTTTACTCATCAGGGAAGGATTGGTAGAGTGGAAACCACAGCTAATATTGGGTTCAGAGCACATGACTCAAGGAAAAAGCTTTGCCTAAGGTGGCCTCTGTCTTAGTGAATAAAGAGACTGCAAGAGGTAAAGAAGCCCTAGGAGGAAAAGGGCAACAGATTGATGCAGTAAGCTGTTTAAGATAGTACCTAATTTGTGAATGAGGGGTCAAAGCCTGACAGTCCCTGCCTTGGTAGAAAACACATTACATTTTGTAGACTGTCTGTTTAAAAGTCTGGTCGTAGTGCAAAACGAGTATTCAAAGTCAGCACTGCTTTTAGGAGTCAGCACTGTATAAAAAGAGTGCCTACAAGATGACTGGACACACTTTTCTGAGGGAAGAGGTTGGAAAGGTGCTGTCACTAACTAGACTTGAAAACAGAAAAGTAGCTGATGATTTTTAAAGGCTTAGAGGAATAGACTTCGGCAGACCATATGGTCTTCTGCCCTGAAACACTCCTACCTGGTTTAAGACAAAGGTCTGTACTTAGCTCTCAGTAAGAAGAGTAAATTGTGTACTGGTTGTGCAATGCAGCTCTTCTGTCAATATATAGACCACATATCATCCTAGGGAAAGAACCATGTGAGAGGTAGGGAATGGAAAGCCTACCACAGTTCATAGTGCAAAGTCCCCTGCACCTTCACAGCCACTGTTCAGAGCTGGATCCAGGAGTATGACATTCAAGAGTCTTTGATATTCAGAACTGGTCAACAAGAAAAGACATTTGCTGCCTAATTTGGTCTCCAGATGACAGTGCCCACTGCCAGAGAACCTCTTCATTTGAAATCTGAGGTTCTAAAAAATTTAATCCTACACAATGTACGTTCCTTTCCTAGCCTAAAAAGGCATGAGAAGCTACATATCACTCACAATTGTAATGTGTAACCCACCCACTCAGCTCACCTACCAATGACTTACCATTTCAGTGAGCCTTTGGTGAATGTCAGTCCCTCATACAGATTTGAGGGATCCCATACAGTTGTCAGCAGTTACCAGAGGCAACACATTCACTTACTTTGGCAATGTTGTCCTAGCCTGTCATTATGATTACCCATCCGCATCTCTCCAGTGCGAAACAAGAACATGAATATTCTTTTTCTCTACCCTTCTGAAGGCTGCAGGTGGTACTGCTTCTCCTGCCTCATTACATGATGATCTGATGAAGAAACTCCTGAGATCACAGAGGTATTTGATGTACCATTGTGGTTTGCAGCTGCTTTTGTCTTTGCTGTGCATCATGATCCCTTGCAATCACTTTGTTCATGGCAGGAGACACTCTAGTTTGTAAAGGCTTGAATTATCCGCAGACTGCTCAGTTATATTGAGCAACATGGTGGGACTGCTTTTCAGTAAAAGGTCCTGAGTTTGTGCTGCATGCTTATATTTTCTGTCTCTTTCCAGCCATTCTTAAGTATTCATACTGTAAGTATACTACCAATCAAGCACTGCTGATCACTTTAAAAGAAAGCAATGAGATCACCCTGCCCTGTGCTTAAAACCATAGCAACCACAACTTTCAAGTCAGTGAACTACAGTACTAACATAAGTCATTTTAAGGCCAGATCTTACGTATTCCAAGAAAGAGACCATTAAATTCAGTGGGAAATTGAAAACCTGGGGTGAACTAAAAGGGGAAAGACACCAGCTCTTAGACAGGCTATATAACCATAGGCATTGTCAACCCAGCTATTACAGTGTGCCCCGCTTCAGGGATTGTGAGAGTCATTTGCAGCTTGGCTGTTCTTTTGTGTATATTTAAGCAGAGCATGACAATGGAAACAAATGTAGTAGATGCCATGACGCCTTCCAGAATTTACAGGCAGCCGGAGCAGCAGCTTTGAAACAACTCTGTCACTGCTGGACGTTAAAGCAAGACCTACCCATAACAATCCTCCTTTAACAACACCCACACTGTAATTTCCGTCTAGCAAAAGAAGCAGCAAACATTGACAGCCTATCAAGATATGCTATACAGCTGCTAAATTCTGGAAAGCAAGCCTATCTCTGTCTCTCCAGGGCACATGGGATTCTTGGACATTTCAAAGAGGAAAATGAGTCCCTCCCTGAATCTGCAGTTGAAGATTAACAAGAAATGCAGAACATCATCTGATAAAAAAAGATAAAAGATGGAGGCAGACAATGTCCAGGGGCCATTCTTAGCTTCCTCAGGAAGTAGATCAGCAGTTGATCAGCCCCAGAGCTCATACTTTTGACCTATACTGTACAGTTCTCACTTTAGCCCAAGGGCAAAACCAAAATATTTACTATTCTGTGCGTTGATCACATTACACTAAAAAAAAAAAAAAAAAAAAAAAAAAGGCTGTTTCCAAATAGGACACCCATTTGGCATCAACCTAAATACAATACAAGAAACCAATTAAAAAATTTTAATTACTTTTTGTCAATCTCAATCCACAACCCAGTCCAAGCTAGATATTAAATATCTAACCAAGGTGAAAAGTTTCATTCAGAATTTATAACTGCAGCAACCAAAGCTATCTGCTCGCATGGTCAAAGTGCTTCTCATAGTACACTGCAAAAGTCAAAAGAAGAGGAGGAGGAGGAATGGGATCACTCCACAGAGCAAACCTGGCAAGGCCGCTGGCACAAGGGTAACAGAAAGTAGCACAGTCTGAACCCTCTTCCATTGCTTCTTGAGAAAGCATTGCCTGGGCTGCACAGAATACATATCCACAGCTGCCGGTGGCCTGTGTAAGAAAAGCAAAGGCTAGGTGCCTTCACAAGGTATCCTCACAGGGCCTTACCAGCCTGCCACCCCCAGGAAAGGTATGAAGCAGACCAGAGATGGTGGTCAGGCTCAACCACCAGATCAGCTGATCAGGCAAGATCATAGCAATGTTCTCAAGGTTCAGGGTCAACATAGAAAGTCAATCCACAGGCCAGGTGTTATGATTACCTGGCAGGTCTGAGGTCAAACCAGAAAATCAGCCTGTAGGTCTTGGTTTAGATCAATGGGGTTCATGAATAGGCATAACTGTAACCAAGCTGTAAACCAGAATTCCTAAAGCACTGCATAAGCAGGTAATGAATGCCCAGGACTGGGCTTAAATAGACTCCTGGGCTTATGGATAGGTGACATCAGCAGATGCCACAGGTGATGTTGGTCAGGCAATAAAGACCTGTTAGTGGCCCTGGGGCCATGACACTACATGTGGTTGGAGGGTAAGATTTCTGCATGGTTTTTCTGCCAATGCTGTGTGCAAATAATACAGAAATTTCTGTTTCCCTGGTGTATTCAGTGTATTTTTTTCACCCAAGTTGGTTGGTAGAAGTTATCAGAGTACTCTATTGTCATAACAACTGTCAAAAGTCATCCAGGAATAAATCATTCAATTATCTTTACTTAGAATAGTTTGTGAGCAGGGAGAGTCAACAAACTATCATATTCTAGTATAAGACACCTATGTATCCAGTGCCTGCATCTTGTCTTTTCAACCAAACTCTTCTTTCACTACATGATAATTTATTAATTTGAGTTTTAGAGCTACTGTCTGTACAGACTGTGTTCCTGCAATATTCATTGTTTTTCTAAATAACGTCATTTGTTAAAATCTCGTTTTTCTTAAAACTGCTGCTCAGATAAAAGAGCAAAACCAAAACAAGATAGGAAGGGAGAGGAAGAGAGAAGCTCTCTGAGCATTAGATAATTTTTGCCTTAGTTCATTAGTACTTCAGAGTGGTTTTGTAACTGCTTTTGGATCTCATTCTTGTCTTTCTGCAGGATCTCTCCCCTTTGTACAACATGGTTATGTGTTGTTAAGGACTCGATACTGTTGTGGCAGTAAATTATTTTCAGCCTGCTTTTAAAGCTTGTGTAACCATGCTTGCTGCCTGTGTATGCCCTCTTTGTCCCCAATTACTTTTGAATCCCTTGTTTCATAGTCACCACATCTGACAGAGCTGGACAGATCGTGCTGACACAAAGTTCTTACAAGCTTTGTGAGAACAAGCAGGCCAAGAGAGGGGACAGGATGAACTCAACATTTATTAGGCATCAGAGAATCCACAGTGAGCTCAGTTTTGAGCCTTACTTACGTGCACCTATGTATGTTACCAAAGAGAGGCAGATTTTAGAAGTATTACAGTTACCTTCTTTTTCTGGTGAAGATTATGTTGCAATTTGACAAGGAAAAATGTCTGTTTATTCTTCCTTTTAACTGGTTCTTCAAGGCCTTGTCAGCATGGAAATTGTGATGACATTCATTTTCTGGCAAAGACACGGACAACGTGGCTACACTGCTGGATTTGCACCTTTGTATACACTGGCTTTCTTAGGCACTTCTGTCACTTGCTGCCCACTAAGATATCAAGCTTATTTCAATAAGCTGAGTGTGAAAAGCAACATTAGGAAAACTACAGGGGGATTATTGTGGTATTTAGTGTAATTCAACAGCTACAGTTACAGAGAGCCTATCAGGTCACATAGCTGCTCTGCTCCTATCTCCTGCAAGGCCTTCATGGCTACTGATGCACAGGGTATCAGCACGTAGGATCTTCTGCTCTGCTTCAGAGAACTACATCCAGAGGTGCAAAGGAACATTACAAATTCAGGATCTGACTTTGCAAAAAGGTCATAGGTACGGGGCTGGGCCACCTGTGACAGCCTGGGACCCTGTGGTTGCTTGATCAAAGTGTGTAGGTGAAGGTGATTCTTCCCTGGTTAAAGGGATGCCCACTTTGGTGGGACCATTCACAAACTTCTGTAACCCTAATGATTTCCTGATGCTAATTCACTGATCTTTATTTTAAAAGTTAAAAAGTCCTCACGTCTCTGTTGTCTCTTAGGACACATTACCCTGCATAACTAAGGAGAAAGAAGTATGTTGCAGGTGACAATGATAAATCTGCTTTCTCACCACACCCAGCATGCTTCAACGTTGGCACCTACATCCTGAAGGTTTAGCCACTCAGAAAGGTATACAGAGTGAGAGAACAGTCCTGCTCTCTGTGGCGTTGACATGATTTACTCTGACATGAAATTCTTCATCACTCAACCTCCAGTAAATCAGAGGGAATACCATAGGCATGCATCTTACCTCCTTGCTTTAAATGCAGATTCACGTGCCTGCTCACCAATGCACATATGCCAGTGCCTTTACTCTTCTAGCACATGGACAGCTATATAGAAAGGTCAAATCAAGCACCGCTGACATTCCTGATAAACATTATTTTACAAATGGGTAAACATGCACAGTCAGGAACACATGCTCAGAAAATGCCTAATAAAAAATGCATGATTCTTCAATATTCAGGAGGATAAGCTTGTCTTTGTGATAACTGCCTTAGCAAGAAAAATAATGTTTAAGTCATTAGCATTGTCTCTGGCCCAGATTCAGGAAGCTTATATTCCACCTAGGTGTCTCTGCTTGTGTTCCCTGCTGGTGGTCCCGGGCACTCAAAAACACCAAGCCAGTAGCAAAGACAAGGCATAGGTTCCCAGTAGTAGTTCAAGGCACCTTGGTCTATCCACAGGTTTGGGTCACTAACAGAAAGGCCAGCCCACTGTCACAGAATGGAAACACAGAAGAGTGAGGAGGCTGAGTGCTCAGGTCTTGCCCTCAAAGGTACCATCTCTGATCTCCCTTGGGACTGAAAAAGTCAAATGGCAGATCCCTCTTCTGTCACTTGTTAGGATGACAGTATTATAGAATCATAGAATAGTCTGGGTTGGAAGGGACCTTTAAAGGTCATCTAGTTCAACCCTCCTGCAATATACAGGGATATCTGCAACTAGATAGATTGCTTAGAGCCCCATCCATCCTGACCTTGAGTGTGTCCAGGAATGGGGCATCTACCGCCTCCCTGGGCAACCTGTTCCAGTGTTTCACCATCCTCATTGTAAAAACTTTCTTCCTTATGCCTAGTCTAAATTTTCCCTCTTATTGTCTACAACCATTAGCCCTTTTCCTATTGCAACAGGCCTTGCTAAAAAGTCTGTCCTCATCTTTCTTATAAACTGAAAGGCTAAAATAAGGTTTCCCCAGAGCCTTCTCTTTTCCAGGCCGAACAACCCCTGCTCCCTCAGCCTTTCTTCATAGAAGTACATAGTATGTAGATAATTTTCTTGGTTTATTCCTTCACTCCAGGGCAACTTGTAAATAACCTGTTCATCCAAACCCCTGTTTTCTAGCAAGTTAGCAAACCCCGTAGACCAAGAGGCAAGGCTGCCACAGCTCCATACCCCAAGGTCCAATCTATAGCAAAGCTGAGTATGTTTTCTCAGCAAGTACACACACAAAGGCACATATACACTACACATACACACACATGGGAGAGCACAGGCTCAAAGAACTTGCAATCACACACTGACATAAGCACCTGCACTCACTCCAGTTTCTGGCACCACAGGAACACGGGCCTTCCAACCCACAGTCCCAGCCCAGCTCCTGGCACTCAGACCCCCATACACACACAGGTACAGGGAACAGAGCGCCCCTCACCCAAGAGTTAAAAAGGCACTTAATAAGGAGAGATGACAGACTTTGCTGATCAGGCGAAGGGCAAGGACAAACAAAATGACCAGCCACTATTCACACAGCTGACCCTTTTTGTCTCCTTAACTCTCTATTTTCCCACAGCTATTCCTCCCCAAAGCACCTTGATGCCTCCCTTTCCTCACATTTGGTTCCTCCCCAAACATCCTGTGCTACCTATGCAATCCCAAGATGTTCTTCCCTTGCATCCCATGATGTGTTTCTTATTCACGCAGGCATCAATCTCTTCAGTCTGCAAGACACTCCAGAGAGTCTCTCCATCGACACAGTGGGTGGATGATTCCCAGCCCACAGAGGGCTCTCCTGGCACAGCTGGGGTGGGATGACAATGGTGCTGGGAGCTCCCTCCCTCTGGGAGACTGGGGTTCCCCTGCCCACCATTGGCTCTCCGTGATCCTTCATCCGTATGCACAAGCACGTGTGCACCGTGTGTATTGAAATGAGGTTTTTTCTGGGCTGATGGCTGTCCATGATGAGCACATGGCTGCCACTCTCAGGTTATAATTCAGGTTCCCCTGCCCACCACTGTTGCTCTCTGCTCTTTTGTGTGTGCTGAAATGAGCTTTTTTATCACATAACCTGACAATGTCCTGCATACATACATTCTGATACTACTATTCCTGATAGCATCGTCCTTTGTTGTACATCTTCTCCTTTAGTCCAGTGCCACTCCTGAGAGCAAATACCAGTGAAGGAGAAAGCACATTCTCTTGGCTGCCAGACTAAGAAAAGGGTAGCAGAGTTATTTCTTAGTAATGAAAATCTGTTTCTCCATTCTTTGCTTAGGCCATCTGTATCTTGAAACAAAACTCAGAGTTTGCAGCATTTTGGTATATCCTATTACACAGTTGTGCTAACAGGGCAGCCAGAGAACTGGAATAGCCTCTTCCTAAATAGCATCTCCTTTGGTGTCCTTGGGTATCTCTGATACCCAGGCTAAATGGGTATCAGTGCCAGACTGCTCTTCTTCCACTGCTCTCAGCCAAAGCAAGCAGCTGACATAGATTAACTACCCAGGAGGTGTTTTTGCTTATGGTGGGATCTAGCTTTTGGGAACTTGGCAAGTAAGAAGGTAGAAAGTAATATAGTCCTTCCTCCACTCCCTAGGCTCTGTAGCAGAGCTTGGTCAGACCCATGGTGAGGGACCCTTATTCTCCTCTGCTTCTTGCATTTGCTGTGAGGGAAAGAGGTGAATCACTGTGCATCACTGTGCCACCACAACCTCTATGTTTATATTTCTCTACACACACCATGTAGTAACCCTGGGAAGAATAAATGTGTTCTCGAACACCATGTACTTCTAGTGTACTTCTGGGTATAAAATACATCATCAAGCTGAAGAAGTTAAAATGCACCAAAATAGAATTCCCGGAGCTGATTTCCTCATAATACGGTGGTAATGGAAAGAGATGAAGAATAGTGTTAGATCTGCACAAAAGTTCAGTTATTTCTGAAATTACATTGATTACTATGATAATGTTTTACTGACATGGGCAAGTTTTTCCTGGTCACCTTGAACTGAATTTCAGCTTCACTCACTGAATTGGCAGCAACACTACAGTTATACATCACGGGCCACATTCTCAGATGGTGTAAATCAGGGTAGATCCACTGACTAGCCCCAGGCCAGAGAAAATTTATAAATGCTGTTCACCTCTTTCTGTGCTAACTGTTTTTATTCCTTCTTTCTCTGTGATCACAGTGTTATCAACACATACATCACTGCCTACATTCTTATTTTGTGGAATCATTAGTCTATCAAGTTTTGGTTGCCCTTTTTTTTTTTTTTTAATACAAACATCTAAGTTATATTCTGCTATTCACTAAGTAGCAACTGTCTTCTGACTCCTGTTGTTAGATAAAAAATGAGCTACAGTCTTGGAAGCTGTCTCAGAGAAAGCATGCCTCTGAAAGAGCAATTACACTTCATATTCTGGGAATGGCATAACCACATACAGAGCATGCACAGGACTGGTTGCCCTTCATGGCCGTGACATGTACTGAGGCCCCTGAAGATCATGAAACTTCATTGCTGTCACTGCAATGTTATCTCCTTACCAGAAGGACTTCCTTTTATCCTCACTTGTGAGTGTTTCACACCAACTGCAGATGAGTAATCCTTAAGCATGGATATTAAGATCCACCTTCTGTTTCTTAGATAGCTATAAGGACTCTTAGTTTTCTGTTTCAGAGCTTAGTTTTGTACCAGCCTTAGTGGAATCTCCACCCTTACACCTATAATTACTTCCTAATAAATTTAATAATTCAAGTAAAGATGCTTGATAGGGCCCTTCAAATTTCCAGTCCAGCTTCTGATCTGTTTGTGGGTGTTTATTGTATCCTTTGGTCCTAGCTCTGTCCCACCAGATGTTTTCTTTTCTGACACAGCCTGAAAATTAATATCTCTCTGCTGCAAACTGAACTCTCTCTCAGTATCCCAGAGGACCACAGGAACGTTCTTTAAGAAGTCAGCAGATGCAAAATAAAACACTGTGAAGTACGAAGGCCACACTTAATCTACACATAATAGGAAGAGTTCCATTGACTTTATCAAGTCTTATTTGCTGAGCCTTGTCCTTTAGGTAGTCAATATTTGTAATGAGTAAGCCTGTGTCTTCCTCAAACTTTATCTACAAAGTTTTCCAAGCCATTTAAGGTTCATAAATCTCTAAGATAGATTTTCTTCACAGGTTTTCCAGAATTTTCTGGAATGTGCAGTAGCACACATTGACATAAGGCAAGATAAAATACTCTCCTGATAGCACCAAGTGGGCAAGCTCTGAATTTAAAGGTTCTAATAGATACATAATCCGTTTAGCCATAGATAAAGTACATACGTAGGATCTTGAAAAACATTCACTATGAAGAAGACTTCACCATAAAGATCTAATATCTCATCTTAAAAAATGCAACCATCAAGAAGGAAAACTTAAGTTGAAAGTAGGAGCTACTTTTCTGGTGTTGTGATATTGAAAGTCCCATATGCTCCATAGAATACAGTCAACTGCATAGTGTATATACTATATATTATTGCATACAGTAACATTATATAGCATGCAATAATGAATATATGCTGTATTACTAATTCTATTTTGTGTATCACTGTAATATGTATTTACTGTGCACTTAAAATAATATTAGTAATTTGCATTTTGTACACATCTAGAAGTAGGGAAAACGTACAGTAAGATGATGAATTATTGATAATAAATGCCATAGAGGTAAAAAGCTAGAGATCTCCTTAAAACAGTCTTCAAATAATTTAAGTGTAAGGGAGGAGGGAAACATGCACCAGAAACAATGATAGATCTGAGACAGTGGAAAATAAATCTTTCTTCACCTAAGGGTGACAAAACACACAGAAACCTGGAGGAGCTCTAGAAATCATTCTAGCAATATCACTGGGAGAAGACATTAAGGACAAGAAACAAATTTTGCAGGGGTTGTGTAACATCATGTTTTATTTAAACAACATCTACTGTTGGAAAAAATGGTCAAGCTTTTGTGCACACAAACCATACTTCAAGAGCAGCCTAACGACTAGCATTACAGGCAGCATTACAAGTTCTTGGAGAAACACTTACTGCAAGGAGAGAAAGGAATATCACAAGTTCAGCCATTCGTGGCAGAGTAGCTGAAGTTGGACATCTGAAGTGTGTAAACAAGCTCCTTACATTTTTTTCACTGATTGCAGAAATTTCACATCATGCAGCTGTGACTCTCATCCAGAAAATCTCTCTCCTAATTAGCTTGTGTATATCTTTAAACTACATGTTATACAGGCTATTAGACAGAGGAAAGGCAAATTAGCAATGAATCAATCTCTTTCACCAGTCACTTACAATGGCCCAGTGAGTTACAGTGCTTATCTGTGAGCTCAGGTGCACCTGATGGGGTCTGTGGTGGAGGTGGTGCTCCTGGCTGGTCCTCCTTCACACTCCAGCAGCCCACTGACTCACAGCCCCACACAAGCTGTGAAGACTCTCCACCCCCATGAACAAGTGCTTGCTCTGTAAAGTCAATTACCTGAATTGTTTTATTGCCTTACCTCCTGCCTATGCCTCCTAAAGGCAGTCACAGAGGAGGCACATGGTAGTTCTCTACACATTTGGGGCAGAAATAGATGGGACTGAAAGAGCAATATGTTCTGTCTCTCACAGGCACACATACTCCTCTCTCTTACTCACATGGCTCTCCTGATTAAAAGGAATTAAGGCCCCCTTCACAACTCTTCCTCATTTTGATTTTTTGCAACCAAAATTGAGTCAAATACACAAAATATGTGCACATTTCGAAACTGAAGCCAGCTGCCTCATCTCAGTCCCAGCCGCCTGTGTGTTGCCATTGAATAGCTGGCCAGAAATCCTGGGAAAAGAGGACAGTGTCTGAAGCATTGCATTTTGTAGCAGGAGCATTTCCTATTTAAAAAAAAAAAAAAAAAAAGAGAGAGAGAGAGAGAGAAAATTATCTTGTTGCTGCTTAGAAATCAAAGAACTTGCAGAGACAAGGTTCCTTAGGCTGATGTAAATCACCATGGTGTTTCCATAGCAAGAAAGGTACTTCCCTGTTTATCAGAAAGCACTGCTTACTGATATTAGAAACTAGCAAAGCTAATCAAGAACGTCTTCATTCTAGCACCTTGACAAAAAAAAAAAAAAAAAAAAAGAATAAATAAATGAGAAGCCAGCTCAAACATCTGCTCTGCTATTTCAAGGACATTTATTCATGTGCTATTTCTCATCTTGGGCTTCTCTTTGTAGCTCCTTTTCCCTTTCTGCCTCCCTACCTTTGAAACAGGAGGAAACTTTCTCAGAAAAGCCCAACCTCGCAGCAATTTTAGACTGGTAGATGCAGGCACCAGCTCCTAGTATAGGAGAGCAGAAAGCCTCAATCCGCAGGGCTGTACATTACCCTGAATGCTTCTCACAGGGACAGGATACGCAGAAGGTTTGGAGGGGGAGTTTCCATTAGGGGACTTAAGGTATCTCTCCAGAAATCTGCTTGGAAGCTGAATCCCAACTGTTTATGCTGCAGCCCAACCCTCCTTTGTAGGGGCTCATTCATGAGAGTTTTCATCCATCTGGGAGGGCAGGAAGAGGCATTTTCTCTGCAGCTGCTCCCCATGAATCAGCTGGCAGCCTCATTGACCATATTCTTCCTCCAGGACTGTTAGGCCTTGGCATCCACAACACAGTGAGTTTATAATCACTCAAAGAAATCTGAAGCTTTGTTCCCAGTCAGTAGCCTGTCCCCTGGCAGAAAAAAAGCTGTGTTTCTCCACTTTTGTTACCTATTTAGTGTAGGTCACTGCTTGTAATTTCTTAATCCCAGTGCTCAGCCTTTGGTCCTCTACAATGCCTTGCTTTTCTCACACTTCGCTGGCCTTCTGTGTTTCATATTGGGCAATCAGCAGGATGACAAATATGACAGCAGTCTCCAGTTCAGCCTCCTGAGTGTTCTCAGCCAATATGCCAAAAAATTTAATGGCTTTTCTTTTTTTGTTTTCAATAACATTATCTGGATGGTAGCTATAGGCATCTGTTGAGCTTGCCATATGCTCCACATTTCCATATAGGAAGATGAAAATGCTAATAAAATAATTATCTGAATAGCACTTTACAGTTTAAAAGGAGTGAGTTGATGTACACATATGTAAGTCCAGACCTGGAGCTGTTTTACCCAATTAAAGCATTCTGCACTTGGGCATGCATTACAGTTAGCACATGGGAGCAGTAGATTTATTTGTATTTTCAGTCTGGTCATAAAATTGAATCACTGTTTGCCTCAAGCTTAACCCCCTCACATCTGAGTGGCTGGAGCAAAACTACAGATTAATCTAATAGACTAAATCTTTTCTTTCAAGAGGCTGTATATGTCCCAGCTAAATTAGATAGGGCAATTTTCTGTCTCATCTCTCACATTTTCTACTTTGTAGTACCATGGACTGCCAAGTGTCTCAGGGTAATCAGAGCACTGCTACTCTTGTGCCTGCTCCATAACACTACAGATGTAAACGCTGGTCCCTACCTAAGGTCTCTGGGGCAAGAAGCACCTCTTTGGCCCATGCTGTCATTGTGACTAGCACAGCAACAGCTTTGATCCAGGACTCTCAAGTAATGTAAGGTGGATACACCAATACAGAAATATAACATTAACTTTTCAGACAGTATTGTCTATTTGTTTCTACAATTTTAAAATCTACAATTCATAAAAACTCTAATACATAGTCACAACCATGGCCCTGCCCAAAGACTGACTCTCCAGGTTGACTTTGGGCTTCCACTGACTTTGTGGACCTGCCTGGCGTTCATTCGGTCTGACTTGCGGATTGACTTCATGCCTTGACCTTGGACCTGCCCCAGCACTATGAGCTTGCATGGTAATCTAGACACTTGGTTGAGCCTGCCTGTTATCTCGTGGCCTGCTCTGCTCCTTTGCTGGGGTTAGTGGGGTGGGCTGGTGAGACCCTTCTGGCCCTATGGAGACCTCTGTGACACTCTGCTCCCAGGGAGCTGCTGACCCTTGCTGCACAATAACATTATCACTTTCTGAAGCAGAGCTCCAGTATTTCCTTAGCTAGTAAAAAGAAGTAAGATTTCTTTCAGGGTTGAATGAAGTCAAGCAGAAGCTTTAACTAAGAAGAGTGGGAATAAAAAAAAAATAAAAAAATAAAAAAAAAAGAAAAAGAAAAAACCAAACACAAACTGCATAAACTGGAACTAAAAAGGGGAACGCTGCCAAGCATGGAGATCATCTACAAGCTTCCCAGAGCATTGATTTCCATAATGACTTCACCCCCATAATAACAATTATCCAAGTCAGACTGCTTCAGAGTCATTCATCAAAACTGGAAAATATTTGTCACTTGGTGCTTTCACCCTTTCAGGGATCTCCCTGACTCTGAAACTGGCCGGCACTTAAATGAACAAGGCAGTGATACTAGAGAATGGGAGCCCCTTGGTGTGAATCTTAATCCTGTTAGTCAGAATGATGAAATCTCTAGCTGATCTGCAGCGGGATTTTAACTGCAGAAAGACTTAGTTTGCTGGCTTTCCCATGTTACCACTGCGTAATCCTCTGTATTCTCAGCAGAGTGATTTCAGATCTGTTGTTTCCTCTGCAGCATCTGGGGCTAGAGGCCAGGAGTTACATTAATGAAAAATGTAGCTCAGATCATCAGTCATGAAAAGTCACTGCCACCTGTGATGCTTCCTGTGATCTCTGAAATAAAATAGTTAGGGCTGCAGTTCAGCCTCCCCTACTGTCCACAGCAGGGGAAAAGTTAAACTTTAAAAGAAAACTAAGTTTTCATGCCTTAAAAAGGTCATTCTGGGAATGAGAGTCAGTCTTCCTTCCATTCAGCGCCTAGAGTTGTGAGGCTAGGCTTTCAGATCCTTTCCTTCCAATGTCCTAAACAGAGTGGGTCATGCTAGGGTTGTGTCTAGACAAGTTATTCATTGACCTTACTGTCCCAGGCCAGTGATCAGGCCCATGCTGTGCAGTACAACAGTGGTGGCTTGGAACTGTTCCTGCAAAAGAGGAAGGCGAAACAAAACATCTGTTTCACTGCTAGTTGTGTCAACTCAACTCACACTGGAAACATGCCTATCCCATACCAAAAACACTGTCGGAAGGTCATGGACTAAGATTCAATGGCAACTGCGGAAGAAGCAGATGCACAAAAAGTTACTTCATGTGATGATTTACCAGCTGCTTGGTCAACTGATGGTACAGCTCAGAGGGCTTCCTTCTTGATGCACCCTTGCCACTCTCCCAGAAGGCAAAGGTAAGAGTACATAGTCTTTGCTTACTGAAGTCAACGGCAGAGTTCCTGGCTCCTGTTCACCAGGTCTCTGAAGAAGGAAGAAATGCCCACGTGGAGGACCAGTGGCATAACCTGGGAGTAAGACATGTAGGTGGTGGCCACAGAGAAAGTGAAAATAGGACTTGCCAATGATGGACAGAAAATGAATGGCAATCTGTGCCCCACATGCAGATATACTTGGGTCCCTCTGAACATCTTCCCATTTGCTTACTGGCACAGCTCCCTTCCTGCTTGTTCCCCTGCTTTCCCAGATGTAGAGAGGGAAGTCACCCCAAAGAGTAGGACCCATGTTAATTTCTGGGAACTTGCGGTGCTAAGGTGTTGAGCTGGAGCCAGGGGACCCACCAGAAAAGGGGTGATTCCATCACCCGAGTTTAGAGGATGTGGGGCATGCATGCACTTGGAAAATATGACATACAGGCATTAAACAGAGAAGGATTTGATCGAGTATTGCCCTTTTGAACTGAGGAAGCTTTGCAGGATTATCAGTCAGACATATTGCAACAGAGCATGGGCAGACCTATAGGGTTATTTAGCTATTGACTGGTTGGTTGTCACATTCACATGAGTAACTAGGACTCTGTTTGCTGCTAATAATATGAAAGGTTACATGGAGAAATAAACTAACTTCATGTTGTTGGTTAATTTGGAGATTCGCTGCCTAATCAATGCATTGATTTGGATGTAAATTGCTCATAGGTTTGTGTCCTTATTAGATGTGCAGTGCTTAGGACAGAAATATCAATATTTTCACTAAATATTATAAGTTAAGTTATTGCACACTGCATTCATTTTTATCTTAGTATGCTGAATTGAAAATTGCTCAGTACTTGAGGTGGGCAGTTTTACAATTTTTGGTTCTGTATTAAGGCATGGCTCAGTGTCATAATGCTCAACTTCCAAAGACACCACGGTCTCACAAATCCCATTGCCTTCAAAGATATTTGTGAGTTCTCAGCACTGCTGAAAATCTGGTCATCTTGAACGTCTGTAACCATGCTTTAATCAGCTGTTTAGGCCGTTATGGTCAGTGCATACGTTGCCTTATTCAGCTCCCAGAGGAACCACCTACAGATGTCTCCTGACTCCCTACTTCTGAGGCAAGGAGGGATTATAGTGAGATTGCCTGCCCTCCCTCTTTCTTCCTAATATTTCAGTGTTTTGCAGAGAAGGGAAAAGATCTTCAATGCTAAGTTTTCCCGAAGGCCCTGCTACCAGAGAAGATGCATTTGTTTCACTGGCAATAGGATAAGCTCGCCTCTGTGGTTCCTCTCTTGTGCTTCCAGGCGCGCAGTAACCATCTGCCTGAACGCAACCCCACAGCAGCAAAAACTGTAGGAAATGCAGCAAAGCCTCTCAAAATACAATGAAAATATTTAAAGAATAGAAGTTAAACCTTGTTTATAAAGTAGTTTGGTATGCTTCTTCACTAAGATCAACTTTTTGAAAATAATGCCCAGATATTGGGCTCTGGACTGGAGTCCCTCACCTGACTGGGAAGGGTGCTTTCCCTGCTGCTTGGGCTGCAGACAGACAACACACCCAGGAACCTGCTGGACACACAACCATGAAGCTGCTAGAGAAGACTGGTTTGAAAGACTTGCTTCATCCAGGTTGACCCAGAAAATTACGTAAATCATGTAAAGCAGTTGTTTGCCCATCTAAGCATCCTTTTGACTTCCCTGTTGTCAGCTCTGTTCAAGGCATGCCTGCACAGTAGACATTCATTAAAAAATAACTTAGACTCACTTTAAATTCAACTCTTACTTCCAGAGTGAAGCCCTGAGTTGAAAATACAGAGTCAGCATTTGTGACACAAAATCAAGGAGATTTATTTACCATGAGGAGCAGAGATGATGTGATACTCTCACTTCTTCCCTATGTCTATCAATCTTGAATTGTCTGGGACTCTCCAGTCCAGTAACTGTTCAAGATCAGAACTAGCTCTTTTTTTTTTCTTTTTTTTTTAGACCTATAGCTATATATATAGTAGCATTCTCAATATCACATGAGGGTTTTTTTAAGCAGCATTTGAAGAAATTCATGAGTCACCAGATGACTCCCTTTGAACAATGAGATCTTTATTCGCCAGTAATGCAGAAACGTGACCAAAGCTCATAAAATACACTCCACAGAAATTATCTGAAAAGGCAATAAACCAGTTCTGCAATACACTCCCTTGACTGTCTTTGTCTTCACATGCTTCAAAACAAAGGAGTCTTTTTTCATGCAGGTTACATTATTTCAGTCTTGGTGTCTGATGGGCCTCCTAACTGACAGACCGTGAGCTTTGTGGGTTTGGTTTGACCCTCCACAGAAAGTGGAGTTTGGCATGATGGACAATGTAGGCTTGGACTCCTAAATGCCACCATGCTCCACAATGAGGTGAAGTCAAAGTTCTGATTAAAGTCAATCTGTAGTAAACTCTTATCAATGTTTGCTAGCATACTGTCATGTTTGTTTTCATACTATGCTCCCCTCTCCCCAAACTCCAGAATTTGGTCTGCTATTATATCTGTTAAAAAATAAAGCCAGTGCATATAATTCTCTCCTAAGTCATGAAGGCCATGAGTGGGAGTGGTGCTGCATCCATTAAAGGGGTAACGGGACACTGTTCTCATTTGTGTTTTCATTGTGGCAGTAAGGACAAGCTGTGGTTTAGAGGTTTCACAATCTTGCAATGTCAGACAGACAGATTACTATGCAAAATATTCCACAAAATCCTGAAAGGAACTTGAAGTCAGGCTCGGTTCAAATTTCAGCTAGATGAGCCAGCTGGAAAAATCAAAGATAAAAAAGGAAAGAGGGCAAAAAAAAAGCGCCAGCAGATTTCCTCCTAAATTGTGTCAGTTTGATTTCTGGCAGACACAAGTTGAGTTTATTATTGTGTTTGCTAATACCCCCAAGCTTTGGGACATTTCTCTTTGCTATTTCTTTGCATTTGTCATCATATTATTAGCTGAACCTCTCCAATAGCCTGTGTCTGGAAGCCAGCTGGCCCTACTCCTAAAAGAAGCCCCCATCCCTCACATCTCCAGGCACTCCAAAGCCACAGCAATCTTTTTTATCACTGGGGTTTTTTCCCATTAACATCATACATACACCATATTTGTGTGTTTGTGCAAACATCCTTTCCAGGAAGAAGAGGCTGGGAACAGAAGGATAAAGGACAAGACTCTGGCTGCTTTGAAGTCCATGGGAATGCTGCCATTGGCTTCAGTGGGGACAGGATTCTAGCCAGAGCTTTCCTCCAAAGCCAACATTTGTGTCACATCTTTAACTTGAGCGTTATAGAGAAGGAACAAAAGGAAGGAGTTGCTGTTCCCTCAGCAGTGGTCCCTTCTCAAGCAGAAAATTGCTATGCCAAGACATAACTATGACAGTAGAAAAATTCCTATTTATCCAAAGATGTTACCAGGGGAGGCCCCTGACCCCAGAGCTGGCTGAATCGTAGCTCATAAAAGCAGTTAGCAGTGCTGTTTGGTGGTGGGGCCACCAAAAGCTACTTCAGGGCCTGGGACAAGCAGAGTATTGTGGTCCTCCCTTACCCAGACAGCCTCCAGCTGACACCACACATCATTTGTGCCCCACTCCTCGCAGGGCAGCCCTGACCCTACGTCTGTGGCTCTATGGGGTCACAACAGGACGGAATATCTATAGGTCCCAGCTAACCACCATCTTCTTGATGGCCCTTACCAAGAAGGCACAGACCTTTGCTACACAGCATTGCCTATTGTCTTGGACATAGCCACTGAATGGCTTGTGGCACTCCAAGGGAATTTAAGTACTGAGCACCCACACATCAAGCCATAAAGCAACGTTGGAAAATCAGAGACATTTGCCATCCTCCTACAACTAGGAGATTTTGAGTTAGCTTCAAACCTTCCAGCCCATCTTCAGCTTCACTCTGGTGCACTCCTTTCATCAGTGAGTTTTTGAATGTTTCCACAAAGCAAAGCCATGAACCAGCGAACCAAAACAGTCAAGTGCATTAACTGAGCAGCAGCAACTGCCATTAGAGAACTCGTAGGTGTTAAACAACAAACACCACTAAATCCACAAATAGCTTTCATCCTATTTGCTGTATTTCATACACACAAAGAAGTGTCTGCTTATTTGTTGCCTGGCTTATCTTCTTCTTGATTTTGTCTTTATAAAGAATTAAAAACAAATTCTCAGCTTTAGCTCAGTGAAAAAATAGAGTCGGTATCTTCATTAATCACCATTCACAGCCTACACCACCTTTGATCACAGCCACAAGACTCAGAACACTCACTACAATACACCTGCTAATGGCATTGCATTTCAGATGAACAATCTGGTGCAAAGAAAAATGGACCTCAAATTAAATGCTGTTCTCAAGTTACACAGCATACTGGATCCAGTGTTTTCAGGTTCACAAGATATTGAAAACAAATAGTTTGTTCAACTACTTTCTGATCAGTATAGCTTCAATCTTATTAATATGGTTATGGAGATCTTCTCTTCACATTTCCTCTCAGTGTCTTTGCAGCTTGAAGCTAACTCTCTTCCAAGAAGCAGTTGTCCAGCTCCACCTCCTCCAAAGATCCCTGGTCACCATTTAACAGTTTCTGGCTATAGCACCTCTCTGGTACTAGCATTAGACATTTTCCCTAAAACATTTTCCAATTAATCTTATGGCGAAAGGATGACTTCCTGCAGAGTACTCAATCTGACTTGACTGCTCTTCTGCAAACAATGGGTTTTCTTGTGAATAGGCAGGAACAAAAATGGGGAAAAGAAATTTATTGCCATGGTGTCCTCTAACACCAGAGAGGGCACCACGTCAAACTCGAACGTAACACATTCGTGTAGAAAACCAGAGCTGGTAGTTCACAGAATTAAGCTGTGGAGTCCTTTTTTATGGGGCATTGGGGGTGCCTAAAACTTATGTGAGCTTTACAAAAAGGGATTAGATATATTCATGGTGGGGGGAAATCCATGAAGAAATGTTAAACAAGCTGTTCTTTTTATCAAATGTACTGCTACGCTCAATATGCCAATTTTAAGAAAAAGAACAGAAGACTAACTAATAGTAAGTTCTCCTTCCTACGAATCTTAGTAAGTATTCTAGAAATAATACTCAGAACACATCTCTGATTTAACAGTATTTCATGTAGGTCTGTGCAAGAGGTAAAAAGAAAGAATGGCGAGTGCATAATTAAACATATTTGCTGTAGGAATATTTTAAGAAGTTATTGCTAGCATTAGTTTCTTGCATTTTATAACCTCTCACTCTGATCATTTTAATTGCCTTTTTATTATATTTGTTGAATAATTTTTAGATTCATCCTTAATTATTTTTTTTTGTTGCACAAGACTGGGATGAGATTTAGATGAACTGCTTGAAATAGGAAGGATGATATATTATGACATATGGCTGAATCATTAAAGTGAACACTGTACCTTTAATGTAGAAAGCTTCTGTCTTGAAATTCTAGAAAGTGCCAAGAGAGCCCCTTCTCAAGATCATCAGTCTGTAAGTGCTTGTTGGAGACGGCAATAAAGAGGAAAATCAGGAGCTAATGAACAACAGGCCACATCACCAAGTGTTTCAGCCGCTTCACCTTCACTACTCAGGCTTTCCACATATTGCCCTATTCCTCTTAGAGAAAAGCAAAACTCAAGGTTAAAATTCCTTCAAACATGAGTTTTACTTTTGCGATATGCTGATAAATATGTGCTGCCTTTATCCAGTGAGGTTCCCCTCCAGCTGGTGACTTTCCCCTTCAGAGTGAGATATCTGAGAGAGGAAAGACCTATGCCTTGCTATCTGTCATGTGGCATTCCTCAGAGCCAGGGCAACACTCACATTAAAGGAGGCACAAACAATCAGCCAAAATTCAGAAGTGCTTCCTAAACAATGTTCTAATGCCTTAGTTTTATCACACGTATTCTTTCATCTCTGTTTTGGGCCAATCCAGTTGCTCTGCCTCCCATAAGCAGTCCCCAATGCACATGAGTCTAGCTCCATGAACAAGGTTCCCAGGCTCTATTCATTGTCTGCAAGCTGTGAAGCATCACCTCCTCAGGAGACAAGAGCCAGCCTCACCACTCACTGCACAGTGAGGTGTCTTTGCTTTCATACAGTTACTAACCCAACATCATACATGGCCTGCAGAGATGTGTTGCTTTGTAGCACACTGGATGTAAACCTCAGCGATTTCATAGTACCAAGAGCTCTTAAAAGTTTCATGACCAGTTTGTTAGGAGTCTTATTAATTAAACATGTTCCGTGTTGTTACAGTTCTTGTATCAATTAAGCACTGAATTGGTGCCCTGCTATACAGAGTGACAATGCCATTGTCCTTTGGATCTATCATTGGTGTTTTGACTTATTAGTTTGGTTGTTTAATCCAGATTTCAAACATGTAGTTAATAAAAACTGAAGGCTTCCATTATGTAGCCATGGCACTGGCCATACTTATTAATTCAATCACTTCTCATGGGCTTGTACTAATTATATCACTTCAGTTTTATTTAAATGACTTTGAAACCTTTTGATTCACAAGGAAAAAAAAANNNAAAAAAAAAAAGGCCAAACACAAGAAGAACTTTATATTCAGCTCAGTAATGCATCAGGCTCTCAATCTGGCGAGCACTCTCACTGGCAACTTTGAAATTAGCAATTTTTCGTTTTCAAATTTACTCCAAATCCATCTGCAAGACATTTCATGTTTCTTTCTCCCGAGGGGAGGGAATGGGTAGACTTAGGATGTTTGATCTCATTGATACAACAATAGCATCAGTTTCAGCTGAATACAGTCATATGAAGTAAAAAAAAAAAAAAAAAAAAAAAAAAAAAAACACCACGCTTACTACGCTTACTATTGAGTCGGTTCATATAATTAAAATTCCAAATGCCACAGCTGGCTCCTGGGCCCCCGGGCTCTAGGTAGGAGTAGCATCCATAGACCTGATGTGGTATTTCCTCCCTGAAATAATGATACTTTTTTGGTTTAGGAAGAAAATGATCTCTTTTCCCGTTAATTTCTTCCAAATATCTTTCATTGTGCCCACAATCAAGATACCTGCTTTTTCTGTGTATGATAGCAGAGGCATGGTAGGCAGTACTTGAGTAATACTCATGAAATCCATAGTGGTTTGAAGGACCCTTGAGAGTCACACGCCTGCAAACTTCTCTGGGTGATCCTGAAAGCAAGGAAGAGTAAAAGCCAAACAATTAATTTTAAAGCTCTCCCTTGTCTGGTAGGCTGCATGCTTGCAGCACAGCACACCGCATGGTGACAACATGCATCCAGGAACAAAAAAGGGTCATAAAAAAACCTCAAAATGTCCAAAAACAGTCACTGGGTGTCACGGCCACCCATGCTGTAGCTGGTGGTGTGTAGAGATGGGTTGTAGAAGCAATCTGTGCTTTCTGTCAGCCCAAAATAGAAAAGGTGGAAGAGTGTACCCCAAAATATGGTTCCTTTGCTCCACAGCGGAGCGAAATGGGCAAAGCGTATCTCCTCAGTGCTGTTCCACCTAGAGAAGGGAGGTTTTCCCCTTGGGAATAGCAGCGGAGCGTTCCGTAGAGGGGCATCTTGATGTTCTGCCAGGTCAGGATGGCAGACCACATACACCTAGACCAGAAGCACTGGGTTTTTTCCCCTTCTCTCACATCAGACTTTATTGCCCTTCCTGGTTTTTCTGCAGAAGACAGAACGAAAAGGACATTCTGGGGCATTTTTGTTCCCACAGGGAACAGGAAGAAGTAAGAACATCTCTCTGCTTCTGAGAGCAGAAGGTAGCCATGTTCTGCCCGTTTTCCCACAGTTTTCTTCATGGCTGCTGGGAGCAAACTATTTTCAGCTCCAAAATAACATGAACCTTTATTTATCAGAGAAATTATTTTAAGGATTTTGCAAGGAACAGCTGAAGTGCCTGTTTCCACAGCAGCACCAGGTGCTATCACTTGACAAGGGAGCCACAAGAGGCATCAGAACTGATTCTTTTTGCTGTAAAGGTACAAACCCAGGATTAGAGACTTGTTTAGACAGGAAGCTGGCTATGCAGCTGGAAAAATCACCCACTGCTATCAAGTTCTCTTTCCTTCCCACTCCACTGCTCCTATGGGGTGCACAGCTCAGCCAGAGCATAGAGACAGCTTTTCTTTTTGACTGAACTGGCAGCCCACCTCAAGGAAAGTATATAAACAACAAAATAGCTGCTGCCAATGGCTACACTGGACTATATTTTACCCGATGCTTATGTATGTACACCTCTGATCAATTAAAGGAACATCTACCACTGGCTATTCATACCAAGCCTACCACAGCTACTGACCTACTCCTCAGAAAAGGATCTAACTGGAATATCTATTAACAATTCTATGTAGTGCACAAAATGTTATGCCTTTATAAGGCACAGCAACTCCCACCCTTGAACTGATGTTTGTAATGGATAATCTCCAGCTGTCTACCTGCCCATACCCATAACAAGTGACATATCCTAAATATGCACAAGATGCCCCTAAATATGTACATGCAATACAGTTACGATGGTTCAAGCATCAGAGGGATGCAATGAGACCAGCAGCAGTGGTGAGGATCGTGTATTTTATCAGACTATAGTAAACACCAGGTAGGAGTCAAAATCTGCAGCGCCTCAAGAGATGGGGCAGTCCAGTCCTTCTCCACAATTTCAAATCCAGAGATCCTCTTCTGAAAATAATTAGCAGGCCATCTTGTGCAGGGCTGTGACAGCAGCTCATCGATTTATAACCAGTAAAGATGCGCTGAAACTGTGAATGTTCATGAATTCCTTTTCTGTGATGTGTTCATTTGGCATGTGTGTGGAAATGTCCACATATGTTCCTCCTTGGCCAGTTTGCTTGCTTTGCAGCCATTCCCACAGGGCACAGGTGGAAAATCTCTGGTCCAATCCAGCTGGACTGCAACGTGGAGTCAGCTGTACCTCTGCAATCCCTGACAGCTGTTTTTCTACTGCTGGCAGTAACAGTGTAAGCTCTGATATTAGAAAGACTGAGCGCTCCTCTGTTGAGGAGATGCAAAGTTTTAATTGGTTTGGGGGGGAGAGGGATCCTATTGTCCAATATGATACTCCAAGTACAATAACCAGAAGATTTTAATTTAAAGAAATAAAAGGAGGAAGACTTGCCTACCACACAGATAGATATAAAAAAGACAATTTCACGTCTGGATGATTGACTCCAATTTACAACAATCTTGTAACAATAATCATTTCAATAATGTGGCTTGCCAAGGGTTTTAGGGCAGCTAACTGAATTATAGCAAATCTTTACAATTACAACGTTTGTAATGAACGCAGTTAGTGAAGCCTCAGCGGCCTTCCCTTATCATTTACCATTGACTGATTGCTCATTGGAGGAGGATCCCACCCTTCAGCAATGAGCACCAGAGCAGCACTTCAACCAGCCAAGCCTCCTGCAGTTTCAAGGAGGCAGGACTGCAGGGAAGGAGAGCACAGATGATGTGCACAGGTTCCCTGTGCCCCTCTTCAAATTTTTTTTCTAAGGACTGTCCAGATTTCTTTATTCCTGCTCTGGCTTCTTTTCTTCCCATCACCCCTAAGCATCTCTATGCACCCAGCAAAGAAGCAGCCAGTTATGCTGCTGCACCTTCGCACAGGGTTTTGTTGGGAAGCAGGACTGCCACTGGAAGGGACCAAGGGACCAGCTGGCCTGTGAGGACTCGTTATGGGGAGAGCACGTTTGGGGTTATTTTGTGACACACCAACAACATAAAAAGGGGAAAGGGCAAACCTGCAGTTCCCTTCCACCCTGGTCTCATTGAAGGTCGGAGGTAAGGAAATATTTAAACTACTGTTTTTCCTCTACGTGCTATATACTTGCGCACCACACCACCTTGCTAAAGGGTAATTCCCTGCCCCTGGGGGATGTACATATCCTCCTCAGGGCTGGGGCAGAGTGGGTCTGCTGTCTACTCATGAACACTGTGTTTTGGGGAGAGCATGGGGCTACCCATGGCATTCACTTCTCCATGGCATTCACTCTCAGACACGGGCCACCCCTTTAGTATATCTCTGCTCACCAGAGCAGGACAAAGCAAAATGACCCTACTCTGTCAGGAGGCTGGAGGAGATGGTTCCTTTCCTGCCTCAGGTGATGCCCCTTCATGCAGTACTGACACTGCCTGAAGGGGAAAGTAGTCCTGGCTGGGATCCATGTTGGCATCTGAATAATGTCCTTTGGATGTGACATAATTTCTTCCATTTGTAGAAGTAAATGTCCCCCAGCAAGTCCAGTGTCTTTTCAAGCTCAGTCAACTGCAGCTCATGAGAAAATCTCTTACGTAAATTTTGTCCACGCCAAAAGGCATCACAGGAAATTCAGATGGCTCTTTTATCTTGTCCTGCACCATCCTAACATGCTGGATAGTCAATGTCTCTCTCAAGAGGACAAGTCTCCTCTGTGAGAGAGCCCAGCACTGGACTCGGCTGCTCAGGCTCAGGCTGCTCAGTGAGGCTCTTCTGAGCAGTCAGGCAAGACCTAACGTGGAAATCATCAGATCAAATACATATGTCTATGCTGTTGTTGATATCCATGACGGAGTTTGTTGTTGAGGTTCCTTCATAGTCCACAGAGATAAATAATGGCTTCCTCCTGTTCAGAGGTGACTTCTAAACTAGTTGAGAGATACTGTACCTAAGAACTGCCCATTTCTCCAGGTTGCCTTATAATGAATCAGGGGTAATTGGGGCTGGGGTCAGTGTGACACAGTTAAGAGATGAAAAACTCAACCCTGCACCCAAAATAAGTCCTTTGGCTGGCACCCAAATATCTGCTGAGACAATGCACTGTTAGGTACATTCCTGACATGTCGCAGCTGCCCCAAGTAGCTCTTGCAGGTATATGAATTAGTTTGGCTACAAATGAACAATGTGGATTACTGCAGCAATAAATCACACTTCGGGCTTATATCTGGAGTACACACAATAATGTTGACTTCTGCAAGCAACTAGTGGGAGCACAGGTTAGTAGAACCTTGGATTCATGTTACAAAGACCAATCATCTTTTGGCTTGACACAACATTCAGCACTTCCAGCAGCAGCTAGTAAATGTACATGTGCTCTCAATCGGTTATCTTTATTAGCCTAATGTCAGTAAGAACTCACATCACATCACATGGATGATGTGTGACTGTGGCTGAGACTTCTATAACTGTCAGTTGTCATCACATTAATAAATAAGTAGTAATGAAAGCAAGTTGCAATCTAAGTAGGCTTTAGGGACTCCTCTGTACTGGTATTGCACCAGGTCATCTCCATGCATCTGTGCTTAAAGGCACAAGTTATCTCCTTACAAAGTCAATAGTGTTTTGTAACTTAGCAGTGGAAAACGATATTTTTCATCACCAGCAATGAAAGTCAATGGTTCAGAAATTCCTGGAATGCTGAGACCACTATTTCTCCTGCTGATAGTCTTTCACTCTTTCTTTGTGTTGTTTTATCCCCCGGCCACCTCTGACAGCTGCCTCATACTTGGATACTGAGAATTTCCTTGGAAAGGGGGCATCTTTTTTCTTCTGGGTTTTTGCAGCACCTGACACAGGAGTAATGATAATAGTTATAATATTTCCAAAGGAGATACGTAGGGACATAATAGATTCTATCCAAACGAAAAAATTAATGATCTCCTGTAAGGAGCACAGCTAAAAGACCTGAGTGTTCCTGGCTCCCAGCTTCATGACTGGCTTTGTCACTGTGCAGTATTGAACATTATAAGCCTGGAATGTCTACTGTGCTGCTCTGGTTCCTTTGCCAGCAAGAGTTATAACTAATTTGCACAGGCAAAACAAAAGCCCACCTTAAAACTGTACTTTTTGCCCTCATGACTTAACTCTCACTGTTCTTGGCAGACAGCACTCCTCATACTCAGTTTGTAGACAAAGCTTCATTTTCTTAATGTCCATACCAGGAGCGGAGGTAGTTCTGCATTGCAAAGATGTATAGCACCCTCAATGGAGAGAACAAAGAGCTCCCTCACATTCATGCATATTATACAACCACAGAAAGAAACAAAAATACTTTCCCAATAAAAATTAGGAGGTCTTTTGTATTTGAATTATTCAAATGTGGTTTTGCTTTTAAACCTCAAGGTAGATTTCTTCCACAGCATGGCCTACATTCAGGATATAGAATATATAATTATATATACAACTGAATATATAACTGTGCTTGACAAAGGGGAGAAATGGCAAAGACCTACCACTGAATCTCCTGCCCCAATTACCCTTGCTCTTGGGTGGTGCTGTAATTGACTTCTGCTCTTTATTAAATGGAGAAACACTTAGACCATTGCTTCTGCCTCTGAGATTAGCAAACTACCAGCTGAGCTCTTTCTTTCACCATCACAGGAACAATAAGGAAGCAGCATGAGCTTCAGCTGCAGCCCATGCCCCCTTCTCTCCCACAGAGTATCTACACATCGAAGAAAAGGTAGTCTATGTGGGATGTGCTCTCAGAAGCAGAGCCAACACTACTAGCCACCCTGTCCTAGTCACAAATGTATTTTGTTTTACAAGTCTGGGGTGGAGAGTACCCCAGTCACCAGAAGAGAATCTATATGCTTTTGACACCATCAAGAAAATCCAAAACTTCAGATCTAAAAGCAAAAGAAGTCTTGTTCCCTCCCCTTCTCCCTGTTAAAAACAGCAACATAGTTTCAACCAATTCTGCTAAGAGAAACAGAATTTCATTCTCTAAGGGGCAGAAAGCTCACCAGGCTTTTCTCGCTAGCAAACCCTCAGCAATCTGAAAAAAGCAAAATTTCATTTCTTTCAAAGGCTCAGTGCATTCACACAGGGCTGAGCAACACCTCTTTCACTGGGTAGGGGCATGTGCTGTAAAGAAGAGTGCACTATAACTGCCAGATGAACCATTAAAGGCATCCCTGCAGGCGAGCAAGCAGAAGGCTGGCAGTGAAATTGCGAGACCTTTTTTTGTCCCTGGAAGAACGAGAATTTTATCTACTCCAGGGGAAACAAGGGGAAATGCTAACATCTTCCCCTGTCAGACATCATACAGAAGCAGGGGTTAGCCCTTAAAATACCAAATTAAGAGAGTAGAAAGTTTCAGAGTCTCTGAGCTGTCTTCAGAAAACAGGAGCTGTCAACAGCTCAGCTATACAGAGGTTAACACAAGCCAGGAACCATTGCCAGAGGGTGCAGGGGAAGAGAAGCAGAGTCAGAAACTTGTTCCTGCTGTGCTTTGAGTACTTATTTTGGGTGAGAAACTCAAAGCGGAGAATTTTTTGCTGAATCTCTCTATTTTTTATTTATTTATTTATTTGCCCAAGATTTTGTGACTGAGCTGTGACTCAGGGAAAACCTGAGACAAGGTTGTTCTGCCTTATGGCTTTGGGTACCAGCTCTTCTGGGCAACATACGTGGATGTTCAGTTGAAGTAACTGCAACGTGTTGTATTTTTAGGTTAGTGATGCTTGGACATCTGAAAAGTAAGACAATTGTTTCCAACTAGCAGCTGTTATATCCCAACCCATCAACCAGTAAAAGAAGCTGGTTCTTCTCCAGCTCTCAAATGTGTCAAAAATACCTGGAAAACTTTGGAAAGGATCATCTCCCTTCCTTGGATGGATTTTTCTTTTATTCCACAAGGAAAATGTGTTGTGCTAATTGACAGAGAGGGTAGGAAATGCTTGGTGAATAGTGGCTTCAGAGAGACAACCGCCCACACACCTGCCTGAGAAGTAGTTGTGGTAGCTCCACAAGATTCATTTAAAGCACTATCACCTCCCGTCATTGACAAAGTTACCTATTTGCTCAGTATGTTCAAAGGAAAGGTCTAAATATGCCCAAACTACATGCAAAAGGATCTTTAGAAGTTCTGTACGTGTCAGAATGGTCTTTTTACTCAGCAGGCTGCATTTTTCAATACCGGTACTATGTTAATACAAGAAATGCAATTCAGATCTTCCATACATAAAAAAGAGCACTCCAGGATGAAAGCTAATTAAACACCTCAAGTATCACTTTCCTAATGTTCTAGATTTTCTATGCATATTTTTTCTCAGTCTCATACTGAAAAAACTTGAAGAAAATATGACTTAAAATTATTATTTATTCTTTTGTCGAAGAGAAATCCCCAATCTATCTGTGATCTACAAAGCTTGAAAAGATTTTTTTTATTCAATTAATCTTCTAAGTTGCATATCCATTAGATTTTGAAAACTTTTATACCACTTAATCATTTTCTTTTTTCTGTAATAGAAGCATTCAAAGGAAAAATTCTCAATAGTCAGGTTCAAAATCTGCTCCTACCCATTCTATCAACATATTGATTTTCAACACTTGCCTATGATCAATAATACTGAAAACAGAAAGCAGAATAACTCTTCAAAGGCCCTTCTGTTTTCTAGTGCAATGGAAGACACTGAAGTATTTGACTTTCTCCCATATTCCATTAAAATGAAAAAAAATCAGCCTGATTGGTTTTCCCCCTAGTCCTCTTAAGAAACTGTATTCAAAGTCTTGCTAGAACATTTTGGCTGCTTGTTCTACTATTTTGGGTGATCCATAGTACATCTGTCTCACCCAAACTGTTTGTTTGGCACTGCTATCCATTTGTCTGCCCCTGCAGACATGGGCTGTGATTTACCTCCAGTTGTGACCTCTTGGGAGACGTGGTGTCCACAGAAGCCACTCCCAAACACTCGTCTCCTTGACCTGCGTCTCTTCAGGAGTTAGAAGGGAATAATGCTTCTGCCTCATACCAGATTAGGCAGCCAGATGTCATAAAATCAGGGTTTAAAAATCTGATATATGTTATGGAGATCGACAGACAGCTATATGAGCATAAGTGATGACACTCTGGGGCTCAAAGAGCATTTGTATTCAGTAGCCATTGCTCCATCTTTGAAGTCGTTGTTAACACTTTCAACACAGATACCAATTATGACAGACAGCCAAACAGTTGACCTCTACAGCTCTAAATTTTGTAGTTAATCACAGAGCAAAGTGATGACTTCTGGTCACATCAGCGTGGGCTGAATTTAAGACCTTAAGGCAGACTTCTGAACAGGAAGACTATTTTCCATCACCAAAGCCATAAAGCTTGTTTGAAAATACATTGGCACTAAAAGTAAGCTAATAACAGCATTTTAGCTTTGCGCTTTCATTTTTGAACATTTGGCCTGATCTTTAATGTCACACCAGAGAAGAATGCGCCTGTAACAATGAAGTGAAATGAGAAGTGTTATTATTGTCATTAACTCAGAATTTCTTATATAGCTTACATTATAAATGTTTAGCCTCACAGTTCAGATCTAAGTTTCATACATTTGGATCTAGGACTAGTATTAAAGATATTCTTAAAAGTATTTTCCTGTAAGACATATAATTGCTACATAATTAAATTTTGTACAACAAAAAAACTGGGAAAAAAAGGCAAGAAATAATTAAATCAACAATAAGAATTGCCTGACTACTTCATCCCATATAGCTGACACCTCCGTCTAAGCCTTGGAAAAAGGAGGCATGGACTCATTTGTACTCCTTGCGTAAACTAGCCTTATATTTATCCACAGATGTAACTCTAACCCAAAAGCTAACCCCAGAGGTCGAAGAGGACAGTTAAAAGAATAAAGGTTTTAGATACCAAGGCAATGGGTGCTCTTTTAAAATTTCAAGGCAGGCAGGCAGAAGAAGCAGAAGATAAAAATAGGAGTCTGTCAACATGCATCTTTGGGAGATCATTTATCCTATTCACAGCTACCAGCAGGGGTGAAAAGCTTGTTACTGTTCACTGGTTACAAAATGCAAAACAAAGTTTCAGAATGAAATCCAACTACTTTAAGGCCACATTTCTTTAAAATGCTCATGACGTTATTCCCTCTGTATGCTTTAAGTGAGGCATTGGTGATGCTGTTTCATGGGTACAGCATGCCTGAAACTCTCTCCTAAATCCAGCCATAGATCCTCAGTGCCTTTGATAAACAGCCATCTGTCACAGGCTGCAGCTATAAAACACTAAGCACATAAAGTGAGCACACCCTTAGAGAAACTCAGTCCTTAAGTAAACTGTTGCATCTAAATTTTTTTCCTCAGTTACATGGTTTACTATTTCAAATATTTTTCCATAACAGATTCTGTAATCTTGGTGTTAACAGAAATAAAGGCCAAATCAAGCCAGAAAACTTTTGAAATATGCAAACATGATAGACCCATGACGTTCTTGAAATACTGTCCCCAGATAAATCCTGTCCTTCCATACTTATCCTTGTGTTGTACTGCAGCAGCAAAGGGTTTTCTACTTCTGCTGAATAACTACTCTTAACTGGAGACTTCTTGCAAAAATACTTCAGCTTCTCATGGATGTCAGTGGGAACTTTGCAATCAGCCCCCGCGAAGAGCAAACCCCACCAAGAACCGGCATCCTCAGTAAGGCAGCGCTGGAATGAAAGACACAAACCCAGCTTCTTTGCTGGTGGTACAAGAAACAGCCACCTTCAAATATGAATGCAATGTCACTGGTGCTGTAGCATAACATTAATAATGGGCAGGGGTCTTTGCCATGCTATGAAGTTTAGCAGGCTGGCAGGAGGGTACAACCGCATTTCAATTTCAGAAAGCAGTGACTAGCACCAAGAGACAGTTTATTCCAAGAATATATATAATTTCAGACATGTTTTTATAGAAAGTGTTTGGATGGACTGCTGTCAGAAGCTTAGCCTTTTTAAACACAGGAAAACATTTTTGACAGATGTTAACTTAAAGAACACAGATTCCTGAAAGTTAAGGGTTCTTTTTCTTTCAGATGCAGGACAGTTTGCTGAATAAATAACCAGGAAAGAGAAGCTGATAGTATCTTTAAGTTCCTTAAGAAAACCCATGTAACACATTAACATATATGGAAAATCAAAGTAAGAGTTATCATCTTGCCAAAGCAATGTACCCACTCTGCTGCCTAGGAGGAGAAAGGCAGTGACTGTGCAGCAGCATCCAGCTCCCTGCGCCAGCAACAGGACTAACCTCATTGTGTTTCTCTGCAGAGTCTGGAGTTGGCTTTAATTGTTGCTTCCCAGAAAAAGAATATATATTTTTTATATATATATATATTTATATATTAATAAGACCCCTTCCAGAAACAAGAAACCATTTAGAGGCTCTGCTAAGAATGTCAGCTCTGCCCCTGAGGTATGGAAAACTGTGGCAATGGTAGACAAGAGAAGTTATATATAGGTGACACTGTTAAAGTAGATTGCTCTTTAATCATCTGCCCTGGGCAAATATTGTCATCTTTTTCCATTCCTCATTCTGCTTCTCCCCCACATCCCTGACATTAATGTAAAGTTTCATTTTTCAACTATTAATAAACTGGTAATGTTCTAAAAACTTTACCTCTGGTTGAATAATACCAAATTAACAGCCTAACCACTGATCAAATTTATTTCTATGTAAAGAAAGACTATCTGCTTTGGTATCAGTGACACTGCATTAGGTTAAACTTGGAGAAGATCAGAGTCACCCTCAAGATTACTGTCTAAGATAAAGCTTTTTCCTCTCATGTTCGTCCATCTTCAGTCTGAGGCCAGATTAATTTTCATGAACCATATTTTTTAAAGATTAGGCTACTGATGAATTTCCACCAATTCAATTGAAAGGTGAATTTTAAGATTATGCAATAAAGCAACAGCAAAATCTAAGATTTTTTTTTTTAACCTTCTTTCCAAGAGGATGTTTAAGCTCATTCAAGAGTGGTTCACACTGATTTATCTTGAGTCAAACAGCTTGTACACCTGTTTAAAACGTTTGTCCTCAGCTAGAGAGTACAGTCCATCAGCTGAGATGCAGGAATTAACTCAGCTGCCCACGCTTAGTCCTTTAAGCACAAAGGGGCAGCAGTTTTACAAACAAGTCAAACTTATTCCTGAGCACCTGTCTGATCTTGGCTGGAGTCAATTCCTTTCTCATTTGACCTAACCTGTAATAATCCATTATCTCTCTGAAAAACAAGTATCTACACGGGCTTCAGGGCTTATTGACAAAATCAAACACAAATTGATTCAAGTTGCATCAATACAGTTTACTTAGGTCCTATGACTCTTACACATTCCAGATCCTAAACCCATCATCTCAACCCAGATTTAAATACCCACCTGTTAACCAAGCTACATATGCTCTGCCCCACAGCAAGTATCCCAGAAATCCTTACCTCTGATTTGTTTGGTCCTGATCCTGTGGACCTGCTATGCATTTCTCTCTGCTCCCATGGCTGTGACGTCTTGTATCAGCAGGAATATCAGGTAGCTTGCAGGATCAGTCTCCAAAGCCCTGATTATGATGGATATTGAGAGATCCATGCTCCCATCAACAGCACCATGGTCCCATGCTGCCTGGTACTTGTCCCAGACTCAGAGGGAAGACACTTGGCTGGTTCATGTTTTCAGTGTGTGTTTGCAACTCCTTTGCTACAGTTATATTTTTCGCTTGCTCTATGCCTAAAATCAAGGCTTTATTTGCACGCCAAGTTTCAGCATTCAGAAATGACTTGTTACTTCTCCTCCTTATATCCTTCTGCTTAGTTCTGTGAAATTTTTCTTCAGACTCTTCCTTTTCAGGCTGTAGCTGTTTGAGATCATGATTATTTAGCATCCTCACTCTGGCCTCTAATTTTCTAATCACAGCAACTTTACTTTCTGTGTGGCATGCTGCAGGAACAGCTGCTGCTATTCCACCAGGATCCTCCTTTCTTCCTCAGTCTGGCTGTCAGGAGGCTGCAGGTGTGCTCCAGCTCCCCAGGTTCTGCCTGTCTGTGCCAATGGACAGCACCAAATTTCCTGGTGATTCCCAGTGTTCAGGTGCTCCTCACCTGCCAGGGATGTGCTTCTGCAGCCCACAGCACCAGTAAGAGCACATAAAAAAAAAAGAAAAAAGAAAAAAAAAAAGTCTAGTTTCCCAGCAGTTTTTCTAGGAAGACTTCCTTTATTTAAATTTCAGAGAACTCAACCATGACAATGCTGCAGAGTTATCATATCCCCGCTCTAAACCTTCCTGGCTTTTACTACATGTCCTTCCTTGTTTCTGGCTGTTACATATTTGAGAAGATCCTATGTAAAGTCCACCCAGTGCTCCACTGAATCCTAGGGTATGATGGCTAGAGCTTGTCTTCAAGGGAGAAGCTAGTCCCTGTGCCAGCTCCTCAACACCTCAGCCTTATGTCTGCTGCTGGGCTCCACAGGAGCAGGCAGACATTTGGGATCAACGTTTCCTTACAGGTGGAATGGTCTGCCAGTCAGCCTGAAACCCTTTCTGAAAACTAGACCAGCATTCTGGAAGGAAAAAAAAAAAAAAAAGATTAATAAGAGCATCTTGGAATAAATTTATAAAAATGAAAAAGAAGCTCTTGCTCTCTCTCAGCTAACTGCATCCTGGCTTGGCTCCAGTTGCTGCTCTCTTTATTTCATCCAGCTGAAGTGCTGTCAGGGCCTATCTCAGCTCCAAGAGCCACAATGAGAGCCTTAAGAGCCTGGAAAGCCTGAGCAGCTAACACTGAACTCAAAAACCTTCATAGTTTTCCAGGTCCTTAGGCAAGGCACAAAACAGGATGGTGCCCTGGGAATGCTTCTGTTCCTACAAACCCTTTTTCTCTTTGCAGGTTTTTTAGGTGCAGACATGGAATGTTACCGACAGCTGATAAACTCGGTCTTTCATCAAGAGATGCCTTTTTACCATGCAGCCTATGGGACTGTTGTCTCTTGCATCCTATCCTTAGGAATGTGGATATCCACTGGGCATAGGTCGAAAACAGTCTGGTATCACCATTCATGTGGCCAGTGAACTCCAGTCTTTCCTGAACACGAACACAGAGAAAAATGATCAGGTTAGGTATATTTCCCTGTGAGCAGCCTATACACTCATTGTGGCAGAGATGCTCATTGCACTCCAGAAGGGTGACATTTAATCCTAAATCCACTGTGATGAAACACCTCTGCTGCCAAAAAGGTTATATCTACCCTCCCCTTTCCCAGCATGTTTTCCCTATAGCCAGTATCGATCTAACTAACTCAGGACAAACAGCTCTTCAGTGTATGTTTTGCTTGCTGAACTTCCTGAACCAGCACATCACAGAGCTGAAAGGAAGTAGCAGGAGCCAGTGGTCTTGCTCTTTGGATGGGGGGAAGGGGAAAGTGGCCACTCCTCTCAGCAGCAACCCTCTGTTAGGTGATGTCTCGTCACCATTCAACAGGACTTGTCTGAAAGCCACATCATGACTGCAGCCTTCCAGGGCCTGGTCCAAATGCAGTTAGGAGCAAGACTCAAATGCCTTTCAGACTGCAGGTTTGCAAACTCACATGTGGCAGCTGCTGCAACAGGTCATAAAACATTGCCTCTCATGTTCAACTTCAGTAGCTCCGTGTTTGCTTTTGGTGAGAACAGCACGGGCTTTCTCAAGGAGATGTTCTGTCATCTCTGCTACAGGATTTGATAAGAACCAAATGGTAAATGTCCCTTGCACCTTCACTTACCAGCCAGCTGAAACTCAGCTTGATACTTTGGGATTTCCACTTCTAAGTGCCTGTTTCTTGACTATTTCAACTATTCAGATAAGCTAGAAAAATGCAGCAAGGACATACCCCAGCCTTCTGGTAATGAATTCACTTCAAACTACTTGATGATATATGGAGAGCAGCAGCTCAATCTAGCAATGACTTATGCTGAAAGCTACCACCGGTGATGAAGACCTGTCCTCATCACAGTATATCACGTTTAAAAGTAGGCCTGAAAAGTGCTGGTGAGCCAGCAAGTAAAATGTTGGCATTTTACTTTAAGAACTGTGATTGGGGTGGAAGATGTTGCCTTAATAAAATATGCTTTGTACCCACTCTTAGTAAATCACAGAGAAATTGACAGTCTATACAAGAGCGGAAGGCTAGAGCTCAGCTTGCAAGCAGACTGAATTACTTCTCACTACAGATTTGAGGTTATTGGCAGAAAGCCCATGTTGCCATTTAGTCCTCATAGCAAGCATGTTTGAAAAAATATTTTCCATATAGACAGACACGGTGTAGCCACTGAGACTCCAGAGAGCTGCCATATAGGCCTTCCTGCCCTTTGGAGTCTCTGGTTAGATTTCCAGGTAACAGAAATCAAAAAAGAAATTGCAATTATATCTGTACCAAAAATATTGCTAGTTCTCCACACAGCAATTCACAAAGGGAAGGGTGAAATGTTCCCAATGAACGAGGAGAAACATGTTGCTTTCTCTCCTCCTAAGAGCTACAAGCACATCCTCGCTTCGGAAGAAGAGGAGCATTGCTGACAAAGTACCACACTTCGACCCCTCCAGGGCTCAATGGTTTTGTCACAGGCATCAGTGGCGCTCACACTTCACAGTCAACATATCTGCATCCACAAGGACAAGGCAAGAGTTTAGAATTACATCGTGACGTAATACTGCTGACATAATAGCCTGCTAAATCTTGGTAACAGCCAGTGACCAGTCACATTCCAAAAATGGCATCCCTGTTTTTCACTGCTGCTCTGGCAAATACCAATCTCTGACTGTGAATTCATATGTTCAGAAAAAGGCAACAAACTGGAAAAGTAAGCACACCTTCGCCCACGGTAGGGCTGTAAGTAAACAATGGATAAAGTTGACTGTATGACGTATGTGAGAAACCCATAAACATCAAGGAGCTCAAATAACAGGAAATGAGCTCCATCTACCCTCAGTCCCATCACTGCCTACGGTTTGCTGGCTGTTGGGGTACTTTGTAAAGCAATGTGTAGAAACAGCCTAAATCTTCAATCCTTCCTTGGGCCAAATGGGCACAAGGAGGAGGCCAGCGTTTGCGGGACTGACCATTCCATGGCATTTGGTCACTCAATGTTTAGAAACAAGGCTGCCATGATGACAAAAAGCTAGGCCGGACTCTATCACCTCTCACAGTCCTGAAATTTGCTTTTGAATTGCTTTGACCCTACTGTGTCTTTATCAGAATGACTTCAGCTGTAACTGGGGAAATGTTAGGCAGAATAAATGGGTAATTGTAATGTTTGCTTAAACTTGATTACTATATATCTTTTTCTTGTCCTTCTGTTTATATTTTAGACACAAATATCTTAATATTTAAATGCTTCTTAGTTTGCTACTAAAATAATCAACGACACAATTAAAAAAAAAAAAAAACAACAAAAACAAAACAAAACAAAAAAACCACCCAGATTTACTCATTAAGGCATCTTCTTTACCTTTCTCCTCAGAGAACAGGAGTTCTGTACAGCCCAGGCAGATAAGCTCACCTCTGAGGTATTTTTAGCAACGTGTTATGGCTGTGTGTTAGTCCCCCTTTCGAAAGACCTTTAGGCTATTGCTTTTTTGCATGATCAAAATAGAATTGCACCAACTTCTGGGTGACTAATTGGTGCAAATTATACTGACATAGCTGGTGATTTTCCATCTTTAAATTAGCAACTGTTTGGATGCAAAAGTCATTAAAAAAAAGAACTAAGTAAATAAAACCACTGTTGTGTTATTGCCTAGGCTGAATCCACTAATGTGTTTTAAGTACTTTTTAATCTATTTTCTTTTAATCAACTCAGCCAAAATTCAAAGGCTGTTTTTTTAACAGTATTGTGTCATTGTCTGGTTGAGTCTAGTTTGAAACTGTGGCTGGACAAGAATTTGCATAGTTGCAAGAACTATGATGGTATCAGTCCTCGGGATGGAGGGTGTAGAGAAAAGGATAGGAGGGGTGCGGGGACAGAAGGAGACAAGGATTTTATTACAGAAGGATGACATATCTGCATTCAGCTTTAGTATTAGTCAGAACTTAATTCTCTTCTTGTATTTTTTCCGTGTCATTAACAGACTTCTTTTCAGAAACCGAAAACTCAGTGAGAAAATCCAGAAAAAAAGTGTCTGTTTTAATAACTGTTTTCTCCTGACTTTCCCATAATATCCACTTTTCAGTTTGCCAAATAGACTTTTAGTAATAGCTTCTCTTTCCCACCGTTCCCAAATCAATTCCAAAGCCATTTTGGCAAAGCAGTCGTTTGAATTTTTATAAAGGTCAATGAACAAATGAAGAGCCTTGACCGTCTCTTGATCCTCTTCACAACATTGGCATGAACTGTAGGTCAGCACTGAGCAGTAACCAGAACTTGTAGCACAAATGAGAGATGCTAGGGAAACCTGTAAATGAAGCAGTTTAAATGCGGTATAGTTCCTCATCTACAGTCTTGCATAGACAGACTGTGCAGTGGAGACAAGTCCAGCCCAGCTCGAGAAGGTGCACCACTACCATAGACACTCTGAACAGCTTTGGATGGAAGACCCTGTCATCTGTTTTCCCCCAGTGCAAAAGCTGATCATGAGTGTGGCCTCAGGATGGGAAGGCAGCAAGGACTCTCAGGATGCTTTCAGGAGCAGGGGAGGGAAGGTGCCGTGTTGAGGAATGCTGCTGTCTGTCTCTAATGCCACTTCATGGCCTGGAGAAGCTGGCAAGTCCTCCAGTGTTGCCTAAAATAGCTGGAACAGTGTAGACAGTTACTTCAAAAAATGTGCCTAAGGTGCTCGTGGGCACTTCTCCTGTAAAACTCACTTCACTCTTTCCTTACTCAAAACACTTTCTGTTTGAAGTGCAGATATTGCATGCTAACATGTGAGTGTCTTCTAATCTAATGTTAGCAGAAGAAAAAAAAAAAAGATCCCAAATCTCATGATACAACCATGATTTCCCTGGAAAAACAGGCAGCCTCATAGCTGTAATCTTCCTCTTGCCCAGACTCCTATTGTCCCACTTTGTTAGTTCTTTAATCTCAGTAATAGACTTGTGAGTAATATAGTATTTTAAGAGCTTTGGAGCAGGGTTCACAGCATTTTCCTGGAGCTAGTACATGATTACAACATTCAAAGATGTGATACATTAATAAAAATAATCTGCTACAACACAAGGAATATGTTGGAGCATATTTATTGATTGCACTGGGATTATATGAACTGCTCAGATCCTTAGGATTGACTTTTATTGTGCTATAATTTATGCCACCGTGTAAGGGGTACTAGACCTGGTACCAGCCTGCTTATCTCCCTTTGAATAGGTTAAGGATTAAGCATTATCAGTGTATTAATGGACTTGCCAGGAGAGAGCAAGAGTAAATACATCATCAATAAAGGGAGCCACACTAAAGTTAAAAACTGTTGAGTTTCTAAAGTCTGTTGCAAAGTTATGTTGAGGACATTGGCTCTCAGCCTTGTATACCTCTGAACAGAGGTTGTGTACCTCCACAGTGACTTCCAAAGTGAAATTCTGCTGTAAGATGAGAGCACAGGCCATCTGCAGGAAAACTGTTCAGCTGATGAGCCCACAGGCAGCTGGGCTGGAGCATCTCCTTGCCATGGGAGGGTAGCAGAGAGGGAGCTTGTGCCTACCAAAGGCAGCAGAGAGCCTAGGATGGTGTGCAATGTCTTTACTTCTGAGACATTTGTGGATTTTGGTGTCAAGAAATCAAACAGGGCTGCTTAGAGAAGGTCTTGCAGGGGGATTTCCACCAAAGTTGTGTGGATACCAAGATCTCTATGGCTTAGGAAATTATATACATTGAATTGTTTAAAGTCTCCCCTGCTCTTCTGTCTGAGAATGAAGGCATCCCCCTCAAGATGGTACTTGGCCTCTTGTGACCATGCTGCAGAGCGTGCATGGTTGACATCTGTGATCACCCTTGTTTGGATTCCAGATCTCAGGGGGATGACCAAAGCTTCATTAGGCTTTCACTTTGTTTCCCCCCTCTTTATACGCAACACGTGCCTGGTCTGTAATCTGTGCTTTGTGCTTTTATAACTATACTATAAATTGATTAATTAGCTGCAATCAGCTAACCCTGGGGGGAGGTTAATATTCAAGAGTGCTGATCAGCCACATGGCTTTATATTTACCTACACAAATTCTCGTGTCTTGCTCACCAGGTACAAAAAGGTGCTTGGAAGCAAAGCTTCATTCCGCTCAGAAAAAAAGGTTTGTTTAACCTGAATAGTGTCGCTTAATGCTGACACCGGAAAGTCAGAATCCTGCACATCAGCAGGTTTCTTTTATAATCTCCTGAGGTTCTACTTCAGCTGTTCTCTGCCCAGCTTGAATGTCTATTTACCTCATCACAAATGATTGCCGATTTATTGTCAAGGGTAAAATTACCTACTCTAAATTCCTGCTAATTACCTCACTTACAAAAAAAAATTATGAAGAAAAAGATTAGGTGTATTTTTGGTTCCTTCAGGATTTTACAGGGCTAATGACCCTCAACTCTAAATTGAGACTAAGGCAAATTTTACCAAAAAAATCTATATTAGAGTAATATTAAGAATGTGAATTGAAGTTGCAGTAGTGAAGGATTTCAAAGATAGATCTGAAATTTCCGCTTAGCAGCCTCTCCTTGCTGCATCCTGTAAGCACAGGGACTATACAGAACAAAAGCATACTGTCTACAGATAGGAGACCCATGAGCTACTTTGATAATAGCAAACCAAACAAGGCCACGGCCTGAGCTCAAACACCGCTCATGAATGTCCATAGCTTTCACACACTAGCACACCCTCTGGTATGGTTTAGGTTCATGCCCATCACTACTTTGGCATGCAACATCCCTGTATGGTCCAGGTGCAACCCTGAGCCATAGCTGCCCTTGTTCAGCTCTATGAGCAAGGCTCCCTGGGAGAAGTAAATGTGGCAGTATGGGAGCAGGTAGCGCTAACTCATGTTCCTCGGTGAGGAAGACCTTGCTCCCATCTGTTTTAGTTCCTAAAACAGGCAGGCACAGCTATTTAGTATTTTTGTAGTGGTAAGCCCCAGGACAATATTTCAGGTTTTTGCATCTAGATTTCTTTTCCTTTTTCTCCCTCACGTCCTTTCTGCTTTGGATTGAGCTGTATCCTCAGTGCATTTTTCTACTCCCCTCGGCACATCAAGAAACTTAACTGAGTCTGACTGCGCTCAGATCAAGCACAGCTTCTCAAGGGAACTGTGTGCAACCCAAATAAAATTAAATGTAGGGATTAAGATGAATAGGGGAGGATGTGATTAACACAATCAATTAACGCAAGTTCTCCTGTGTGGGATAAGACCTACCACATCCATGGTAAATTCCCATTAAGTTACTCATTTTATCATGGATGAACATACAGATAATGCATCACAGTCTCTTTTTGTAGTTGATGTCCACAATACAGACAGAAGTAAAAAGAGGTATAGCCAAGTTCAGGCTTTCCCACTGGCACGGATACAGCTGAGTGTTCGGGCAGACAGGGGGGCTGATTTCCCCTCTTCATCTCCAGACTTGGAGAGGTCTGTCTGTGCAGGCTGAGCATCCTGCTGAAGCATGTTTGTGTGAATCTGTGTGGGGAAAATGGAGGATGGGAAGCCAGAAACACGTAATCTATTTTCAGTATGCATCAATTCCACCAAGGGGAGTCAGATCATCAAACACTGAGCGTGGAGCTCTAAGAGCTACGGCCCAGTCATTGGTCCAGATCTCCACCTCTGGGAACTGAGGTTGGCTGGCAGGGACAGTAACTTGTTTTCTTCAACATTTATCTGTTTTAGAGAGGACCAAACCAAATACTTTGCTAAGGCATTGACAGACCTTCAGTGAAAGCAGAGGAAAATAGAGTCATAGAATGGTTAAAGATCGAGTTCAACCTGCCTGCCATGGGCAGGGACACCTCCCACTACACATGGAAACAGAAGAATTTAGGAATGACAAAAGGCAGCCCCAAATGCCTTCCTGTCTGCTATCAGTCCCTGACTCCTTGCACTTCTCCATTGCCTTGTGCAGCTGCCCAATCCTTCCTTCTAGACTGTTCCTCCAAACCCCTGGTTTTGCTGCTGTCCCTGCTCTCAGCACCAGTTTTGCTCCACTCTTCCCAATCCTGGCTTTCCCTAGTCTCCTCGTCCAGCCACTGCTTCCCCGTTGACCTCTCAGCGTGCTGCTCCAAGTGCTGCTCCAGTCCTGTAGTGGCCATAGTGCCAGGCAGCGTGTGTGTGTGCATGTCTGGGAGTCTGTGTGTGCATGCATGTGTCTGTGTTCACACACACATGTGTTTGTGCACATGTCCACACCAGCTGCTTGCAGTTGCACCCAGTGTGCAGTTCAGCAGCCTGCATTATGTTAAATGCTTCCACGACAGACAAAATTCATTCTCCCTCTTTAAAAAAAAAAAGCTAGAGAGATAATTTTATTTCTTTCCTCATTTACTGTTACAAAAAGGTACCGTGGTGTTGCTCTAGGGCTTTTTAAAATTATATGGCAGTTTTCTCCTTAAATAAATAACATTTACTGTAATTGCAGCGTCCTGAGGAGCCTCCCCACAGCCATCACCCGCAGACCCAAAACAAGCAAGGTCCTGCTTGCCTGAGTAGGGCTTGCTGCAGAGATGCCATCAGGGAGTTGAGGTAACAGCAGACACAGCATCAGCAAGGCACGGGTTTTAGTCCCAGTTAATGGGGCCCTTTTCTAAAGGGCATATCTGAGGTATAACATCTGCTTTCCTTCTCACAATATTTCAGCTATGTAAAATATGGCAGTAACACTTAAAATTAGTGCCAGTTGCAGAGTAATTCACAGCTAGCCATATTTGTCTCTGTAAATGGCAATCTTACTCAAACCTAAAGTGTTAGGAAATACCTCGTGCACAAGTTTTAATAGAGCAAGTGTCTTCAGAAGGATTAAAGGGAGGTGAAAAGTCAAGTAGATGCTCTTTCGTGAAAGCATATAGAGGCATCAAAGGGGGGTGAGGTTGTTTTTCTGCTCCTTTTGTTTGTACAAAAGCTGTTTGGCATCTATATCATATGTGTTTGTTTGTTTAGCAATAGTCTGCCATATGGCTTTCCTCTTTTCTTCCAACTGCAGCTCTATGCTTTCTATGATGCATGAATCATAACGACAGGTAAAACAGCAAGACTTTTGTCAAATGTGTATACAAATCTAGTGTTTTAAGGACATAGAATAGTTTGGGTTGGAAGTTTTAAAGTTCACCTTGTCCAGCCCTAGTCTGAATCTACCCTGTTTTAGTTTAAAGCCATTACCCATTGTCCTATTGCAACAGACCCCATTAAAAAGTCTGTCTCCGTCTTTCTTATAAGCTCCCTTAGAGTACTGAAAAGCCACAATAACGTCTCCCCTGAGCCTTTCCTTCTCCAGGCTGAACAACCCCAACTCTCTCAGCCTATCTTCCTAGGAGAGGAGCTCCTGGGCCCTGATCATTTTTGTGGCCCTCTTCTAGACCTACTCCAACAAGTCTATATCCCTCTTGTGTTGGGGATCCCAGAGCTGGACACCATACTCCAGAGCAGGTCTCACCACAGTGGAGTGGCAGAATCACCTCCGCAGCCTGCTGGCCACATTTCTTGTTCTCCACCCCAACATAACAAAACACCACTTCTGTAGCCACATCCAGGTTTCCTACTTCCTTTCCTTCCAAAATGTCAGTCTTCTGAGCATATATCCAAAACATCAACCTTCTACTGTGCTCAAAAAGAGTTCAAAGCTGATATAAAAATCACACTTCCTCCTTTTTAGTGTTTTATTTGTTTGTTTTGATTTGTACTATTTCCCTCAAAATAAGCCAACTTTACTCTTACAGCCATTCCTCCTTATGAAAACAGCTAAAAATGTTTTCCTCAATGAAACCTGGACACCTGCCTTATTTCAATAGTTTCTCAGTTCCTTAAGTAAAGCAGATGCTGTTGAGTCAGACCAACAGAAGTTGTACTTTTCCTAGTCATTTTTGCTATCTAGAGTCTCCCTTCAAAAAAAAAAAAAAAACCCAAAACAAATCAATCACCTTAATCTGTATATCACCCAGTCTCCAAGAAGTTTACAAAAGGCCACTGAAAAGAAAATAGCACACAACATCTGGGGATGCAGAATCTGCTCTGCCCACCCTCCTCCCTGGGCTGGAGTCAGCTGTGCATCCTGCTGACTCAGACCTGCCACACTTTCAGAGGAGTAAAATATGACTCAAAAGTGCTAAAGTAAGTGTTCATCTATAATTAAAATTTGCAGGCTATGTCTAAATGAGTTCAAAATACCTTTTCCATAGAACACTAATCCGATAAAATGCGATTTTTCTTTTCAGATCAAAGAATAGCTTCAATAAATGGGGACAAAATATTCTGTAGCAGCATTTCCTACAAAAGGTGGTGATTAAATTGCTTTCATTTTCTAGCTTGATCCCTCTGACTTCTGAGAAGCCTTTCCTGGTCAGGTGCTAGCAGCAGCCCACTCGTGGGTTTTCCCTGCAGTGCAGGGACCCCAGGGCCAAGTTGGATGAGCACCACATAACTGCACCAAGTGGGTCACCAAGGGTTGTGGTCCCTGGGATCACTTAAGAAAGCAGCAGACAAAATCAGTGGCTGTTTCACACCTGTCTGTCAGATTATTTATATCAAAGAGAAGGTCACACAGTCTCGGAAAACACCAAAAGTCAACAAGAGGCCTCAGAAAACACCAAGAGGTCTCTCAGCCAGTTCCCCTGGTTTCCTCTATGGCAATGAAAGCTCTTCCCCGCAGCCACACCAGAGCTGCAGGGCGAGGTGATGGTGTAGCACGGCAGCAGTTTTGATCCGGAGGATGGATGCAGCACCTGTGCAACAACCACCAAAGACCAGACTTGAAGCTAGGAGATATTTCTGGGGAGGTTTCAAAGAGGCTGCTGGCTGCTACACAATGTGACCAAGGTCCCTCTGGTGCAACTATGCCAGCCAGCTAATTTTCCAGACATGTTTTGTAAAACTGCTAAAATGTCTGTACACCTCCAGTAACACAAACCATTTTCCTATATTGTGTTTCCTCTGTATGTGCTAAACAGCATCAAAAGCATGCAAAAAGTTACAGAGGGAATCTCTGTCCTACTGACTTCAACACCATCAGAAGAAAATCTCAATGTAAGCATTTTCTCAGGTGTCCAAGAAGCTACATTAGGAATGAGGCTTTGGAGGAATAAATAAAAAAAAAAGTAATTCTGTTTTATTTCAAGTGTGAGAATTTTTTTTATAATAGTTCTTATTGCTTATCACTGACCCAAAACTCAGGCCAGATTAAAACATTAAGAGACAGGCCCATATGGCAGACATTCATAGTCATGGTAAGCATTAAATGGATGGGTGAGCAGATGAAAAAAGAATAGCTGCAGATTCTGACACTGAAAAAGGCATTAGGCATATTGTCTGAGTCAAGAGGAGGGAGGAACACTATGAGAAGGGTGAATTGGGAGTGGGAGGCAAGGGCTGAGCTGAGACCTTCTCTTCCACCTTCTGTTTTTTAATGAAGAAAATGAGATGTCTGGGAGAGTGGCTGTGCAAAGAGATAGGGCAGCTGAATGCAAAGAGATCAGATCCCCAGCGTGCCTCAAATAACGTAGTTAGAGAAGCAAGTCTTCAGCTCCAGAAAGTAGCAAGTAGGTGTTCAGGACACAGGTATCTATGAGGCAGGCTTTTTCAGAGCTGAGAGGTGTTTCAGCCTCAGCTTCCCGAAGGCAGAAACTCCAGGCTCCTCCAACCTTTCTCCTCCCATGCCCACTCTAGGATGAGTGGGAGCACCTCACCGGGGGAAGCTGCACCTTGCACAGCGGCAGCACAGCTGCCAGTGCAGACATGGCCGGACAGCAGGCTCCTCAGAGGATACATGGATTTATTCCCCTCCTAATGGCAAGAGCCCTAAAGGATTAAAATGGTTAAGCTACATTTCTTCACGTGTTTGAATCATGCTCTGTTTCTCCATGCTTTATGGTAATGATGAAGTGGTTGGCCAGTAGGAGAACCCCACTCAGGCAAACTCTTAAAAGCCATGATCATATTTGCCTACGGCTGGGCTTGTAAAGATAAAATAATGGAATAATAAATCCTCCTTCCTCGTCACTGAGGAGCTTTGCTTTTCCAAAGTTAAATAACTTAGTGGATTGTGGCACTGCACAATTTACCCTTTCAGCATGTGAGTCACAATCAACTTTAATTACTTAAGAAATTCAGTCCCTGAGCTCCTTTTACGCTGGGCACCATTGCATTGTTTGTCATCCAGCCTGTGATTTGTAAATGCATCTGAATCTCTCATATGCATGCAGTGCTCCCCTACATAAAACTTTATATATTCCTACACTCCTTCCAGGAATCATATATTATTTACATCATCTGTATTGCAAACATACCAGAAGCGCACTACAGTTTTCTCTGGAGCTCAGCTGGCTTTTCATGTTTCCCATGTCTGAAAGTGTATTAAACATTCCTGCTTCATCCTGTAACTCCACTTTACTGACTACACAGCCTCTTCTATGCAGAGTAGTACTCCCCCTGTAAGTAGGTGAAGGTTTGTTTACTCACATAACGCAGGACAGCTACTAAGCTAGTAATTCTGAAAACGCAGCTGTAATGGCAGTGAGAAACAACAGAAGGAACTGAGTAGCAATATTTCCTCCTCTGAATGTTTGAAGGGGCTTGGCTAGAAGGGAAGGAGAACTGAAAAAAAAAGAAGACAACAGCTAGGTGGGATCACCAGGAAGGAAACAAGCTGAAATTGGCTCTGCAGTTATGGTAACTGGTAGGAGCAGTGGGGAAAGCCAGTATGGAGAAAGAGGGGGAAGGCAGCCCTGCAGTGTTTCCATGTGCAAGACTGTGCTGCAAACTATCTCTCTGCAACCACCCCGAGTTCTGGGAAATCACTTATATGGCTTTTGAAGTCTTTGTTCTTAAATGGATCCTTTGTTGCTTCAGATATTGATCAACTTACAAGATGTTCTGGGCAAACACAAGAGGGAAAATACCATTCGGGAGAAAAGTAGAATACTGCAGAAAGTAACATTTCTAGAGCGCACATTAGAACCAGATGTTCCACTCAAAAGTATTTGTGGTCAGGGACTACGCCGAGAAACTAACTGCTATAAAGGGAAAAAGCCAGAACTACAGCACACTAGATACAAGAAAAAGTTACACCAAGAAAAAGAAGAAGATTGAAGAAGAATACGTTAGATGTCTTACACTGACAACTGTAACTACAGGTTACCATCCAAGCAAGGAAAAGGTTGGATCCAGCTTCCCCGTCTTCCACAGATGTGCTGCTGGACTTTGACCAAACCACATAGGCTTCACTTCTGTGTTGACTAAGAGTTTGAGGGCTTTGCCGCACCGGGAGGTTTTATTTTCCTCTTCCACTGAGCCTTAGTCATAGGTCTGGATGCAGCCCAGAGGCGACTAGTTCTGGGAGGGCTGGCAGGGGCACCACAGAGAATGTGAGGAGGAAGGTGGCTGTCAGTATCTCAGGGCCCTTCCCAGACCATCAAACTCTTCCCAGGGCAAAGATCCCCTTGTAAATGGGGATTGGGCTGTTTCTCTGCCATTTTGAAGAGCTGTGAGGCACAAATTCACTGATACATTTAGGTCACCCACATAATTGGTGATGGAAGACGTGGAAAAGCATACAAATTAAAGTAAATAAATACTTCAGTCACAAATGTTAATGACAGAGAAGCATAACGGAAGAACAGACATACTGTCATCATACAGAAAAGCAAAGATTCACCTGGCTCTATACCCTGAGTGTGGTCAGAAGTAAGTGCTTAAATGCTCAAGTGAAGCACGTGAGGAATAATGCAGACACGGAACGACCCACCCCTGCCTCCCAGATTTTAGTCATCAGTGACAAAGTGATTTCTGAGCTGGGGATTTCACCTTGAACATCATTTTGAACAGAAACCGATGGCCCTGTCCTCTGAAAAATTGCCCCATCAGCTTGTGAATCCGTTTAGTACTTTGGTCTTCATAATATTCCATGGCCATGAGTTGCAGAACTTCACCACGTGCTGGGAGACGAAGTGCTCCCTTTTTAAACGCCCAGCTGATTATTTCATCAGCCCTTATTCTTATATTGTCAGGAATGATAATTAATCTCTTTCCTCAACTACCCATTACCATTCATGATGTTATCAGGCTTCATCTCTTCCCCAAGCTGAAAATACCCAGTATATTTCGGCTTTCCTCACAGAAAAGCAACTCCATTCACTGAGCCTGCTTCTTCCTTTTTCTGGGCCACTTTCAGCTCTCCATTCTGAGCTGCAGTGATGAGTTCACTGCATAATATCCAGGATGCAGATGCATCATGAATTTATGTGGTAGGATAACTGTATTTTTTCTGTTTGCTCTCTATTCTTTGTCTAATAATTCCTAATAATCTTTTTGACCACCACTGAGCAATGAACTGATTTTCACAGGGATTTATCAGCAATGACTCTCAGATCTCTTTCCTGAACATTAGAAGCTAATTTAGAAGCTGTCATTCTGCATGTAGCTATGGTGCTTTTTTTCCACATGCATCACTTTGCATCTATTGACATTGAATTTCTTCTGTCATTCTATTGCCCAATCACTAAGCATTGTGAGATCCTTCTCCAAAGGCGAAAATGAGAGAATTGATAGTGAAATCTGGCCAATTTCATGTTAAATGTATTTGTAATTTCACAGGAAGCATAGTCAATATGTGAAGAATACAACTCAGCAAAAACCATACCTCTTCCTGCCAAAAAGTCATGGGAAGTTCATCTCATAGAGGATCTGATTTCTAGAGAAAAGAAATTCTTTTCTTCATTTGTATGTGGCTGAGGGCGTAATAGCTTTCCAATCTAAACTTCAAGTCTGAAATATCTATGATGCAAGGAAGGCTGGATTTAGCAATCAGGTGGTCAGCATCTGTTCATTGTCTCAGGGGAACTAACTAAGCCTATACAATTCAGAGAGTATTGACATCCCAGTCAGGATAACTATATCCTGACAAGACTACGTCAGGCCTGATAAGACTGCGAGTTGGTGTTCAGTGTCCTGACACCCTGATGCAGGGCTCACCCCATGCTTTGCAGTTTGCATCCCTGATCACAGGCAGCTGCTGCTCACATGCAGCACATGCCCCTGAAAATACCCTTTGGGAATTATTTTCATTAATAGCTTTCTGTAATGACCTGTATAGGCCATAAACCTCCAAGCAGTTAGGTGAGTCACCTAACGTAAGGGCATGCCCCACTCATAGAAAAAGGAAAATGTTCTCTCTGTGCAAAGAGAGAGATAAAGAGGACTTCTTACCACTGTAACGAGCAAGTTTAAGTTTCATAAGGTAAACAAAGCCTGGCACTTGTCCATGGGTGCCTGCATAAGCTAAGAGGTAACTGTCTGGCTATGGGTTTGCAAGCACAGACCCTGACCGTGAAAAAGGCATAGCAGGACCTGGGAGAGATTTGATTTTGCCTACTGTCCTTCTACAGGCAAAATGCAGCAAGTTGCTGCAGTTTTCCCTCTCTCTCCCCTCCCCATTGCCTTAATTCTAGGAACTTCAATTAAGCAAATACACAGGCTTGTGCTTTAGCACACATAGTCTTGTACCTATGTTAAATGTGAGTTTACTGCAGCTAGTGTCACCACAATTCTGAAATTTCACGTGGAGCACTTTTCAATGGACGTCATTCGGTTAGTTTTTCAGGCTCTGGTCCTGTCCCCACCAACTGCAGGAACACTGACTTAAAGACAAGGAGTAGTGGGCATACAGCTGGAAAGAGAAAAAACATGAATGAAATGCCACTTAATCTCATTTAATCATATTTCCTCTCTTCCTTGCCCAAAAGAACAAGATTTTGAAAAGAAATAAACTGTCTGAAAAGGAAAACTCTGAAGTAAGTTTCAAAGTCAACATCATGCCAACTAATATTATCTATTTCAGGACTTCCTGCCTTGCTTATCTCCGTTTAATTAACCTACTTCTGACCTGGACTGTGTGTTTGCTTGGCAGACACAGTCTCATTTTGCAATTGTTCTTGGTTAAATATAAGAGTCTGTAGTAGTGTTTGTGATCAACACTGCTGCTATGTTATTTCCTGCAGCAAAGCTAAGAGCAGCATGTGAGTGAGGCAGAGAGGCAGATGTGGAACAGGAGTAACGTAGCAGGAAGCTAGGGTTTTACTCAAAATGCTGTACATTGAAGTGGTTCATAAAACAAAGTGGTCGATCTGCTTCTATCTCCCTCCTTCTACAGCTCAGATGTCTGGACACAATCCTGGAACCAAAGGGAGCACAATCAGCAGAATTTCTATTCATTCTTATCTTCTAAAGCACAGATTTAAAATCCTCTTGTGCACAGTGAACAAACAGACCATTGCCAGGTGACAAAGAACTTGCTTGCTAAATGGAGTCCACCCTTTTATTAGGAATCTGAAAATAGATCTGATAAAATTCTCAAATTCCAGATAACACCTAGAGTTCCCAACTGTGTGTTATGCAAAAGGCAGCAAGATCGAAAATATGTAGTTTTAACTAACAAGGATTTTATCTCACATGATTTTAGTAGCGATTTAATGCAGCCCTGGATGGCAAAAAGAGAGATGCTAATCCACTTACCCGGCAAATCCTATCCTCCAAAAGGTACAGAGGCTTGGGCTAGGGCAAAACTGAGCTTGAACAGTTCCTCTTCCAATGCAGTAAATTACAACAAGGATGTTACATAAATAAAGAGTTGAAGGAAGGAAGGAAAACAGGGTTTTGATGCAACAAAACAAAGTCAAAGGAGTAGGATAAAATACCTTTATCTAGGCAAGCGAAGAACTTGTTGGTAAATACAGGAAACTGATGCTATGAATAGATAATTTCACAGCTGATTCCTTTTCTCCCCAATTCTTTTCCTTACTGTGTTCCAATAATGAATACAAAACGGTGGTTATTCAGTGCAGGAAAACTGTATAAATGCGAACTAAACACAGCCAACTACGAACAATTGCAACAGTGATTCAGGAAGAGAAAAGCAGATAAAAGGCATTTTAGAAGAAGTTCCGCTGAGAAAGGCAATCAATGGCAGGGCCAAACCTCACACTCCGGAAAAGAGCACATCTGAGCTGCCTTGGAGGTGATGCACTTACGCTGTGGCACCATCTGCGTGTGGCCTCACAGTGATGTGACTCCCTAGAAGTCCTTTGTTGGACCGCAGCACCTTCCAGCCCAGTCCAGCTACAAGCACCACAGTGTCTCAGATCACAGACAAGCAGCAATGTGAAAGGTGAAGATAAAAGATAAACACAAGCTTTTCTCTTCAGTCATAAGCTCAGCTGAAATATAACACAGTCCGAAGCAGAGAGAAGATAATCTTAGATGTTGTTGTCAACCTGTTTACTTACTTACTGTCAGATGACAAACGCTGGCAAGTCTTTATCTCTTCCTGTTCGATAGCTGAAAATGTTGTTTTCCAGAGTTTCTCCTGTTAAAGACACCATGAAGTGGACATAAACTAAGAGGGATGCACAAAGCCAAACTATACACTGCAAGGGGTGGTGAGGCTGCTGCAGCACCATGCCCTCAAGGTGCAGTGAGGCTGAGCATAATTTTCTCAACCTTTTTTTTCTTTTTGTGTCTTGTTGAAGGCAATTATATTTCCCAAGGAAGGTTATACTCTGGCAGGTAAGGTGGATCTTTGGTGGTGTGAACAGGTTAGGCTTGAACACAGACACCACAACTTTCACCTCTAAACAGGGCAATCACATATGAAATTGAAAGGTTAGAACACTTAAATGAAAAGCACATATCTCTGGCAACAAATAACTATAGGCCAGATTGCTATATCAATTAACAAAAGAAGAAGGTTTTTGTACCTCTTCTCAGATCTGAAAGATAAGAAATACGAATTCTGAACAGTAAAATATAGAATAGCATCGTCCGGTATCGCTAAAGACCATTTAATCAACTGTTTCCCTCCAACACTGGTCAAGGAAGAAGGATTTGCTCCTCAAAATACTCTTTTGTCTCTATCTCTTTTAGGAAGGACATTCTGCTTATTGTCTTTACGTGACCCAGACCAGCCTCTGCCTCAACTGGGCAAAATAGCCCCAGGATATATCCCTGGGAACTAAAAACTTTGTTGTGAAATAGAGCTTAAAAAGTACTGGGAACATTACATCAAAACACTGTGTATGGATGCTGCTTAATAAAAGTTTCATTTCAGAAATACCTACACGTTCTGTCTGACATCAAAACAAACAAGTCCTCTGAAATGACACTGTTTATCTAAACAAAATCTAAAGCAGAAAAAGGTTAAAAGGATTAAATAGTCCCGGAACAAAGTTGAAAAATCTCCTTTTAGTTTAAATAAAGCATTTGAGTTTCACAAAAGAATCCCTAAAAATACCCTTTTTGGCTCAGCACCAGGCGAATATCTTTCCATTCTTTCAGTTCAATGGCCATTCTGACAAAACTAATACGCACCTCTCTCTCTTCCACAGCACAAATTCAAAGCAGGAGTACCCCTATTTTCCCAGACAATGCTTCCTTCTTTCCTAAGAAGAATTTCTTTTGAAGCTGAGATGTCTTGAGCATAAAATCTATAAATAGATACTGAGGAAGGTGACTTGGGACAGCTGTGAGCTGTATAAAGGGTGATTTCCCTACTCAATGAGAGCAGCAAAATTGGATTCAATGTATTTCTATGCCAAAGACTCATAGCCATGTATCCAGATGTCTGTAATTTTCCAGAACAGGAACTAGCAAACCTCCCTCAGCAGGGAAGCAGAACTTTTTCTTGTGGAACTCTTGTGCAGCCCAGTCTGGGGCTGCTGGTCTGCAGATCAGGCTTGCAAAGATGACAAAGAAGGGCAAAGCCAGGAGCATAGTTCTCCTCTCCCAACCTCGACCTGTAGCTTCATGTGTCAAACATCTGAACTTCAAGTGGGCTGGAAGGCTCAAGAAAATGGCAAGAGGGTGATAGGAGCTTCATGAAATCATCCTCAGGCTGACAGTGTCCAGGCATTGCTTCTGCTCGGCTGCCTCCGGGAGAACAAGGCCCTTGCTTGAACTCGTGGCTGCCAGAAAGCCATGGTGCAAATCCACTGTTGCAAACACTGCCAGAGTTAGACATTTTATGTCTAACTGCCAGAGTTAGACATTTTAATAGATACCAAAGGTGAGATGTGTATCCAGCTGCAGGTGAAGTTCTGTAAGTAAAAACACTCATAGGAAGCAGAAGGAGAAGGTTATTGCCACTGCAGTAGCTGTACCTTTACTGTTGGGTTATTTGTGATAAGTCTATCTGAACAGCCAGACACGAGAGAAAATGACAGATTTTAAATCAAACCTCTAGCTTATTACCAACAGCAAAAGCAGCTTTAATTTATATATGTAAAGAGCTTCCACTTAGACATCATATCCACACTGTAATTTCCAATAAACAACATTTAAAACTGCAGCTAACGAGACTGAAAGTTAAAAGCCTGATGATTAATCCATCACTTCACCTGTTTTCCCAAATTACACGTGTTTAGCCAAATAAAGTATTAACATTCTACATTTTACATACAGCAGCACTGAATAAAATAATCCACTGTGACAAATGTTTCCAGAGGGGAGGAGTGGGGGGAAGACTTGTAAACTGTTAAGAAAGCTGATGTAATGCACACGAAGCTCTCAGAGATTTCATAAGCAAAAGGCTGAGCTTTCTGAACAACGCCTTGCACATATTTTCTGAATGCATTCATTCTTGGACTGAATTGCACCCTTGTGCATTTGTGACTGCTGTCGCTGGCAGGAAATCGCAGTGAGGGCCACTGGAATGGTTCCTGCACCTCTTCCCGTTACAAAATGTTTCACACCTCACTGCAAAAAGACAAAACTAGGGATAGGAAAGGTGAAAAGGAAAAACTAGGGAAGCACTAAAAGTCATGCTCCATCAGGAAGCATGGCATGGGGCTGACAGGAGCTGCCTGGCATAGCTGCAGTTTCTCACAAAAGCAGCCTGAGAATATGCAGAACAACTGATTCAGAGCAGACCAGGAGGGAGCGTATTAAAAAGCAATGCCAGCTTGCGAAATACAACCAGAATAGCACTGAGTGCTGTGACACATAGTCAGGGAAACAGACTCATTACCTAATGCATATGTTTGGAAACTGTTTCCGAGGGAGAATTTCTGGTGATAGGTACAGTTTGTTCCTCTTCCTCCTTTAGCTAGGTAACATTTTCACTCATTAAGGAGAAACATAAACCAGCTAGAGCACGACTGTGATACATCCTGGCTCGTGTCTAGGCTTGAGCTGGGAGCCTGAAACTACATCACCAGACCTGCAAGCTCTTTCTGGGGTGTTGCATGTGACGGAGTCAGGTTGCCCACTGAGGAGGACCTGAAACTACAAGCAATTCAAGATGCATTTTTCACCCATTTTTAGAGCATGTCTTGCACTTCTGTCTTAATATACTTGTGTGTAAAGTCTTAAAACCTGGGAGGGATAGCTTACAGGCATGTGACAGCAAGGAACTAAGGGAAAGATGGAGTTTGTTGAGAGAAGGCAGCTCCTTCAGGAGGCTGTGCTCTCATAAGTCATTTCTTGGCCCTGTCTATGCTTTTTGGCTGCTGTCATGATGTAATGCTTAAGAAGAGTCCAGGTTGTTACTGATTTTTCTCCAATTATACCATCCATTAATGTACTGTTAGTAAACACTGTCATTATCGTAGTGTTTTTATACTACTTTTAGAAAACGGGTAGAGCATGCCATACTCTGGCTTCTCCCTGGTGTAGCCTTTCTCCTCAGATGGGGTTACTACCATCTTGCTGGTGGACTCTTTAAGTGACCACTAGGACCTCAGAGGCAAAAAGTCCGGTAAAATGACAGCCTATGAATGACCAAAGCATCAGTAATCCAGTTTTCCAGTTTATCCTGGCATTAGACTTTTCAGTCTGTTATAAGGCTTAGTGATTCCAGAGTCCAAGTTTTAGTGCCAACATTACGTAGAGTTTACACTTCAGTATGAGCCAGAGGTGCTGTCACTGTATTTCAGTGCTCCTGATGGAAAATTTTTTTCATTCATTTATTCAAGCACCTTTTAAGCCCCAGATAAGATTTCAGCATTCTGCAGCAAGTTCCACTGTTCAGCTAGTTGTTGGGCAGAGAAATAGCTCCTGGGCTTTTACCTCCTGGGCTTTACTGAACCTGCCAATTGCCACCTTCCATTTGCTGTCCCCTCTGTCATCCTTTCCCCCCGCCCCCCCTCCTTTTTCTTGCAGCTCAGCAGCTCCAAGCAGATCCGGTTCAGCTCCTCCATACCACCCTCAAATCCACATTATATCATAACTCCTGCTCGGTCCTCTCCCTTCCAGGCTGAAGAATCCCCCTGAGGCTCCAAAGCAGGACAGCCACCACTGCACACCACTGAGCTGTGACAACGGACACAGAAGAGCAGGAGTTGCCAGCCTAGGCATGATGTGGTGTATTTAGTACACTCTGCAGCTAATGCAGTCACTGTTTTATGTAATACAGACCTGCCTCAGGCATGCAGAAATCCCTGACCCCTTCTCAGAGGATTTCAGTGTGTTGTCACCAAGCATGTCCTTGCCCCAGAACAGCACATTTCAATGGAAAGTGATAGTGGCAGCGGCTTTCCAACTAGCCCCTTTTAGAACTTCAGCCTTTCTCAGGCATGTTTGTTTTGACTGCTCCGAAGTTTTCTCTCCCTTTAATAGATGGCAAATATATTAACCAGCACAAACAGGGAGCGCATATGATCACGAGGAGGGACGAAACAGATGGCACATGAGTCACTCCCGTTTGCGAAGTCAGTGATGAAAACACGCTCTTGCTTTAGCATCCTGCTGGAGTCTTTTTTCAAAAGACAATCGAAGAGCCATGCTTGGCACTGAGTCCCTACAGTCTTCCAGGTGAGAAAGGGATCTCCACTCAAGTCCTTTCTTCACACATCAAAAGTGTTCTGGCAAAGGGCTCGGGGACTGTGGCAAGCTCCTCATAAAAGTGCTGCTTAACAATAGTGAACTCCCCAGCAATGATGCACCCAGACTGAATGATGTCATCAACACTCTGATTTCAGAGCTCATCCCCAAGGCCGCAAAGTCTCAGTTTTTCTTCAGTGTATTAAGCTTCCTTGTCAGATTTTTCCACATGCATTGCTATTTGCTTTTAATTCCTGTGCCTCGCAGCACTAGGCATTAGGTTCCCTGTTTTCTCTTTTTTTTTCCTCTCTCCCACAATCCTTCTATGGGTAATGGATTTTATATGCTAACTGACATCACTGAAATATCATGAATGACACAAGTAGGAGTAGAAGACATTGGTTTTGCTCTTGCCAGGAACGATCCTCAGCCTATTGGAAATAATGATTATTTGCACTGTGTAAATTGGATTTCTGCCATGAACAATATTAGAAGGAAAAGGCAGTGAGCAGTATTACTCTGCTGCCGAGTATTCATTGTGTTAAAACAAAAATAGACATAATATCAGATAGCTACCACCTGGAAACTGCATTATATATTTGGGTGAGAATACAGTCCCAATCTGCAAACACATTTGTCCATGATTACTTTTACACATTGCAAGAAATTTCCTTGAAATTCACTGAGCATAATGTTAACAGTCTTTACTCATGTCTGCAGATGACAGTCTTGGCTTGCAGGAATAGGCACAAGCTAGTTATTACTAAAGAACGAGTTTAGTTGATTTTCTGTCATAATTCAGAGAGGGGAGAGTGCTGGAATCAAAGACGTATAATCAATCATCGTATTATGAGTAATTTCTAATTTCACTGTTGAAATTTAGAATTCTTTAGATAGCAAAAGATGTTTCACTTTCTATCTAGAAGGGAGATTCTTTTTTCTGAAAAACAAGCCACATTTATTCCAAGAACTATCTGAACATTAATATTTGTATTTCAAAGAAAAAGGGAGGTTTTAGCAAATCAGAATCTTTCACCAAAGATATTTCCAGAATTAAACCTACCAAAATCAAGATACATACCCAGAGAGACACCTTCTCTTTTTTATCTCTTTCCCTTTCACACTGATTCACTAAAATTGATAACATCAAAATTGTTCTGGTTTTGCTTTTCATTTTCCTTTTTCAAAAATTTTGAAATTTCCTCACCTGTGAAAAAGAAAAATGAAACAGTCCCTCCTTTGTGTCACACTTCAAGCACTAGAAAGATTTTTCAAAGTTTCAATAGCAACCAGCAGCAGAAATACTTGAAAAGGCAAAAAATTTGCTTGTGTGGGCAGAGGTGCCGGTTCAGCTTTCATTTTACTGTACCCAGTTGCAAAGAAATATGTGACATTGTTAAAATTTCAAAGTAGTCAGACTTTGGTGTTTTAAAAGTTTACAGAAACTCCTTTTGAAAAACTATGTGTTGTCAGACAGGAAAATATTCAGAAAAATTCCTGACTGTGGCAGACACTGGTTATTTGCATTGGAGTGTCAATAGTAATGAGCATCAGTAGAAAATGCATTTCCCGAAAACTTGAAGCAGCAATGCTCTGATAACAAAAAATACCTTACACAAGCCCCATAATTTGTTTCTTACAGTGTTGTGTCTTAATGGAGGAGATCTCATAAGGAGAAATACATTTTTTAAAGTGGTCACTGATTCTGTGTCTCCTAGTCTTTAGACGTCTAACCCGTAGGACTTTACAGATTTTCATACATCATGCAAGCCCAGGCCCTTCAAATGTGTTTCATGTTCGAAGTCTTCCACCTGCATATTTGCCAGGACATGCAACATAATACATGCAAACTACACCATAAGATAGTCATACATACACACGGATTTCACAGATCAACGAACAGAATGAAAAATGCAAGAATTCACGAAGCTGAGAGAAGTAGCATAAATGGAAATCTATAGATACAAAATAAATGTTCTATAACAAAACAAAACACTCTTTTTTTATTGCTAATGATGCAATTCAACATTACACCAGTAAATTGGCTCTGATCTTTGTGTTACTCTCTGTTGTGGTTTAGCCCCAGCTGGGAATTAGGACCATGGAGCCATTGACTCACTCTCTCTTCTTCATGCCACCCCAGTAGACTATGGAGAAGAGGGAGGAAAAGATTTAAAAAAAAATTTTGGGTTGAGATAAAGACAGTTTAATAGAACAGTAATGGAAGAGAAAATAATAAATATAATAATAACAACAACAGTAGAAGAATATACAAAAAGAATAATGCAATACAATTGCTCACACCTGATACTCAATTGCCGTGCCCATCCAAAGCAGTGATTGCAGATTCCTACCCACTGGCCAACCCCCGTTTATAGGCTGAACATGAAGTGTGTGGTATGGAATATTCCTTTGTCCAGGTTGTCCTGCCTATGCTCCCTCTCAGCTTCTCTGGGAAGCTGAAAAAGCCCTTGACTTAATAGAAGCATTACTTAGCAACAGCTAAAACAGTATGTGTTAACAACATTAATCTCCTACTAAACCCAAAACACAGCAGCTACTAAGAAGAAAATTAACTCTATCTCAGCTGAAACCAGGACACCCTCCTCTGAACACAAATATAATTGCTGGTTTCTGCTGTGGTAGTAGTGTTTTCCACTGCAAACAGAAGGGATTCACGGACTCTCAGTGCTGGGCTGGTGCCATGTCATAGAACTGTTGCCAGATTCTTCGTGTGACCACCTTACTTTCATGCACTGATGTAGTCCATCACTTCTCTGTTCTCTTCTGCCCCTGGTAAACCAAGGAGAGGGGTCTGCAGGAGGTCACATACAGCCTTTGCCCAAGAAAGACTTTTCTTACACGGCTAAGGTAACTCAAGCAGGAGTGAATGCACTTTCCACACACAGATAACTTCCCACAGAGAGTCAAGAGATGGTCTGAGACTCAATCTGTGTTAATTAAGCAAAAAAAGTGAAATTTTGAAGTGGAAAATGTAAAAGAAAGTCCTCCTTCAGATCATATGTAAATGCTTGTAAGTAGGTGAAGGTGCACGACTTCAGTCACTTTGTTTCTCCAAACCAGTAAGACAGAAAAAGTACTGATAGAAACCAGAAAATATCCCAGACTTAAGCAGACCTGACTAGGTTCATCTAAGAACAGCACCATAATTGCTGAATCTGAGCAAAGCTTTTTTCTTTAAAAAAAAAAAAAAAGGAAATGAGACAAAAATGTAACTGAGTGGCTAATACATAAGTAACTACCAGCATAGATGTACTCTAAACTCACTATGTTTTTCTGCAGGTAGTACGAAATAGCAACTCTAAAATATATAAGTAATTTCAGTATATACACTTTGATATATGCAATTAAGGCATTGACTTCTGATTATGTCTTAAAGTATTGCTACTAGCTGTATGATCTGTTTGCCAGACCACAAAAAAAAAAAAAAAAATAAGACATGTGACCACATGGCTCTTTGGATGTCTTTTCCTTCTTGACTCTGGAATAGGAAAAACTTGGTATTCATACCATCACTTACATTTCCTCCATCTGACTTACATATTAAGGAATCATGAGTTGCCTCATTACTCATTTTTTTCCTTGGGGAATGTTTTTTGGACAATAAAACTTACTTTCCTTTTCATGTTACTCAATATGAAGAACACTTTTTAAACAAAAATAGTGTGCCTCTGTTAATGTATTTGAGGCAATGAGGTGTCTGCACATGTAATCACTGGGTCTTGAAACCTTAGCACCTCTATCTGAACATGGAGAAATGCAACCCCAAGCTGCATGTCCAGAAGAGTGGTGATTCCCTGTTAAAGGAAAGCTCACAGCTTGAGCCTATGATGGAGAGAAAGGATAAAAAGGGTCATGGCCCATTTTGCATCTCTATTACAGGAACTTTTGAGTACAGAATGTCATTTTGCTAACTTAATGAATTAAGTTTTAAGGAGGGAGTGTTAAAATAAAATGAAAAGGCTTTACTACATGAAAGATAGGTGTAGGTCCCTTAGGTAGACCATGGGGCAAGCACTGCACAGCAGGGCATCTTTCAGGTTCCCTCACATCCCCAAGTCTCCTTGGGAAGGCTGCAGAATTGTCTGCTAACCTAACACAGTGCTGAGCCAACTCTGGTGCACCCTCTTCCCATCCTAGTCACCAACTGGCCACTTCTCATGGGGGCATGTGAGGAGATGAGGCCAACTGGGGAAGAAATCCACAGGTCCCAGAAGGAGGTGGTGCTGGGTGAGCATCCCATATTGCTTGAGGTTGAGGGGAGGGACATGGTCCACAGGAAAGCGCCTGCAGGAAAGTGAAGTGCCTTGCACACCTCACACACACACACACGTGTGGCACCATGTGGCCAAGGACCTGTGTCCCCTGCAGAGCTCCCGGTGCAGCCCATGCCTTCATTTTGGTTCCAACACTATTTCAGGTTTCTTGGGAAGAAGCTGAAGGTCATGGACACCACTCTGCTTTCCTGTCAACCTCCTCCTTTGGAAGTGTTTCACATGTACCCATGGTAGCAGCAAATTCTCTAGGATTGCCCGTAAACAAACCCTGCAGTCACCCACAAAAGTGATGTCAGAGGGGGATGAAGTGCAAATAAATTTTGCATGCAAAAAATTAAATTTGTCATTCCAAATGTGTCTCTCGCTGAGAGGTTAATGCAGCATCCAATGTGCATATCTGATGCTTGGTTTATCTTTACAATTCACTTTCAGTATATGGTCAGGATCCACATAAAAGATTTTTACTTTGTAAATTGTCTGCTGTTATCAGGATTTATTTAGCTTTCTTCAGCTATGAAGGGGCAAGAGTGAACAGATCATAGGATCCCTCAACTTAGGACAAGGCTTTCACTGATTTGAACCATCTGGTACAAGTTGTTTCCTTGAGTCCAGCGTATGCATCCCACATATAATTATAAACTAATAAAAATGTACAGCCTACAGGAATACAATGAAATACGATAACAAACTCAAGCTGTTGAATGAACAGTATAGCAAACAGCTCCCCAGAATGGTTCGTTGATTAGTCAACACCAATGCAGAAAAGCTTCTCATGGATAATTTACAGTTCACATAAAGATCACATTATTATAACATTTTCCTGTTCACTCAGAGATAATAAAAGACATACTCCAAATCAATATTTATTATTTTAGTTTTCCTTCCTCCCTACTGTTAAGCCTGACATCCTTCTCCTCCCCATTTATAGCCTGCCATTGCTAACCGAACCCCTTCACAACCTCCAAGATAAGTATCTGTAAGAGGTCCATATATCATGATAGCAATAAACCAATCCCTCCAGACACATTTAACCACAATAGAATATTGTCAAGCTCTGAAGACAAGCTGCTCCCTGAGGAGCGGAACTACTGAACCTTGATTTCCTGCAGTTCAATGTCCCACAGCTTTCCTCTTCCACCCCAAATAACCCCTCTCTGCTTCCAGTATCATAAGTTCACTATACATCCCCTAAGTCCTTTCATAGTATCCTCCATGTCCCTGTAACATTTTGCCTTGCAGTATCTCCAGTTGCCTTCACATCTCCCAGGCTTTCTGATGATTCCACTCATTTCTCCTTCATGCCTTTGCCGCCTTTTTCTGTCTTGCCACTGGGGCAGGAGGCAACAGGTACTAGAACTGGGCTGGAAATATACATCAGAGACCTGGTCTGCCAGAAGGTGCCTGCCATCTGGCCAGCTGGGAGGCTGCCAAAACCAACACGGAGCACTACATTGTCCAGACAAATCAGGAAGAAAACCTCTATCCTTTTCCCACCTGCCAGGATTTTTTCAAAACTTGATTACTGGATTTAGATTGCTGGAAACACTCCTTTTAGATTTGGTTTGATACATCCAAGAGTGTCCCAAGTTACCAGAGGGCCATCAGACAATATAAACCCCTTACCCTCTTGTCCCAACACCATAAATCCAACCACTTGCCAACCTATCCCATAATCCGTTTTTCAAAGTCAGTTGACTGGCTCACACAACTTCATGTGACCTTCACTAGACTGACCAAATTCTTCTTTAGGCAGCTTTTCCAGGCACTGATCACCACTTTTTGGATGTCTAGTCCTAAATTTATGTTAAAAATATCTGTTGCTTATTGTTGCCAATGTTGCCAAACCAAATCTACAACAATGTCAATTTTGGTTATGCTGCCAACAGCTATGCCAAGGTGGAGCATTTCTCTCATTAGTATGCTATTTATAGAATTTACTTGTTCAAAAAGAAGCAAAAGAACACAAAAAAAAAATGCTTGGAGTATAGCGAAGGCCTAGGAATTGGACAGTTAAGACAAAGAAGGCTGCAGTATGCACATTTTCTTGTTCAGTTCTTATAAACAAAGTTTAGCTGCCTGAATCCTAGTGGTTTGTACTCTTTGGGCAAATATTGAGCTAATATCATGATTCATGTCTCTAGTTATACTCCAAAGCAGCACTGTGTTCCCTCTACTGTGTTTTAGATGTGTGCAACAGAATGTTAATGTTTGATCCAAAACATGTTTTGTGACTTGCTTCCCTTTCCTTTGGTGCATTAGCAGAGGTTTTTGGCAAGCCTGATTCCTTTTCAAAGGTTATCAGAACAAAAGGGTCAGATTCTAATTTCATTGACTTGCAGGAAACTGAGTGGGTGGGAAAAATACATTTTACATCCCTCTGTGAGCTAATAGCTGTCCCCTGTGGGCAGTCTCTGGCCCTATCTTTTCTTCCATGGCCAGAGTTTCACCTTTGAGTCTTAGCTTTCACCAGAAAGAAGTGAGAACATATCTTTAGAGCCAGTTTGACATCAATTGGTCATTTTGCATGCCTAGGACTGTCATTTATATGCTAACAGTATGTTCAAGGCTGCCATTCAGCTTCCAGCTAGTCCACAGATGGGTACTGAAGTTTTCTTCAGTCACCTCAGCGCTTAGCAGTGACTCGAGACTGACAAAACAGCCAGGGCTCCTTCTGTGGCTGGGGCTTCTGGGAGCTGAAATGCAGGCTGGTCTCACCAGCCAGCTTCATCCCAACAACCAACCTTGGAGAATGACAAACACCAGCTTCCTGCCACCCCAAGAGGGCCATGGCACTGCTGCTGCCCGGGGTGGGGAACAGCCGCAAGCACTGGGCATGTGCGGGACACAGGAGAACAGGAGAGGTGTGGCAGGGTGAGTAGGATGTCTCACATGAGAAGCTCACCTTCAGGAGACTGTTCATAACTGGGTATCTTGTACAGTAGAGGAGGAAGAAGAAGGACTGCATAGCTTAGGTTCAGCCCTGCACTGATGACCCCAAGGTGAAGTGTAGACACATAACTCTTTATCAGTCAGAGTTAGCTGAGAGACCTTCACACACAGATGAGCTCTAGTTTACTTTGCATATCCAACTTGACCAGAAAAGGTATGGCTCATCTGTTGTTATGCTCACTGTGTGGGTCTCTTCCTTCACACCATGTCCTCCTCCATAGAATCATAGAATGGTTAAAGATCATCAAGTTCCAACACCTCCCTGTCCTGGGCCAGGTTGCCCTGCCTGGACCTCCCACTAGAGCAGATTGCTCAAAGTCCCATCCAGCCTGGCCTTGAACACCTCCAGGGAAGGGGCATCCACAACTTCTCTGGGTAACCTGTTCCAGTGTCTCACCAACCTCACAGTAAAGAATTTCTTCCTAATATTTAATGTAAATCTCTGCTCTTTCAGTTTAAAACCATTACCCCTCAAACAGTCACTACATTCCCTGATAAAGAGTCCCTCCCCATCTCTCCTGTAGGCCCCCTTCAGGTACTGGAATGCCATTATAAGGTCTTCCTGGAGCCTTCTCTTCCCTAGGCTGAACAAACCCAACTCTCTCAGCCTGTCTTCATAGGAGAAGTACTCCAGCCCTCTGATCATCTTCATGGTCCACATGGCATAGAGGGAAGAAGGAGCTGCATGAAGGTATGAGATCAAGAATTGGCAACCAACATGTTGATAGGGAGCATAAAGCCTTAAAGTGCATATGGGGCAAAACACACACAGGCAGAGCTGAGGCAGCACAGGCTTTTTCCAGCCCATAATCAGGGGCAAGCAGCCACCAGCCCAGGAAATCTTGAGGAGCAAAATGTTGCTGCCCACAACACAGAAGAGCACAGGGTTGATATTCAGTGTCCTGCACAAACCTTTCCACTCATGGCCTGATGGGCAAACCTCCTTCAGAGTGTACAACAGGGCTGGCAACGTAGGGCTACTTAACATGGCAGCCCTTCCATGGCCTAAAGGGACTGTCTGCCTCCTTCTGTGAGAGCTCATCAGGAAGCACTTCCAGAACTCCAAACAGGGGTTCAGACTACATGGTTGTTTAGAGCTGCTCAAGAATTACATGAGACATGGTGTCAGTAGCTGATGATTTAATTGGTGGAGTGAGATTAGGGTGAAAAACGGCAGAAATTATTGAGGCCATGGTCTCATACATGGTGACGGATCTACTTCACCCAGCTAAAATAATTTCTGATCCTAGACCCGTGGCAGCACAGCTGTGTGTGGTCACACTGGCAGACACGTCAGGGAACAGATCCAGATGGAAAAACTTCTTCAAATTATTTTTCAGATCATCGGACATTTTTGTTGGCAACAGGACAGTGAGTGACAGGAGAAAGAAGGGACAAAAGAGGGTCAGTGGGGAGGAGCGGGGAGTGGAAGCCTTTTAAGACAGCGTCATACTCAGAAGACAACACGCAGGCCAGCAAAGCCTCAATCCTATCTTTAAGTCACTTGGCATTTCCCAGATATCACTGGAAAAGGGGATCTGGATTTCAGAGGCACACAGGATTTTTTTTTAATATTGCTCTGAGTCCATATCCCTACATTATCACCATTTCATTTCAGCTTTTGGCCTGAGGGGACATAGTATATGTGTAGGTATAGTCATGGACACAATGAGAGATGAAGGAAGAAAAAATACTGAACCAGATTAAAGCTTGAATCTTCTGTGGTTTTCATCAATAAATAGCTCTATTTTCCTGATAGGGACAGTACTTTGTTTTCTGCAGTTCATATTGTGATATTACTGAATGACAAATATTTGACTATTTTTTGAGCAAGCTAAAAAATATACATGTTTGTTTGTCACTTATTCTTTGTTCAAAAAATATCCCTACATCATCAAGAAGTGAGAAAGAGAGTAAGGAAGAATCTATACTTCCCTTGACATTACACGGTGCATTTGAACTATGCACTTCCTCAATGACTTGAGAGAAGACTTTTTAAGAATTCTAGTTATTGAACAACCTGTAAATTTCTTTATTTAATTTTAAACAAAAATAAATCCAAGTCTCACTCTCTGCAAGAACAAAATGTGAGAGAACACAAATTGTGCAGACACATATTGTACAGTACTGCAAACATCTGTTCCATAATTTAAGAGAGCGATATTCAAAGCTATAATAAAAATTAGAATAAAATGCTGAAAATATGACTTTTCATTGTTTTCATTCTGATAGGAAGCTTCATGTAACACACCTGAAAACTAAAAGTCTGCTCTTTGTCTTTCAGTACTGAAGTTCTGGCATTCTAAGCTTCAGCAACTCTCACTATCTTCATCTTCAGACTTTCACTATCCTTTATGTGTTTTAGAAATAGATTAAATCACTATCACAGAAATATGCCCTCTTTTTCTGATAAAACAGCACTGCCTCTGTGCTAGATAATATGTGTTGTTGATGCAACCTTGAAAGCACTTATTCTTTTATATCAGATTTTATGAAAAATATTTTTTTTTTAGCTATTGGATTTATATGTTGACTAGGTTCGTCAGAATAAAGCAACAGTGCTTACATTAGCAAATAAAGGTCTAGAAAGTCCTTGGAGGCATTTGGTTTAGAGTGATTGTGGATATTTTCCTGGCATGGGATCACATTAAAATTTTAACTGCTATAATGTTTGTCACCATATAAAATCTTGCATAACCCTACCTAGAAAGCAAAACTGCTGGCTAAATTTCTTATTCAGCCTATAATATGAAATTAACTGGTGTTTAGTTATTGTTGTTTATGGACTACTTTTTCCCATTGATCTGAATGACAGATTACAAATATAAATGTAAAAATATTTGCCCTGGGGAATTTACAGTCTACTAGATGAGTTATCATAGAAGTGGTGAAATAATGCAACTAGCCAGAGTTGGTGTTTTTTTAAAAATTCTGCTTTTTAGCAATAAAACATCACCACATCTCTATTAGGAACTTGCTAAATTATCATCGTTACTAGGCAAACAGCTGACTAGAGCATCTGAGAACCGGCTACCATTAAAAAATACACCTGGTAATTAAAGCCATGATTAGCTCAGAAAGGTGAATTTGGCAGGGTCAGCCAGCTCTATCTTGATTTAAGATGACTCATTGTAGTTTCATATGCAGTGTTCTCAGTTACAAAGGGATAATAGACTCTTCATTGAAAACATACTCAAAATCTCCCACCTGGGAGTTCTAAATGAATCTATACACAGTTTGTGCCTTGTATATATCAGCCAATGTATTATTCAACAAGAACCAAGGGCAATTTTCCAATACCTGAGAGTTAAGGAGACTTAACATGTCAATTTTTCTAACTCAGTGCTTTACAATACAATCCCATTGCTGTATAAATCACCAACAAATAATAACCTCCTTAATACTATCTTCACCTTCCATTAACCAAAATGTTCTTAACTTTAAATTGCAAAATTAAATAAAGGAATATTGTTCTATCCTGTATTACATGCACTGTTCATCATTTTACTGTTCAATAAAAAAGAATGTAACAACAGGATTCAACCTGTAGGTTCACTGTTAGAGAATTTTAATCAACTTCTATGCTGCAAAATTCCAGCTGGAAACAGGGGCAGATGAAGGTCTACTGATAAAACTTATACTTAAAACTATTTCTAGATGCAACCGCAATTTTATTTGGCTAATTATTCTGTAAATGCAGTTACTCTTTAGAAATATAAATCAGTAGTAGTTCTCTTTTTACACTTGCTATTTACACTTCTAATACTGTTCGTAACTCTACATCTATTTCACATATGCCAATTATATATAAAGTGGGCATATTTGTAAGAAATTATAATAAAAGTGTCATGTACAAGGTTAGTTAAAACAAGGCAAATAACATAGCTCCAACAACTTAAATGTGTATCAAAACCTTCAAACAGGTGCCCCACAAAAATGTAATGGGCAAAGAGCATGTGTTCAGGCCTTCCTCAATGACCAGCAAACTCAGCTTCTTTGATAACAGAAAGGAGGGACTATTTAGGCATGAGCTAAGGTGAGAAATGTCAACCATTGTCACTGCCTGACACGACAAATAATAATTACGTGTTTTGATGGCAACTTCCCGTATAGATTTCATCTAGAAATAACTCTTTCTAAATTATGACTTACTAATGGTGATAATATACTTAATGGCAGCATCCAATTATTTTTAGTTTTCAAACGTATAGCTCAAAAGAAGTTCTTAACAGATATAAGAAAGTAATACATAAAATTCGTTGCTTATGTATATAAAACACACATATTTCCCTTGATTCCCACTCCATATTTTTTCCTTCTCCATCTTCAGTGAAATTATTCTGAGCTCCAACTTGCTCTTCAGAATTCAGCTTCCAATTGCAAGTTACTTCCTACAGGTTTTGAAAGCTGTGATGAAAGCTCCCATGTTTGCTCAAACTCAGCAAAATTCTATTAAGTGCAATCCCTTTGCAAGGGCTTTAAGTTCCCAGAATTCCCATCTTCTAAAACATCGACATTATTGCACCTCTAAGAGGCATGCAGACAATCTGTGCCTTGTATATATGCAAATACCAAGCCAACATATATTTTATTATTCTAAGTGAACCTTTCCCAGGTCTACATTACAGTTTTCCAGAGCACTGGCAAGAAATAGATTTCCTGAACTCAATGAAGAACACTAGTTTCAGCAGTGATTATGACTGCTTTTATCCACCATCCCAGGCTTTAAGGACAAGCAAAACAACTTTTGTATCTGCCTCCTCACTGTAGTTTGAGAAGTTGCATGTCTCCCAGTGTTTGCTGGTTAGTTTGAAGTACAGTCATGTGCCCATGGTCTAGGGAATAATGTCATACCATTTATCTTCATAACACATTTTTTTCCCAGTCTTTTACCAAGAATTGGAGGAGGAGAAACTCATTCAATTTTTCTCCACCGCTGAGCATTGCAACCAGTACCGGTGATCACAGATTGTACACTTGTACTGGGTCCACCATGGTATTTCTCACCACCTTCAGTGCTTCTGGTAAGTATCAGTGATTTCTAAGATGGATCTGGCAGCTGGTTGGCTAAATATCTTGCAAAGTAGTTTATTATACAAAAAAGTCCACATAATCATAGTACTGAAGGAATTTAAACATCACATCTGCTCTGCTTCTCTGGACAACTACATTAATTCCAACATAAAGTCTATGACATGACTGTAAGAAATACAAAATGCTATTAGGTTTTCATTTTCAACACCTTTTAGATGCCTGAATTATACTTTAAAGGGATGCATGATTTATAAAAATGAGTAATTGCAAAGGATTGAGTCAAAATGCTCTTGGCAGATACTATCAAAAACATTGTTGATCCATTTAAGTATCTCTTCCAAGTGGGCAACATCAAATATGACTATTCTGTAGCCAAGAAATAAATTAATTCCATACTAATATACCGCTTCATCTCTAGCGGTGTCAAACCTGACAACACAGGTATTATGCCATCCCTTCAGCAGCCACTGGATAGAGCCTCAAGCTATGGTGCCAAATTCTACACATATTCATCACAAACATGTCTCTTGGAAAAGTTTGCCGATAGTAAACAGAAGATTGGAAGCGGTTTTGAAGTCACCATCCCAGGAATGTTTCCATGTAGCTTGTGTGTTAATGTGCATGGCCTTTACACAAAGAGTGCAACCAAAAACATTTACATTGGCAGCTCCAACAGTTCCAGAGTCATTGGTATCTAATACCCCTGCCTATTGCAGGGGAGACAGCAGAGGGCAGGTACTCTGCACAGTGGTGCCCTCCCAAAGCTTCCTTCCAGGCTGAAGTACTGAACCTCGTACTGCCGGAATGCTTTTCGTGTGAAAACTTACAAGTGTCTTTACCATGCACTCTCCTGCATGGCCCATCCCATCCCTAACCCTGCAGGTTGTCTTCAATGTTGAGTTCACTGTTTACAGCTCACAGCAATAAATTAGAGGTTTTCTGTATATGTTCTATTACAAATGGCAATAGAACAACAACTCCATTTATACAGTATTAGTTATCCTCCCAGATCACCTCCTGAAGGCAATCAGCACTGCTTACACACTGTATCCTCTGCAGAGAAGGAAGAAGCAGCACAACACCTTCCCTGCAAGCTGATGGTAGGTTGTCTAGCAAGACTGAAAGGTTGTCTTCCTCTTCCAAGTTACTGAATGAGACACATGATGTCCCAGTCTGCTTAGTATTTAAATGCCATTCGCATTCCTTGTTAGCCTCATAACGTGACTTCCTAAAACATAGCAGTAAATAGTGCTTTAGGAGATTATTTTTTCCACATGTGACTGTATAAACTGTATTGACTGAAGAAATCTATCAAAGGAGCATAGAAGACACAGAAGTCACGCAACTTCTGAAGATCAAACTGGGGGATCTGCTGACACTCCTGGCATAAACTCAGCAATTCCTCTTCTGAGAGCCACCCAGATTTTCAGTGGTGGGATCTGTTAGTTTATGTGATGAAGGGCTAATCACCATAAACACAAAGGCCTGGAGATGCACAGAGGACATTACCAGGCAGAGGAAACAAAACAGCACCCAAACCTGGCTCCTCCCAGGGATGTCACCAGAAGACAAACTGTCCGTGGTCTGGGTGTTGGAGGAGTCTGTGGGAGATGCTGTCACCAGACAGCCTCACAGACAGAGCAAGGTTACTACCTGCAAGCGTACAGGACTCATTATGGGATAAGCTTCTGGGCAATGGCATAAAACTTACTGTGGGATATTTTAAAGGAGCTAGTGGGAATGTGTGAGTTTTGTGAGATACTAAGGGTAAAGATCGAAAGCAAGAACGGGAGAGTAAAAATGGTTTGCAAAGGAACAAGTGTTCCTTTGAACAAAAAAAAAAAAAAAAAAAAAAAAAAACACCACTAAAAAACCCCACAGATAAATGGCTAAAAGGAGGAAGCTATATTTAAACGGGCTGCTGGTCAGAATATTTGTTTGATCACACTTCATGCCTGATCACCGCAGTCTGCTGGTTAAACTGCATTTCTGACTACTTTACTGGGTGAGGTACTCTCTGTTCTGCATACATTGTGTGTGTTTATGAGGGTGCCCGCACAGCAGCTGGAGTCATGCTATGGGTCAGATGGCCCATGTGTCTAGGGTACCAGCAATTGGAGACACCAGTTCACATCTGTGTCTGTCTGTCTGTGTCTGCGCGTGTGTATATGCTTGCTTCCTTAGGCAACATCAGTCTTTGTGTGAGTGCACGTAGGTGTCATTCACTACAAAATTTCAAGTCAGACCTGCTGACAAGTTGGATAAGGGGTCTGGGAGCCAGCTATCAGGGAGACAATAGTTCAGGGGCTGGATACCAGACAGAGACCAGGGGTGTAACAGTTGGATCCTGGAGTGACCACAGATCTGCACAAGCTCCCAGAGAGATCACTGTGGATATGCATATGTGTGTGTATGTGCATGTGTAGAAGAGGGTCTGACTGCCTGCAACCAGACTGGAGTTGCAGGCCCACCACTGCAAGCACACGCGCATCCTGGTCTCCCAGTTAGCAGCCAAGAAGAAATCCATGGCAGAGAGGCTGAGGCTGGGCAGAGCATGGGACAGTGCAATATGTGACCTGGGAAGCACTCACTTCCACCTGTTCCCAACCATCAGGCTGGAGTACCTCACCGTGATGGGCCAGGCAGAGAAGGCTGCAGGCAGTTGACTTGGCAATCTCTATGCATGAGGTTGTCAAAATCCCAGGTCACAAGGAGCGTATTTTCAGCCCATACATACAGCCCAAGACAGGAGAAGGAGGAAGGATCTGAAGCAGAAGAAGCCACACAAGGACAGCCCTGATGTGGAAGACACACACAGGTGCCAAGTGCTTTGCAATAATACATACTGCCTTAGGGGCACCCCGTGCCCACAGGGTACCCATGAGACAGTCATAACCTGCCCTGTCAAACAGTGTGATGGGAAGTCTGGAAGTGCCATGACCAGCTTCGCACCAGGATGTGTCCCAAGGGAGTGAGGTGCAGTCGTGGTTTGGCTCCAGCCTCAGGGAACAGCACACAGCTATGGATCTAGAACTATTCTTCCCTCTCCAGCTGCAAATGGCACATCTGCCTTCTGATTCAGGGGAACGAGCATGGCCAAGCCTCCTCACTCCACCGCTTATTGCCACAAAACCAGACACTGGGGAAAAGGGTCCTTAGGCTGCCGCCCTGCAAGTGCTCCTGTGCAGTTATGCCCAAGCTGTGTATTTGCATTCATTAGTAGCCCAGGCACCAGTGCTGAACTCTTAATAAAACAGACTTTCATAGGTTACAGCAAAGATGCAAACAGATGGCACAAGTCTTCGACCGCAGCTGATGTGAAGAGCTGTCAGAAGGAACTGGGAAGTCCTTTCCCTTTACGGTGTGGTAGAATGGGGTGGCTCCAGGCGATGCCACGCAGCCTTGCCAAAGGCATCACACCTTCCTGCTGATACAGGCTGCAGCCCAGGGTTCCCAGGAAGCTTCATTAGAAGCCAAGCGAGAGGCATCTTTTAATAAGCAAAAGGAGCAAGGGGAGGAATCACTTTATTCAGCAACTGGAGTCACTCCAAAACAGCAATCTGATCACAGGACTCTGTTTCTAACTCAAGAGTAGCGGAGGATTATCACTACCCTGAATTTTGTATTAAATGGAGCACATTAGAAAATCCCGCACATGTCTGAGAAACTGCAAATCCGTGCATCAAGAAAAAAAAAACAAACACGCCTCTCTAAACTTTATGAAAGTAACAAAAAGTCTTTGGCTTTGAACTTCCAATTACAAGCGTTCAGGGGACAACAGAGCTGTGCAAGGGACTTGTGATTTTTAATTGATTTATTAGGTTCTTTTTCTGCTCCCTGAACATGCTGCAACTGTTACATGCATTTGCTTATTCAAATGTATTTGATTAACACTATTGAGAATTTTTGACAAGGTGGATTGATCATAAATAATCAAAAATCCAAATATTGCTTCTTAGCTGTAACTTGAGAGGGAAAAAAAGAGACAGTTTAACAAAGCAGCAAAGCACAGAAGAATTTGTAGGTAAAAGTTGGTTTCTATATTTATTTATCTGTGTAGCTTCAAAATTGACTCTCACCCAATATTCACACCAAGATAACTGTTGTTCCAATAGGCACAGCATGCAAATATTGAAGTTTGGAAACATGTTCACTCAAATTCACTCAAAACTGAATAAATTTTAAAAGTCAGTCACTGTTTGCATACTTTTAATTACATACTATGAACTGGCAGATCAAACAACAGAAGAAAAAATCCAAAGAGAGAAAGAAGTCAGACATCCCTTAAAAATTAAGCTCCGCATTCAAGTCCCAGCAGACAATATCAGAGCTGGTCCTGAAGAATAAAGAGCAGAAAAAAGAAAACCAGAAAACAGTTCTCATTTTTCCAGCTTCCCAAGCTGCACCCAGTGAATCTTCTCTGCTTCACTCTTGCTTTGTGTGGACCACCACTGTGTTAGCAGAGCCATTTTCTTTGCCTGGAAAATGTGAATATTCCCTCTGAAGAGCACTTGGAGCGTAGCAGGGGGAAATACTGCGGTGGAGAGAGGTTTCTCTGAAACCAACCATAATGGATTCCTTTTCATTCCTGCATTAAGCTTCAGAGCAGAAGAGTAGCCAGGCTCCTTCGGAGATAATCTCCCCCTTTCCTTTCGCCCTGTATGAAATGGAGACAGAAATGGGAAAGAGTTTTTCCTTGGGCTCTGCCCTGGGGTACCCACCTCTGGTCCTCGGGGACTCTGCATCGTACAGGGTCAGGGTGGGTGCGGGATTTGTGTTAAAGCAGAAGGAAAGATAGACAGAAGCCCTGGATTATAGTCTTTGCTCTGAGATAGAGGTAAATAGTCACTTACATTCAACTTCCCCTTTGAATTATTTTTTCCATTCCCTACCAATCCCAGCTTATCTTCCCAAAACCGTCTTCACTTTTAAAATAAATTTATAGCCGATCAGACAGCTAAAATAGCTTCTTACAGTAGGTGTCTCTAGTCAATGACTGATTTGCATTAAGAAAGATATGACAGCCAAGTGTGAAGAGAAAAGAATGATAGTTTAATTTTAGAAAAATTCCACATTCATCTGAGAAATGATTACTAAGCACTGTGTATGTTCTTACATAAATTATTTCTAAAAATGTGAAAAGGTATTAAAATGCTAAATATTTCCTTACAGCAGGAGCAGAAAAGCTCCAGATCAGATGCTGTGGCCTTTTATGGGAAGGGATGGAGCAGACTCATGCTCCGGAGAGGCACCCAGTAGTCCCCTGCCACTGACTGTGACACCAAGCAAGGATGAGAGCGAGCAGCTTGGGGAAAAATGGGCAGAGGAATGCCGGGGGAGAGGGAGAAGGAGAGGGAGGCTGAGACAGCTGCTGTGTGGCAAAAGCGCCTACAAGCCCTTCTGGGGACAGGTAAGAAGCCTCCTCCTTGTGCTCCACACATGTGAGTGCTGGGAGCTGGCATGCAGGCTCTGGGGGCAGCTGTGCATGGACATGGAATTATGGAAATAAATAGCAAGGTTCCCAAGCAGGTGGTCTGGGGAGCCCACCCCGGCTGTAACCTCTGCAGAGCCAAAAGCAGCTCCAAGGAGCATGACACAGCCATCATGGGGACGTGCCAGGGAGCCAGGTGCCAGCTCCTGAAATAAGTCCTACAGCTTGTCAACAGAGCTCTGTCATCTCTATACAGAAAAAGACTAATAGTGGGCTGACGCCTGGCACTGACAGATTACCAGGTTGCTGGAACTGGGGTTTGGATTTGTTGCTGAGGGTTTTTTCCATTTTTCAAGGATGTCTTTATTTTACCAAGACGGGCTCTTTTCTTTGTCCACTCATGGTCCAAGCTGGCAAAAAGCAGCCTGAGGTTTCCCGCAGAGGAAGCCCAGATCCTGCCAGGGCCCTGTGTGCAAGCGTAGGACATGCTCAGAGGTGGCAGGGACCTTGTTTGCAAGATGAATTGTAGGCTCAGAGCCTACAAGGGAAGGAAGGGAAAGAGTCACAAGGTGGGAAAAGCATGTGAGGAGGGTGAAAGAAGACAAGAAGGTCACTGCAAGACCATTAGAGCATATATTGTGGTTTTTACTAGATGTGTCTCACTTTTCAGTGTCAAGAAGAGGATGTGTACATGGTGTTTGTCCCACACTGGGACAACAGACATCTCCTGCCCTGGGAGAGCAGACATCAGTCATAGGCTGTGCTATGTTTTTATTAGCTAAGTTTTGCAGAAGCATCCATCCAAGTAAGGAATAAATCTGTGCATCACATCTCAGGTTTGACAGGAACATTAAAGTTAATATGTATTTCAAAAGATTAATCCAAATTTGTAGGCAGCAGAGGTCAAATGATGTAAAAAACTGTTATGATTATTTTTTCATTAAAATGTTGCATTTGTGGACCTCTAATGAAGATTTTACTATCTTACATAAAGATCCATTTCAAATAATCTAAACTTGTGTTATCTGACATTTTAATTAGCCTCATCTCATTGCCTTGGAAACATCCTGTCTTCTTGCATTATAGGTCTTAGAACATTTGACACTCTAATGCACAAGACCATCTTAGAAAGACAGCAAACTTTTATTAGTGTTGACTTCATTGTTATACACTAGAACTCCATTATTTGACACATTCACTTTCCACTTTATTTAAGTTCGCTGAAATATTACAGGAAACTCTTTCTGGCTTCATTCAGAAGAAAGTATTGTATAAGCAAATTACATCCCATGAAGGGCCAGAACTGTCTGGGTTTTCTGTTCTTTGGAGAAAACGTAGAACAGGAATGTCTCTTTCCAGAAAAGTATAGCCACGAGTACCAGCAGAATGATTCCAAGTTCCCTCATGCAGACTTCTCAATGAATTTCGTACTAAAGGTAGGAATAAAGTAATTCTTTCATATACAGATGGTTCCAAAGACTGAAAAGCAATGAGAATCTTCTCATCAGACTTGAGAGCAGACTGTGAAGAGAGGAGGTACCTACAGCTCTATAGACACAAGTGTTCACCTTAAATTAAGTCCACTCTCCTAATCTCAGTGACAGTTTGGGAAAAGCAGAACACTTCAAAAAATGCTGCCTTTTCTTTTTTTCTTCAGTGCTGATATTTTCAATGACTACCCATTGTTGCAGCAGAAATATTAATCCTTGTTGCGTGCCATTGAAGCGTCATTAAACCATCAGTCATTAGTGTGTGTTGGTCTGGACCAAACTCAGCTTGTTCAGAGCAACATGCTTCCATGATCTCAGTACAGTACAAGCACACTACTAGTTCTTTTGCAAATAAAACACTGTCTCTGCAAGGCATTTCTTTGTCTCATGAAAATAATTTAACTAGCCTATAAAAAATTACACCATTGTAATATTACATTGAACCATTTCTGTTCCTTCAAAAGTATTTGAAACTACGGAGAACTTAAGTGTTTTCCACCCAGGACAGTAAAGGGTAGGTTGTTCTATTTTGCATAATTTTCTTTCAGAATTTTTTAACAGATCTATCCAGAAACAGGGAAATACCAATTTTAAGCAATACATTTTAGACAGCAATTTCACACACACACAGAGTGGTCAAAACACTACATAACAGAGCGTTTCAGTGGTAAAAGGGTTATGCTGGCTTACAACAAAAGCTGTATCTCCAATTTAGTACTTACACATTCTAAGCAATGAATTCTAAAAAAAAAAAGGTGGAAAAGGTGGGAAATTCTTTTTTTGTTTTGTCGTCAGAGCAAAAAGTTATCAGCTGAGTTTGAGTCAATTGTTTGAAATTGGAGTTGAAAAGTGCCATCCCTCATCCAGCAATGGTTCCAATTTCTGTCAACCATGGCAGAGCCAGATTTCAGGAGTTCAGCTCCCAAGGTTCACACTAATTTGTTAATTCTGTTTTCTTTTATATGTTTGTCACAACATGTGGGTTTTCACCCATAACTTCTCTACAACAGAATACCCTCAATGCCTCTGTTTCTGTTAACCAATTATTGCTGAAACTACGTTCCAGTGCTTTTGAAAACAGTTCAGTTGGTTGAAGCCTAACAGGACCCATGTGCCAGAGAATACCTCAAAGGTTTTCTTTCTCTCTGGATGAAACTTTAAAAAAGAACATTTTTCTGCTCTTCCCCAGGTAAAACCTTCTTCATTCACTGTGTGGGAAGGATATTTAATTACATCTTTTCTTTTCAGATAGCCTGCTCTTTTTCAAGGCTGCAGCAAGACTACTTTGCTCCAAACCCTTGGCCCTGTTTCCTGCAGCAAGCTGACAGTGCTGATTTGGTGAGTTATACCCATGTGAGAAACAAATGGTCCCACCAGAAGCATCTGTGGGATGGATTCTCCCCACCAGGAATCTCAGAGAAGGGCACTGAAGCAGGAGAACTGAGCCACTTGCCTCCATGTAGGTGCCCCAGGAATTTAAATTGCTTTTATTCTTCAGTCTTTCGCTGTTGGTCGGAAGTGTCTGTGTAAAAAACACAAAATCTGTCTTAAAGGTCAGGGAAATTCATCTGAGCACACAGAAACAAGGCAAGAGTCCAAAAGAGTCCTCAAAGATTTCTGTAGGAAACGCACACTTCAGAGAAGGCAATCAATTCACAATGAAATCTGGGCAGCCAGTTTACCTCCCTGGTAGACATGGACTCCTTAGCTGCCAACAGAGCTGCAGTCAGACAGCACCTTCCCCACCCCTTGCAGCCACTGCAAGGCTCCTGCAGAACATCAAAACCATCCTTAAAGGATTGTCCTTTACACATTCCTAGCTCTACTTCATGTGTTCACAAGTGGGGACAAACAAATCAGACCCCTCACATTGCACTACCAAGCCCCCAGCCACAGCGTGGTCTCTGTTTGGTGGGTACCCCACTGCTTTGGAAGACCCTTTCTCTCCTCCCTGGGCCTGCACTTACTTACACAGACAAAGTACAAGCTGCAAATCTGGTCCTGAACACTGTGGTCTGCGGTCACCACCTTAAATGGTGGCACAGCCAAACAAGATTTTCCTTTCTAGGGACATCCGAGCAAAGCTATACATTTTTCCAATGCAAGGTTACATTCTGCTATTAATATGTGGCTCCAGGACTCAAAGACCTGCAGGAGCCCCACTGGGAGCATGAATGGTACCTGGCTGCACTGCAGCTGGGAAGAGAGTAGTGCTTCTCTCTCATTTACCCAGCTAAAACCCAAATATTTACTCCCAAATTGAGCTGAGCTGCAGCTAGTCTGTACCAGCTGGTTATCCCATTGAGCAAGGAAAGGAGGGAAATGGATTTCTTCCTGTTTTCCTTGCTGGTCAAAAGATTAAAAGCAATGTAGTGGTGTTGGTCCCTAGGTATTGCCTGATTAATATCCTGTTAGCCAGCTGGCAAATTGCCAAATTCACTTCTCTTTAAATGAGAAAGAGACTGTTCCATGAACTCAAATGTATTTTATTAGCATAAGACTAATAATTCAGCACTTATAACCCAAAGAAAAGATGATAAGTAAATATAGACGTGCATTGCCAATCAAAGTTCCTTTTTCCTTTCCTTCTGGGTAGGTGTACAACACATCAGATATTTCACCACAGCAGACAGGTCACAAGAGTCTAACTTTTACTGGAAAGATTTCATGAAGCAAAAAGGTGAGAAGCCCTGAGAAATTCCTTTCTCCCAGCAGCATCTAGAAACTTGTCCCTACTGGTTTTTAGTGGTGTTGATCAGGTAAGACGTAGCACAGAGAAGTCTTCTGTCCTGGTTCTGAGTTTCTTGTCTATTTAGTAAGCTAGGACTTCCCTAGCTGAATGCTGTCTGCTGGCCCATAAATCAGCTCCTTCTCTTGCCTTATCCTTCTAGCACATTTCACATTTAATAACCATTCTGAATTCTCCAGTATGTCATTTCCTTCGGTCTTCTTCCTAGCAGAGGTTTATAGTCAAGTTCAGTTTAAAAACCACCAGTACAAGGCTGGTGTCAGCAGCCCATAAGGTACCTGAGATCACTTCATTCGTTCAATGTTATTCATATGCTTGGGAGTGCAGTTATGACATGCATATCTTTTGCCTACTGTTTGCATCAGCCACTCACGTCAGCAGGGATTTCAGAGGAGATAACTCCTCTCTGTCACCTCGAGCAGCAGCTGCTTCCCAAACAGTGCTCCCCAAGGGAATGCCGTGCCGTAGAAGAAGATAAATGGTCTGAGGACACTCACTGAAAATACCATGTGTTAATTCCCCAATTAAAAGTCTCAGGAGGAGAATAATGAGTGATCTGTTAGCAATTCTCTGGATTCGAAGTCGTCTGATAGCCCACATCTGGGAGCTGCTGCCCTCGGGTAGCATCTAATTGGCCCCAGTTACCATAGTGCCTCACAGTCCTTAATGTATGTATCCTCACTATTGCTCAGTAAAGCAAATAAGGACTGATTTCAGTTCAACAGACTGGGAGCTGCGTTTCAGAGAAACTGACTTTACAGCGTTATAATTCATGTATAAATCACAAGAGTGAGGCAAAATCCAGGTCCAGGCAAGTACATCCTACTCAGGGGAGAAATTGGCCACAGAAGACGAATTTTCTTTGGGTCAGATTCACTTATTTACAAGGATTGCAAAAGTGCTGCTTCCCTATCAAAATCAGACAACCAGCAGTTCTTTCACCTAGCTCCTCTCAGCCGGCTCTGTAACCAAAAGAAGTTGTTGTCAGACCTTTTCTTGAGTGAAGATCCAGTGATTGCTCTGTCTCCTCAGTTCTCTGTTACTTTCTGCCTCTGTCTCTGCAGAAGTCCTGCTCCTTCTCCCACACAGGCTGCCATGCAGAGCTCATTACCTCTCCCTCCAGGGCTTGCTCTTTTATTCTCACAGGCCAGCATAATTGAGCTTTTGCAGGAGCTTAAGAACTTACTCCTATGGTTTTGGAGACTCAGTACAACCAGGGAGTTCTGTTACTTGTAAGTCTTATCTTGAACAAAATACGGCTTTAAGCCCACTGACCCCCTGCAAACGTACCCAGGCTGTAACAACGCTGACATACCTCAAGAATTTTTTTTAAATGCTCCATCAGCATTGATTTCAATAGGAGCTGGATGCCTAATCTGCTTATGCACTTCTGAAAATCCTATTAAGTGCCTCTTTACTTCTGTAGGTGCCTAAATATACTTTTCTTAATTTGGCTCTAAGTGATTTGCATGCGTCATCAAGATTTTTGAGAGCATGGCTCGAGGGGAGACGCCTCCCTGTCACAGTCTGTCACTTGTTCAGATACCTAAACCGGGAACCAAGCTCTCGCGAAGATGCTGTGACAGTGTGAAATCTGTCCGTCAAACTGTGAACACTCTTTGTGCTGTTGCCCCTTTGTCTCATTAAAGCTACCATCCTGCTCTGAGCATACACACCCTCTCCCCCAAGGGGCCCTCACCGTGGGGTTATCACAGTTTAGTCTCCCTTGCCACCACTGTCTCAGACCTATAAAATTTTCTGCAGCAGGCCCCAGCTGCAGATGGAGCCATGGCTCCTCAATGAGAGCAGGGAGATGTTTTTTGGGAGGGGACAGGGATGGTTTGTCTGCTTGTGGGCAGTAGCCAGGACAGGGGCAGGGTCTCACCTTGACCCCAAGCTAACAAATATGGTGCTTACAGAGAAGTGCTACCAAACCAGGCAGCATATATATAAATATTTACTTCTAAGGATGCCCTAGAGAATTAAATGCCTGTGGTTCAGTAATGTCTTCGCTCAACTTTTCTTTTCTTCCTTGGTTTGTTGTTACTAAGAGGCAGTCACAGACAAGAAAAGCTGTGAGGGGACATACATCTGAGAGGCTTAAAAGAGCTGAGGCTCCAGGATATGTGTCAACAGTATGGCTACACATTCCTTGATCTGGAGAAAGGACACTAAAAATGGGTCTGTGCCTTTAGACCTGGCACTGGAGACAATAACTGCATTCTGCAGCCAATGGACTTAGAAGTGGGGCCAAGAAGACACTGAACTGGCCATGGCCAGGCTGGTACCCACTTACAGACAACTTCTTGGGAAATATGGTCCTCATATTTCTGCTGGGGTCCTCAGCAGCTCTGCTCCAGCCCCACTGAAAGCCTCAGTTAGAAAGGAGATGAGACGAAACTAGCACTTCCAGGAATTACGGTTTAAATAGTCCTCAAAGCACATTTAGCTGTTCTTAAAACAAAAAGAAACTTTGAAAGGGGGATTAAAGTTAGGATAGTCTGGTTTTGATGTGGAAGAACAGCTATTTAAAAATGAACAATGGAAACATATTCAGAGATCTAAGCATACTTTAACAGAAATCTAGAAAAGTGCAAATATGGAAATGCTCTGAATTGGGTCAGCTATTTCCTCTCTTACAGACCAGCCCAGAAAGTCTTGATAAACCAGAGTGTAAAAGTTGACTTCGCCTTTGCCACTGATTTCTCTGTGATGAATTCTGCTTGTTGATAATCACAGCACAGCAGCCGAAGAGCACTGGCACTCACAGCCATCCCAACAGTGCGGGGTCTGGCCCCTGAGCTTCAGTCAGCAACTTCTGTCGTCTTTACGTGCAAAGCATCGGCTTGAGCAAGTCTTGCAACACGTATGTGCTTCAGACCCCCATCTGCAATACCACAGCAATAATGGTGGCCCTGTAGAATCCTGATGGATTAGTTAGTTACCATTTGCAGTGGACATCGACCGTTGTACTGCTAATGAATCACCTATTTTGGAAAAAGTTAATAAAGAATGAATAAACTCCCACACAAAAAACCTAGCAAGTTATGATTTGCTGATACACAACAAACAGCCAAACAGTCCAAATCCAGAAAAAAAAAAAAAAAGAAAAAAAAGAAAAAAAAAAGGAAGAAGAAAAAGAGAGAGATTTTGGTCATCCTCCCATCGTGTCTGTCACAGTGAGCAGAGAGAGGAAGAGTGAGTTACATTTGCTCCTGGCGGGAAGCAACGATACTATTCTCACCTTGGACCTGCAGAGCTTGCAAGGAAGATCCCCAAGCTGGATTTCCCCTCAGGGAGTAAATGTTAACTAACAGAGAGTTGGCCGGGCTCTCTTTCTTGGGAGAGGAATAGGGCTTCCTACAATACCACTTTGGAGAAAACAGTTTGCATGAGGCCTAGAGCCAGAGGCCAGAACATAACCTAATTAGGCCAGAAAGGGTGATTAGCTGTTTATTTTGAAGATGTTCAAACCATGCACTCACATTATACACTGCCCTGGGAGAAAAAGGATGCTGTTTATACTTCCAGATCTAAGGGATCAGCGGAGTTTATTTTCCCCTACAAATGAAGGCCTGTTCTACTTATATTCTTTCAACTGAGATCGGATCTGTTTATTTTCACTCATCTGCGGGAAATGGGAATATTCCAGCCTATTATTCTGAGTCCAGGGAAGCAGTTTGTATTTCTTAACTACAGGCAAAGGCAAATTAGTCACAGCCTTCACATGGTACCTCAAAAGATTTATTTAATAGTAGTACCGTTAATGGCAAAAGGATTTACAAAAACCCATAGTGCAAATTCTGCTTCTTGAACCTTTTCCAGAAGGCAAGAGAAACTCTGTTGAAGCCCCAGGATGACTGGTACTCCATCATGGGAGATAGAGTTGATCAAGTTTTTCCTCTTCCCAGGAAGCACCCCCATGTATTGATGCTGAGCTGAGGGGTTTAATGGATCATTTTCAAGCTCACTGCTTCTTTAATGTATTGAATTAGCTGCTGATCTGTGAGAGTATCTGGATGCACGGCACTGAGGAAAGAAAATGCTGGTGGGAGAGGAGAGGTGCAATGAAGTTCCCCACACATGGCTTCTGCTCAGACCAGTGGCAACAGAACAAAGACATCTTCACAACACATGTAGCCAACAGCTACAGTGGGATCGCGCTCCAGTGTTTCCAAATATTTGTTTGAGTTGGCTTCACATTTAATTAAAAAACAATCCTCTTTTGCTAGAGTTTGTTAACAGGATTTGTTTGCGCGCTTTGATCTTCTGTTTTTAATCAGCTCTCGTGTTCATGAAGCCTTTGGTAAGATTCTCTGCTGATAAAAGTGCTCAAATGATATTACATGGACTATGAGATGACAATATATCTTAGAGAGGGTTTTAATTCCTTTGAAGTTAAGCTTTTTGATGGTCAATTAAATTGTTTTAGTTGTATCTTACTTATTTTAAACTTAAATCAAGACTGTTTTCCGACTCCTAGAACTTAAAAATTCTGCAGAACCCAGGCAATTGCAAGCGCTGTGAATGTAAATTTTATCTGTTGACTACATTCATCAGAAGAAACAATCAAGAATGCAACAAACATCAAATACTGTGATGAAGACAGAAATTACCAGCAACCAATTATAAAGATATGGAGCAGCAGAAGGTACAATGTGTTACATACATTATAGGGCTGCCAGAATAGGCTACTTAGGGATGTACAATAATAATTTAGATTGTTGATCATAATAATCTCATGCTGGTCATAACTGTCTGGCTGTTATTTAATGCTTCCCCAGCCTGTTTGCTGAATCTGTTTGCTGGTTTTTGTACTTGTTTATAGTTGGTAAATTGTTTCAGGGGAAGTTGAATTTTCCTGCTTGTTTGCACAACACCAGCTCTCAAGAAGGGGATGGGAAGCTCCATCGTCTCCTTCACTGAAAATAATTTAAAAAGCCCTAATGGACACAGTAAAATTCTTCTCCAGGAAAAACAAAGTCAGCTGAACTCCAGTTAAATTAATTGATATCCCTCATGATCCACCAATTTTCATGATGCATTATGGGGAAGCTTTATGAAGTTCAAAAATAACACTGTATTCCTCCCTCCTCCCTGTCACAGAGTCCTGCTAGCTATCAGAAGATCTGCCACAAGCAGAACTTCGCCACTACAATGAACATAATCCTCCAGTTCACTGGTTTAAGTGAGTCTTGAAGGATTACTTTTCAGAGCAATGAGGAGTTAGATGCTTCCCAAGATAGCTAGACAGTCTTCACAGTTTTTTAAGATGAGCCAGTACATGAGAAGTTACAAAGTACTGTAGCCTGGTGAGCTCATGAGTCATGGAAGTGGCAGAGCGACTGTCCAAACTTTAAGTTCTGACACAGGAGAGCCCCAATCTTGCCCCTTGCAACTCAAATAGCAGTTACTGCTCCTGGAAAAGCTGAGGACAAGCAGCCACATAAAGCAGCTCTCCCATCCCCAGCTACAGTGTCTCAGAAGAAAAGCTCCTGAAAGGAAGGGAGAAGGTCACAGCTGACCAGCAGCAGCATGCTATTCACCTCTCCAGGCAGCAATCCCTTTGCCTGAAGAAAGCAGGCATTGGTTATGACGTAAACCAACATCTTTGTCATAGAGTGTTGGCCGTTTCTGGTGTCCCCCTCGCATATGACCAAAGAGTCCAACACAGACAGTATTTTAACCAGAAGTTTGATGTGAGCTATTCTAGGGTAGGGCAACCTGGTCTAGTTGGGGGTGTCCCTGTGACTGCGGGGAGATCAAACTAGATGACCTTTGGAGGTCCCTTCCAGCCTGGATGATTCTATGATTTCAGTATTTCCCCTTTTTCTATTTTTCATTGGAAAAAAGTGGATAAAAGCTGATTAGCTAGTTACTTCTCCTGCAAGACCTTACCCACAGGGACAAGCATTCCTAATATCGACTTGAAATTATTAAGTAATTTCTAGGCTCAGTAAAAATTGGACACACTTCTGTGGAATTTACTTGTAGGTTTGTTGAAACATTTTGAAGAAATCCATGGGAGTATTGCTGATTTCTCCCAATACACACAGGAATCTCTATTAAATTGACTAACAAAGCTTCTTGGATTGGAAAACAAATTAATTTACCCAATCATTTATAAAATGCCTGAAAGAAACGGAAAAATAAAAGCTTTTCTACATTTTACTTCTGTGAAGAGAGAATGAAATGTTCTTGTCTCCAGAGAACTTTCAGTTCCCACTCCCCATGCTTCCAGTTTTATCTTGCCTCCCCAGATTCAGATTTTGAGGAGCAAAATAAACTGTTTTTATGGGAAGAGGTGATAATGGCAAGAGGGGATACTATCAATCAAGGACCAAGTCCCTGGCCACATGAATATCCAGGGGAAAATGCTCAACACAACCAGACAGGCTGTCCAGAGGCTACTGGGAAAGAGCACCCTGCATGATGTTCTGCTGCAGCATTGATGCTTCCAGCAGAGCAGGCATCTGAAGGTCTGATAATCGAAAGAAATCTAATCAATACAACAATGGGGGGTCCATGCTGTTGCTCATCTCTGGCAAAAATAGAATCTTAAAAGCAGACATTTCCCTCCACTGATTTGAACTTCTTGCTCACATGAAAGTATCCGCATTTAGTGAAATGAATCCCCCCCACCCTTTTTTAAAGCTGCTGTATTTCTTGAGTTGCACGGGAGGGAACACTCTTTCCTTTCTTTTGCACCACAGCTGTCCAAGAGGAGGGTGGGTGCCCAAACTTTGGTTTGCAAGAGCAGTCCCCCTGATGATGAGCACCGAGGGCAACGGTTGCTGGGATGAAAGGAGGAAGAAGCTGCATGTGTCCAAGTTCAGAGGTTCTAGCAGAGTACAGCAGAAACACAGAGGCTCAAGAAAATCACCTCAGGGGAAATGATTGGTTGTATTTTGTCTGGAAAAAATACCCTAGCTGTACATCATGGATGTACCCAACAACGGAATCTGAGCAGCAAAGTTCATCGACGTCTGCTATCTTTTAAGAAAGAGGCAAAAATATATTTGATGTGGTGTTCAGCTATTTGCACTTTTGAAATCCAGCTCCCAGGGAGTTATTCTCTCATTCTGTTTTATTACTTTTCACTGTCTCCCAAGATATGTGCAGTTTAGCTCCATGGTAACTCAGGAGCTTGCTTAGTTGCCTTACATATTGATGCATACAAGGAAAGCACAGCAATAATACACTGTTTGAGCATCTTTAAAATATATTTAAAATATATTAGATGCGTGGCAGAGTAGGATTTGTAGAGGACACAGAATAGTGCTGCCTTGCCTTAAGGTCATAGAGATTGTTTCTTGGGAAGTTGTGCCAAGTCACTCCTGGCTTTGCAACAACTAAAGTTATGATAAAATTTTATCTACACTGTTAGCAACATTAATTCTCCAGATATTGCAATAAAAGAATATCATGTGATTAAAAGGGGAAGAAAGGCTACTTGCCCTACAGTAATTAGCTGTGTCTACGCTTACTAGCTGGGTGCTACTGACATAGCCCAGGACATGAGGTCTGTAGTCCTCATTCTTTGCTTGTCCACAGCACACCGTGATTCCGCTCAGCCTGCCAGGCCTGGACTTTTTTACAAATGGCAGCAGTGTGCAACAGGTTGGTGCATGTCTATGTTTTCGCCTCACATGTGTACCGAAATTCAGAAGCATTTCAGGTGATGGGAAACACAGAAAAGCCATAACAACTCTCACACAGACCTGAAGTCAGATCCTTGGTTCCTACACTTTGATCCTGGTGACCTGTGACAAGCTGGCTAGCTCCATATATGACATAAACTGTTCAGTCACTTTGAATCCATTTGTATTTCTTTTTTATGAGATATGATGGGGTTCACACAACAAAATGCACAAGCTACAGTTCTGGGTGCATGTGGGGATTCATTAATTAATGCCATAAGGACCTGGAGTGGAATAACCAAAATTTTAGCAGCATTCTGTTCCTTTGCACTTTTTTAAGCTTTGAATATCTTTGGGATTACTTTTTAAAATACTGTAGGGAAGATGACAGGAAAAGTAGAAAAGACTACCAGAAAAAGAAGTGTTTTACCCACATGTTTTGGAGGAGGAAATAAAGCTGCATGTTACCCTTTAAATATTTGTATTGAGCACACAAATTTTCAAAAAGCAGGAGAGAGATCAGCTTCTGCTATTTCAGCTGCAGTGAGTGACCTGTCTGGTGCTAGAAGAAGATGAGATATTTGTCCAAACACAATGGCAAGAAGCTGAAAACCTGTTACAACATGTTCTGAGATTCTGTGGCTCAGTTCATTTTCCAACCAACTGTTTTACTTTGAAAAGCCCACCTTTGAAAATTGGTAATGAGTAATCAATAATGTCAAAACACAGTACCTGTTGTGCCAGTGAGCTTTTCACCTATTGCCATTTGGATTTTAATGACTTCCCGATGTGTGTTCATGCAAAGCAAGTCATACTGCAAACCATCAGCTTTAACTGTTGCTGCTTAACTTACAGGATAAGCCATTGCAGAAACACATCTCTCCAAGGCAGCTGGCAAAACAGATGAGGTGAAGTGTCTAATGTCAAAACAGAGAGAAAAAACACTGGAGAGCTGCTCAGGCCTGTGAAGCCATTTCAGTTGAAACTACCTACATCTGCCTTTGAGCAGAAAACTTCTTCCAATAGAGCTAAAGGTTCAGCAATGTATTAGGAGGGAAAAACAAGACCATTGTGTCTTGCTACACTACCAAACACATCAGAGTAAGTGCAGGATATCAAGTCCTTTTGCTAGCAGAGGTCAGGCAAGCACAAACATCAGTGACCGTTTTCAGATCCGGAGGTGAAACTAAACTCATCAGTTTCAGAGAGTTCCCAGCTAGTCTACATCATCCTCCTGCTCTGGCAGTCTTTCCATCTGAAAGACACTGCTGTACAACATCAGCGTTATATCAGGTGAGTTTTGGTTGGCGGTATGCACCTTTTCGACTGCTACATGTTAATCTGTAATCCTATCAGCTGATTTCTGAAGTTGAAACAAAGCAAAATACAGAAAAAATGAAAATGGTTGTTTTCCATCCGTGTTTTAAAGTTTGCTTGGACCTCTAAGATGAAGGTCCTTGTTATTGCTAGTACTATTGTTATTATATTTTTCATTTTGAAGTGCCAGAAGATAAGAAGAGAACTAGGAGTTCAAAATAAGTTTGATTAAAAGAAGGGAGATTCACCCAAGTATATACGATATATAATTATACAACATGTATAACTATACCTACTACTACAGAAAAAACATTTACATGGTCAAGATCCAGATCCAGCCTATGTAGATAAAACAGATGAAAGAAAAGGTAATTTACTTCCGGAGACATCTGTTGTCTGCTACTAAGTAGAAAACTAATTTCTAATTAGATAGATCTTACATGAAATATTTGTCATTATTTGAAGCATCTTGTGTTCTGCATCTTGTTGTAGCTACCTGACTCATCAATATTTTCCTTTTGTAGCTAAGGAGAGTCACACTATGCTATGGCAAAAATAAGCAGTCGTCTGATAGGTAAGTAATAATACAGTAACAGTACTGACCCATTATTTAAGGTTCCAGAACAATTTTTGTTTTAAAGCTCATTACATTAGAACACTTCAGCACATTTTTCTCTGCACTGCTCCGTGGTTAGTTCCCAATCAGGAAAATATTTGGAAGTTGCTGGTTGTAGGGGGAGCTGCTTTTCCAGAACATGAAATCAGCAATTTGTAGCCTTTCATGCTGAAGGTTTTACCAATTCGTAGTCCAAAATAGACAAAATTGAACACTGGCTATGCTGGCAATGAAGAAATGAAATATTTTTTTGCCAAGAGCCCTGGGGAGGATTTGTTACCAAAGTGATCTCCACACTCAGTATAACCCCATGAGAAATTTAGGGAAAGGGTACAAGTACATCATCTGTCCTATTTCTAATTCTATCACACTCTGATGGCTGGAGATACATTATGTATGTCTGGGGACTTATATTAATCAAATTTACATAAAAGTCCCCTATCTCTGCCCTTGTATCTCTCTAATGGGAAGTGAAGTCCTCAGACTCCACAGATCATCACAAAATCCACCTCTAGCCTGTCTCCTTTTATGAATATTCTTGGCAGATGTTGGCAATGAATACACTCAAGCAGTCGTTTAAATTCTGCTACTTTCTCAGGAAGGGAATTTGTTATAAATTATATTTGGTAGCCTCTACTAATTAATTCATTCTTCTTCAAATGCCAGTTATAGCCTAATCCCTTATGTGTTCAAGTGAAAAACTTTCCCTTTAAGCATTGAGACTTCAAGACTTAGCAGTGAAAATACTTGAATTCTTGACTTTATTTTCTAAAAAAGTTATGTTGAAGACAGCACATTCCCATACAATGTTTCCACCTTGATTAAATTACACACTTTCCACAGGGAAAAAAAATCCATTAGGGTATTAGACGTTCTCCACTCTCTATTTATGGAAGCATCAGTCCCTATTCCAGAGATTTCTCCACAGTTCAGACAAGGGCAGTTTGCACTATGCACCAATCAGCTGCTTACCTCCTTAAAAAACTGGGCTGTTAGATAATGAGCCATAACCATGGGAGAGTCAAAGATCAGTTCCTGGGTTCCAACAAAGCGAACACTTAAATTATGCTTAACTTAATTGTTAAAGTATATTTCAATGTTCTCTGGGTTGGAGTTGTTACGAGTTTAGAATCACAGAATCACCGTGGTTGGAAAGGACCTCTGAGATCACCGAGTCCAATCACACTCACACAAAAAAACCCTACAATCTCAGCCACTAGAGCACACCCTGAAGTGCCAGATCTACATGTTTCTTAAATACCTCCAGGGATGGTGACTCAACCATCTCCCTGGACAGGGTGGTCCAGTGACTGACTGCTCTTTCAATAAAGTAATTCTTCCTAATATCTAATCTAAACCTCTCCTGTTGCAACTTCCGACCATTTCCTCTCATCCTGTCATTATTCAGTTGGGAGAAGAGGCCAGCACCCACCTCTCTACAACCTCCTTTCAGTTAGTTGTAGAGGGCAATGAGGTGTCCCCTCAGCATCCTTTCCTCCAAACTAAACGTGCCCAGTTCCCTTATATAATTTGTTCTCTAGGCTCCTCACCAGCTTGGTAGCTCTCCTCTGGACACGCTCCAGCACTTCAATGTCTTTCTTGTAATGAAGGGACCAGACTGAACACAGTACTCGAGGTGAGACCTCACCAGTGCCAAGTACAGAGGCACAACTGTAGACCAGAACTTAACATTCAATGGAAAGTAAGTTTCAGTGCAAATGGCATCATGCAAAAAAGCAAATGCACATACTCTAGAGTGACATTTCATGTGACAGCTAGTTAGGAACTTCAGGTGATAGATGGTGAGTATGTATGAACACTGGTAAAACTAAGGATGTTAGTTGTGCTAACATCCTGCCTGCTTCCTGGATTTTTAGGACTTGTTTCACCTTTATTAAACAACCTCATTGTTTTGAAGCACAATAAATTCTTGCAATTAAATCTGCTTTATAGTTATCTCATTTGGGAAGTTCTTTATGGACCACAGTCTTTTCTGAAACTACACTGTGCAAATATTACTGCTTGTGAGGTGAAATTATGCTTAGTGAGTAAACCAAATATATGTGCAAATAAATAGACAACCTTCATTGAGCAACTTATTTCTGAATACAATTGGACATATCCATAAATTTGGCCTTCTGCTGGTACTGAACCATAATTTCACCACCTCAATAACACAATGAAGAGCAAACAAGAACACAGTCCCTGAGTTTTAGTTCAGATTGTACAGAGCAGCATTTAACTACAAGGCCACAGCATCAGACCACGACCCTGGTGAAGATTGGAAGGTACTGTTCTTTGAAATTTATGACTGCCAATGCTGAGATTCTCTTTATGATAACTATTTTCAGAACTTATTTCCCCTGTTTCAAGTGGAATATTAAGGAGATACTATTTTCACCGGTATTTGTTTGAAAGTTTATGAATATTTCCTTCAACTCTCTACCTTTAACCCTGTACCCTTTCCACCCCTTTCTACTTTGAGATAACTAACTGAGATGTCTACACCAGAAACCTCACCATCGAAGATGTACCATCTGCCATTCAAAACCTGTAGTCACCAGCTGTCCCCACTGGCCCCAGAGATGTGTTTTTTAGCTTGTGACCTGCAGACCCAGGGACACCTATGAAATAGTTCTTGATGGGGTTTTGAAAGGTAACCAAGAGAAACAATCCTGTAATCTGCAGAGTGAAATTCACCATAAAAGGGCTCGCTCCACCTTAAACTGGGAAGCTGAAAGAAAATGTAGATCCAAAAAAAGGCCAAGGAAGGCTTTGTCTGCTCTTAGCCACTTCAGTAGCTAAACCTAAACACTTGGTCCTGGCTTTACTGTGCAATTAGCCAATTCTGGAGGAATTGTGAGGGGAAAAAAAGACTTCAGCAGTCCTTGGGCATCTTTGCAATGTTGCCCACATTTTAAAGCAAAACATGAAATACCTTCTAAGCAAACTTCTCACAACAGTTAATTCCACCCAAGTGTTCAGAAACATCCATGTGTTTATCATCTCATAAGCCCAGCAGGAAGAATCATGGAAACTCACGTCTTTGGCTCTGCTGAATTCCTAAAATTATTTTATTACAAAGCTAGTTGCAAAATGAAGAGGGAGAAAGCTGAGGACAACTACAGTAAACTCTAAAGTCAACATTGATAGAAACAAGGTGGCAGGTGTCAGATTAGATAAATTAAATTGTGATTGCATACCGCAATGTGGCTTCATTAAAAATACAAACAAATTTAAGCCTGAGGTTACAAAATTGACCTTAATTTGTTTTCATAATGACAAATAAAAATTTCAGAAAATGTTGCAGAAAATGAAACTAAAGACAACACTAAAAAGGAGTTCTATTTTTTGTACAACATAATCAGAACTGAAATAAGCCTTAAGTTGAAAATCAGAAATAACATCTGGCTTCTAGTTTATTGGATAAAATTAAGTAGTTATGTAAAAATTAATTAATGTTACCTTGATCTTGAAAGAAAGAAATATATATATAACCAAGTGGAAAAGCTCGCTTACCTGCTGTCCTCAGCTGAATTAAAGTGGCTGTATGTTCAAAGGTACTTACATTTTTTTTATGTGAACTACGTCATTAAAGGGAAATCTTTATTAGTAATCTTTATAAGTAAAAGCTAACCAAGGATACAATGCAATCACCAGCCTTCTGATCATTTATACTAGTTAACTCTTAGGTCATTCCATTGTAAGCTCTGTTCTGGACTGCTTCAATCAGGTATTTCCAACACAGATCTGCTATGAAGGTATTAGCTCTAAGCATTATAAATTCAGGCTACCCCACATAACTCAGCTGCAGTGCCCCCTTGGTTTTCTTTTACTGAGCCACATAGACACAGGCTGGATGACGTGCTTTTATGATCTCAATGAGGTATGGTGAGTTTTGCCTGGGAAAGTAGAGCCACGGGAATACTTAAAGTGTTTTGGTTTTGTTTTGCTTTGTTTTAATCAAGCTAAGCTACAGTAGCAAAATTCAAGTTTCAANACGTAGATGGGGGATGATCACCTCTCGAGTCCTACTCACCACGCTGGTCCTGATACAAGCCAGGATGCTGTTGGCCTTCTTGGCTACCTGGGCACACTGCTGGCTCATATTAAGCTGGCTGTCCACCAGCACCCCCAGGTCCTTTTCTGCTGGGCAGCTCTCCAGCCACTCTCCCCCAAGCTTGTAGCTCTGCATTGGGTTGTTGTGACACAAGTGCAGGACACAGCACTTGGCTTTGTTGAACTTCATCAAGTTGGCACTGGTCCATTGATCCAGCCTGTCTGGATCCCTCTGTAGAACCTTTCTACCCTCAGACAGATCAATACTCCCACCTAACTTGGTGTTGTCTGCAAACTTAACGAGTTGTACCATGCCACCTGTCCTCTTACTAACATGGTTTTGAGAGCTGAAACTTTTCTCTCTGACTCCTAGAAAGCTGGCTTCTGTCTTAAAATTCCACACATCTGAATACGAAGATCATCCTAGTATAGTTTTAGATATGGGGCTTCATTATTAAACATTATGAAGTTATTTTATCTCTGTATGACAAACAAAGACTATTAGAAAAGATAAACTGGAGTATAAGAGCCGCAGAAGGACCTAAAAGGTTCATTAGATAAAAAATCAACATGAATTTAACTCCTAACCCCAAAAGACAATAGCAAATTGCTTGTGTTTGCATTTTGGTTGTTTTTTTTTTTTCCCCCCAGATTTTTCTACAGGTTAAGAAAAAATTACTTGGAAACAGTGACTCCTAAAACAAACTGAGCAAAGATTTATGTCTATTTGAAGAAATGTTAGTTCTCAGTGGGTATGTCTGAATTCAGTATTTTCTATATTATTACACGGTTTCACTATTGCCAGAGTCTGTTCAGCTACTCTAAATATTTTTTTGCTTAAGGATATATTTAAATTTTGGTGTTGGGCAAATCTGAGCCTTGTAACTTTCTGGGCTACAAATTCATAACTGACAGCCGGGCATGAACAGAATTTCTGCCTCTCTTCAGCATGCTCAGAAAACAGAAACATGGAGAGGATACCTTAAGTATAAGCTGGGAATACAGATGTTAAAGTGTTGCTTCAAAAACTGCCAGGAAGAAAAAATGAAATTCATAGGCATTTAACAAAGAAAACTGAGGAAAAAGAATGATTAATCTATTTTCAGCCTGTGGACATGACACATATTAAAAGGTCAGCAAAACCAAGTTCATGAAATAGGTTTCTTCTAGATGGAACTCTTGAATTTGCAAGATGACAGTTGTGTAACGAAAACATCAAAATTTAAGAAATTATTCTTTTCCTCCACCAATTATTTCTCCTACTGAAACAGCTCCTAGGAGGAAAATGGGCTTATCTCACTGACTCAGTCTATGGCACGGTGAGACACAGCTCTCCTGTGCAGAAGGCTTGAATTTAAAGGACTCAAATAATGTGGTAAAATAAATAAAATGGTGACTATGATAGAGGTTTTACAGGTGCAGAGAATTGTCTGTCTGTATAGCTCCTTTTAGAGTAAGATTAAAGCTGATCATCAAAAAAAAAGCTGATTTTAGATTTTACTTGGCTCTTGCTATTGAACTTCCTACTAATGCTTGCAAACCTGCCTGGACTAGAAACAGGAATTTATTTTTTTTCTTTAATAGTCTGTTAATCATTATGTAAAAGAAGCAATTACATAAAAACACTTGGGAAGTTATGGGCAGCAGAAAACCAAATCAATTAATTAAAACAGAATCTTTGCAAAATATTATGAAGTACTGACACAACCGTAACAGAATATTACTTAGCAACTTTCACAACATCAGAACAGTTCTGAAATAATCTTTACGACAAGTGTGATATCTTTTAAAACTAATCATTACAATTATACAGGAGAAAAATAAAAGATTTATAGATCTACAGACCTTCAGCTCTGAAAAAAAAAAACCACAGAAATGCCAGCAGTAACACCGAGACACCACAAACATATTCAATGAGAACACAAAAGCAGATTAGTCAGAAGTGCTAAAATGACAAAGAGCTTTGCAGGATAATGTATCTCAACTGAAGCACTTGCAAGGTAAAACATAATAATATGAGGCAGCTGCTCCTAAAGCCTCTACTCTTGCATCGAGGAACCAGGTATTAGCTGGATGACAGGCCCTTGAACTCTCCATCAACACTGCAACGAAAAGTACCTGCCACAACCAAGATCTCTGTGCTTCAGCACAGCACGTGGTGGGGAAATTATATAATAGAGACACATTAGAAAGTACAATGTGATAACAGGCAGCAAATGTTGACTTCTGCTGGTGACTCTGCAATTTTTATTCTTTGCATTTTTAGCTTCACATCCTGCCTGCTGGAAAACACTTTTCTTAGGGCTATCTTTGAAACATAGGGGAATCTTGTCTGGCAGAAAACGTAATGTGCATGACTTACTGTAGTACATATGAGCATGCACTGTACTATCTCATATTTGCTTCTGGCTGTTATTAGAGGTACCAGTCACCCTCCTAAACTCATATTGCATATTTAACACATTTATCTTCAAAAGATTTCTTTCCTTATTGAATCTCTCACAGCAGTAGCTTTCCTCCCTTTTATCTGTGAAGTCCTAGGACTACATCCGGAGATGCCAGTAGCTGGATATCCTCCATGCATGGACCACATCCCTGGAGCTGTCTTTCCTCTCAGGGGGCTCCAAAGATGTTCCCAGCTCCTCCTGCAGTCCATGAGACTTACAGCTTGGATGTAACTTAGAGCAAAAATTAAAAACAAAAACAATACCAAAAAAAAACCCCCACAACATATGCACAAGATCATTTAGAAGACACCCCTATACAACACATACAGCAATAGTGCCCAGCCCAGAGGAGGCCCAAAACACAGTCCCTGAGAGGAGTGAATTGCCACATGTAGGATTGTTGCTTAAATGCACAACCAAAAAACTACACACAGGAGAAAACAGCAGATCCAAAATGTGTTAACTGACCTATTTCTGACATAAATAGTACAGAGGACCCGCACCACCTGCATGCCTGAGGTGCAGCAGAGACCTCTGTTACTGCTGCTGAGGGAAAGAGCTCCTGCCCATGGTTTCCACCTTGTGCTCCAGTACAGCAACTGGTCCCAGCTCAGCTACAAGCCGGAGAGCGGGGTGGACCCTGGGTGGCACTGGTCTGGTCCTGGGTGTTCAGCAGGTGCACCGGGGCTGGGTTGACTCCTGGGTGCCAAGCCAACAAGTGCCGTGCAAAGTTTGTTAATTGACCAGGTGGCAGCGGGCAACAGGGGTGGCAATTGCTTTTAGAAGACGTTTTGTAATTGCGACTGTGTGTTTCATACACGGCAGCCAGATGCTTGGGGGGAAGGGTAAGGAAAGAGCTATAAATCTATAAATAAGTAATGGAGCACTGGGCTATGAAATTCATAGATTAGCATAGGAGAAACTCTCTCAGCGGCTGCATTAACACCAGCACAGTGTTCAGCTGTTTATCTCTTCGAAATGGCTCCCGCCTCTCACCACAAAGGCCTGTGTGGGGCCTGCCTGGCCTCCTGTGTGCTTTTCTCGTGTTCACCCCTAGCCATAAAGAATTAATTTGTCACCAAGATCATGCAATCAGGATCTCAGTCTCTGCTAATGCTCACTGAAATAATAGGACTCTGCCTCATCTAATGCTGGCCTATTTGGTCTCAGAGCGCGACCTGGTCCTCACTGCCTGTCTGAGAAGTTTTAGGGGTACAAGAGGCACAAATCTTTTTCTGCTCTTACCCTGTGAGCCCACACTTCACATCAGGACCCCAGGGTCATGGCAATATCCCACATGCTTGAGACATGTCTGTGAGAGGATTTATCGGTCTCGGAGAACGCCATGAGCTACTCCCAGTTGTCAAGCAAAGGCCGATTCAAACCAACAGGAGCCCTTCCAAATACTGCTTTTTCAGGGAGGAAGTTAAGCCTCCTTAAACATTGCAGCACCCAGCTACGTGCTGTGCAGGCTCAGCAGGTGCTGGTACATTGTCTTCTGGAAAGCTGCTGCCACGACCTGCGGCCACCCAGGAGTGCCATGTCTGAAGGGGCAGCCGTCTCCCCAGATCTGCTTCCCCGTGGCCCTCTCTGTCCCTCACTGCCCAGGTGTCGTGGGTAGAGAAATTGACTTCACTTATAAGAGAGAAGTAATGAAATATTTATTCAGGTGAAACCATGACTTAACAAAATTAGTAGTAGATGCAACACTATTTTACGAGATTCGATGACAAGGTACACTTGTTCATTTACTGCATAGAGGACAGGGTCAGACAGGTTGTCAGGGAGACCCTCCCGTTGAGTCACGAGGTTCATAAAGGACCCCTTACTTTCTGAACTCCTTCTCAGAGAGGAGTCTAGGTGTGGCTGGATCCAGTCCTCGTCCCAGACTCGGTCTAAAGGATTATACATGCCCAATCAATACTTTCTATCACTTAGCTAAGATTTCAGAGTTTTAGCATGCTATTAGTCACTTACCGAGAATCTGTTGTGTCAAGGAATCTCAACCTCGAGGAGTAGAACCTTAAGCAAGCATCCTCACGAAAGGGGAGATCCTAGCATGCAGCCCGCTGCCATACTGGAGAGCTCGAAGGGCTCTTGGGCTGTCCACTATTTACACAGTAAGATAATTGACCTATAGTCATCTTCTCATGGGAATAAATTATTTAGGTCCCCACTCTAGACAGTGTTTCAGCTGTGTTACCAGCCATCCCCCAAAGTCCAGGTGCAACTTACCGCAACCAACGTTGTGATGGCCAAGGTCCAAGCTGGGGGGGAAGGAGATGGAAAAACAGGGAGAGCACACCGCCACACCATGGCACCGCTGAGCCCCCTGATATCCCTGGGGCAGATGCTGACTGCTGTGGGTGGCTCCAAGCCTGTTTCTAACCCTTCTATTGCGGGGACAACACATGCTTCTCCTCACCCAGGTGCCCAGCCAGACACAGGACCTTCTCCCAGGTTTCCCTGCCATGAGCAGACCCAAAGCGCAGCATGGGGTATGGGATCTTGCACAGCTCAGGGAGGTATCATGCTGTCCAGCATCTCAGTCGTACAGCCTTTTTCTATCTACATTTATTCTGTCCCTTATCCATTTTATAGTGCTTCTCTGACTGATTATCATCTTCCATCATGGAAATATCATGCACTTTGTAGTTAGTCACTTTGTTCCTCTGCCAAGGATGCTCTCAAGCTCCTGTCACTAGAAGTACCCTGTGTTGTCTTCATGCCATAGCTCTTTAAATGCAGTAGTTATACATTACTTAAGCTGCACATATTTCTTCCTAAAATAATACAGGCGTCTCAGTAGACCTTCACTAGGCCTTTGATGCACTCCAGGCATCTTGCTTTTTGGCCTATTATTCAGTAGCACAACTAAAATAATTGGGCCTTAGTACTGTCTATGTCTTTACAATTTTTTTGACTCCTAAGAAGGTGAGTGGTCAGGTGTGATACAGAGCTCAGAGGAAGCTGGAATAAAAGAGAATATATGAGTATGCAAAGAATTAAGCTACTTCTTGTTGTTTGCCTGTAGAGGGGTGTAAGGCCTTCAGAGGAAAAAATCGTAGATAGCGAAGTCCACAACTGCAGAGTGTGTAAGACAAATCTTGCTCCAGCTACTTCACTGAGCACTGCCTGATCCCAGACAGGAGCATCCTGGAAGGATGTACAAGGTGCCTAGACGTAAGTCACTAAGCAATGTGTGCCCTTCAGGTGGAGCAGCCCCCTTATTCAACAATGGTGCTGAAATCTCAGTTGGCCACAGGACATACATGCTATACTCTGCATCTAGTCTTTGCTATGGAGTGAATTAGTTCTCTAGATAGGGAAATCTGAGTACAGATGGGAAGATGGATATGGTGGAGACTGACCCTTTGGAGTCCATGCATGCTAAGTGTGATGCCTTTGGCCTGCTGCATCTCTACAGGAGTACCCCGTCAAGGCCCTCATCTTGCTGCAGTCCCCCACACCCACACGCTGTGCCCCCAGGTACTGTGCCTTGACACAAAAACATGGTAACAGCTGGTTACAAACCAACCTTCCCATTTGCTTCTAGATTTTCCCATTTGCTTCTGCCTACGCATAGCACGTGCAGTGTTTCAGATTAACGTCTGGAGAAGACAGGGGCCTGCTTCCTTGTGGATAGCACATTTGTAGGTGGGAAAAACTGTTCTGAAAAAATACAGATATCGGAACTTGTGGTACATCCTTTGCTAGGGTGTAGGAGTATCCTAAACTTGAGCAGTAAGGTCCTGGCATATCAGGAAGGGATATATTTTGTGATGCACATGTCATTCTGAAGTACCCTTCCTCTGCTACCAGAACACTGGTGGCTTGGGGTTAAATGTTTATTAATCAAATAGAAAAAACAATTACATATCTTTTTAAAGCAGTCAACATTTGAAGTATTACAACCTAAAGAGGTTGTAACCGAAGAGGAAAAACACATAACATCTGCTAAAAAAGGCCCAAGGTTTGAAATAAGATGTACTGGTTGTAAACATATTCCATCATTCAGTTGCACCACTGTGTCCAAGATAGCAGCCATGGGATATGCTCCTTACAAAGTAAGTTCCAGGAAAACATTTCTGTGGTATCAAGGTGTACAGACTCACAGTAAGACCAGCCAGGCAGACTTACACTGGAAATCACCTCTTGCGTGATCCCACTGAAATTAGTAGGGTTGAACACACTTACAAATCTGGAAAGCAGGACGCTCACATCTAGCTGTTCAAAGTTGCAAACTAAATCTGATGACTGCATCCAGAAATGTATGAGAGTTTGGTTAAAATGAAGAAGTCTAGAGATGATGTGGCAAATGTTCATGCTGGTTACTCCAGTAAGCCCACAGAACTTTTGTTTAGTTAGATCATTTTTCCCTGGGTTTAAAACACCGGGACCTCAAGCAGAATCTGAAACAAGAAAACCAGTTTTTCCTGTGGTTGGCAGATAACTGAAGTCAGGAAGTTTTTTGTTGAAGTCAGATTAGTTGGGTAAGGGGAGATGGGTGAGGATGGTTCCTTGAGTGAAGTGTGAAGTACAGTAACATCTGAAGTGGAAAATGCTTCATCCTTAAAAAAAAAAAAAAAAAAAAAATAAGAGAGAATGACTCTAGAGGCTTGTTTTATTAGGTGTAAATCAGATGTGATATTAAATCTATATGGTAAAGGTTAACATGTAAGAAGTATTGCATATTGATCGCAGCACTTTAGAATCGGTCCATTTTTCATTAGCATTTTATTGGCCTCACAATAGGCAGCAACACTGATACAGAACGCCTAAGAATTAACCACAACAGTAAATGTTAATGCAAGTTTTAAAAAGGCAATGCCTTCCTTACGCTTGTGATGACAAGACCAGGCTGGATGGGGCTTTGAGCAACCTGCTCTAGTGGGAGGTGTCCCTGCCCATGGCAGGGGGGTTGGAACTCAATGATCTTTAAGGTCTCTTCCAACTCTAACCATTCTGTGACTGTATGATTCTATAACAAACAGCAGAGATTCCGAATAGCAGCATCAATTCAATCTCACAACAAGGGAAAAATTAACATGAGAGAAAGAGACTGTGGAGATCTACCAATAAAATCATAATGCTCATAGTAAATGATCCAGCAGCAGAGGAAAAATCAAAATCAATAGCAAAAAGATATTAATCAGTATCTTCTCCATTCCGCTGCATATATGTCAGACTCCAGTGCTTGCAAAAGCAGGAAAGCTTGTGATATCAAGGCTCCTGTCTCTGAAACTCATCTTTCTTTGACTGAGTAATCATCCTCATAGGCCACTAAATTAAATAGAGGGAAACAGAGACGGTAACATTTTTTTCCCAAGGGTGTAAGTGGATTGTAAAGTTAGACATTTCCCTGGCACTGCTCTCAATGGAACTGTAACACCCTGCTTCCTTCTGATCTCCACATATTAACATTCCAAACTCTGCAAAAGACCTCCTTGACGGGTGAACCAGACCTGGCAGTGACCCCGCAAGAGATGGGCTTCAAACCACACTCAGTCCCTTCGAGGTCAGTGCCTCTCATGACAGAGAGCAGCAGTTGGTTCTGGCTCCAGGAATTACCCCACTGCTTGATCCTCGGGCTCATGCAGCGATATCTATGCTGATTTGTGTCTGATTTGCATTTTGCAGGCATGCCTTCTTTAAATGCAAGTAATTGGGACTGTGAGCACACAAAGTGCACATGGTAAGGAGTATCAGTGAGTGAAACTGCAGCCAGCAGGTCCACCTGGACCCATGCACAATCTCAACAGCTGGGCAGACCCCATGCACACGACTGATGTTGGTTCTGGCCACTGGTACCTGCTCCACAGGAGCCCAGAGGCTGGCGGGCCCCGAATCCCACCAGCAGCTAGGGAACAGAGGCATTTTCAGCAGAGCCAAGCCAAAGATTTGCACCACAGCATAACTGAACTCTATTTTGCCAGCAATTCCAGGCAGCCTCTTTTCTTTTTACCTCTTGCCTGCTGCTGAACACTGCTCTTTTCGTAAAATTGCCTGTTACACTCCGAGCTCTTTCCTGAGGAGTAATAGCTAGGTCAGACCCCATTGTTGTTCATAGAAAGCTCGGAGAGAGTCTCCATTTACACTGTTTTCTGCCCATCAGCACCAAATTTCACCTGCTGTTTGGCTACGTGGTCATTCAATGTCACAAAATCCTTCTGTAACTGTCCAGACAGCTTTCATTTGCACTGTCCATGGTAGCTTAGTGCCAGCCGCCAGAGATGAAGTTATTTTGGCAAGTTATCTGAAATGTCATCTTCTCCCCACAAGAAAATCATTCTATCAAATAAACAATCCCTCTTCTGTGAGCACACCACTCCAATTAATGGAGGTTAATTGTGTATAACAAACAGCCATTCAATGTATTCATTACACTAATGAGATTTCCTTTTTAGAGGATTTATTAGTTGGAAAATACAGTTTTGTTCACTCGGCTTTTAACTGCAGCAAGGAAATGTGCTTGAATTCAGGAAAATCTTTCATTCCAAGAGAAAATGACAAACTGCTCTTAAAAGAAAATGGATATTTATGCACTAGTTGACACTTTATATCTCCCTGAGCAAAAGATAAAACCTTCTTTCAAACGTACTAATTTACTAGGTGTTTTGTAATATGTATGTGTGATGTTGCAATTGCACCCACTTGTTACACTGATTAAAAAGATTTTTTAAAGCATAACTAATCCAAAGAAAGCAATTTGTCTTCCTGTGTCATCACCAGGTTACCATCATAAAGCTAAAATTACCTAATTTTAAAAGCAAGGTGCTGGAAACCAGTGGTAAATGGCAGTTAAGATACTTTCAATTGTCTTATTTTCAAGTTTTCACAGTGAAAATAATGCAGCTGATTAAACATTGCCCACTAAAATTAAAAGGTGCGTGTCACCAGAGACAATTACGCTGGCTGTGTTTGGCATTGCTACAGTCAGAGCACTATGTCTTGCTAATTTACAGTTAGGCAGCATATTGCTGTTCCACTCCCAATTCATACCCATGTTTTCAGTGCAGACTATATCCCAATAAGAATCTAGTGTTTTTATGATTAATAAAGGAGTCTTCAAGCTGTTCCATAAGAAAAGAAAAAGAGAAAAAAAAAAGAAGAAAAAAAAGAAAGAAAGAAAAAAGTAGATTCTGGTGCATATATATTAGTAAACCTTTAAAGAAGGAAAAAAAATGTGATCTTTGTCACATGTTCCTAAGCCCATCCCTAACATTGTCACATCCTGTGGGTATTTGTGCAATTCTCATTTTGCTTGCTCAGATTTTTGTGCCAATCCCTCTTCATTGGTGTGTGCCACATACTAAGCTGCTATCATAAATAAGGCTCTGTCAGGCCAGGTGTTCTGCAAAGACCTACAAAGACATTTTATCCCAAGAAATTTGAAACTGAGACATTTAAAAAGTGGCAACAACTCTAAGTCTTATGTACATGGATTTATGGTATTTGACTGAAACTCCACTTTGAAGATAAGGTCCTGCAGTGACATTGTTCATGTCCTTGTGGACAGGTAGTCATCACTTGTTAAAAGATAAGTAAAAGCTTCATGATGCCTTACGAGGGAATCACTCTGTAGTACTTAGAGCATTTTTGATTGGATGATGAAAGGCATATATAGATCTGAATCATAAAATAATTTGGGTTGGAAGGGACCTTCAAAGCTCAGCTAGTCTGACCCCACTGAACAGAGGCATCTTCAACTATATCAGGTTGCTCAGAGCCCTGTCCAACCTCACCTTGAATGCTTCAAGGGGATGGGGGATCTACCACTCCTCTAGGAAACTTGCTCCTGTTTATCACCACCTTCATAATAAGTAAAAACTCACTTTCATTGTACGTGCAGATTTATTTCTCATTTCAGCTGCATGTGAAGAATAGATCACTAAGAGCGCAGGCACGAGTTATGAGAATGTTTGACTGCAACTAATAAGATGCTAAACTAAATGGGATGTGATGGGAAACACATCTCTTGGCATGGATACCGCCGCTGTTCCATTTGGACTGAAGAAAGAAAATACCTGCTTCAACTCAATTATTTTACTCCAGCAAAAACTGCTATGGCTTTATTCATCCTATGGAATTTGCCTTCTCTTCATGTCTCACATATAGCTCCTCTTCCATGAATAGTGTTAATCTAATGATACCATGGTCTTTTTCCCCAAAATAAGTCCACTAAGCTGTTCCAGACCATTTTGGTGCAGAATAGCTCTAAATATAATCCACTTCTCTCAGCTTCCTTCCCCAAAGTCTCCCAACTAGTCACATATGCAGCCAGTAAAACAAATACAAAGCATTACCCCATCAGAACTTGCATTAACAGATTACATCCTGAGAAGCTGATACTGCTCTGGGTAGTTTCCCAAAGCTAGCACATCTTAACCAAACCTTTATCGTATGCCTTAGGTATGCAATTCCTACTGGATGAGTGAGGTTATGAACATTTTATTAATGCCAATTAAGTTTCAAGAGTAGAAAAGGCATAAGATGTTCCAGAAGTGAAACACTTGGTAAGAATAAATAAAAAGGAAAAAAAAAGTGTAAAGTGAAAAAAAAAAAACAACACCTCAATCTCACCTGATTAGCTGATACTTCTTTAATCAGCAAATTGCAATCTTGTTTCAGAGTGAAGATAGCTACGAAGAGCATAAGAACAAACTAAATCATCTTGCGCTTATTTAAAATGCTCCAACACCAGCAGGCTTATTGTAATATAATAGAGTAGTAGAGCAATTACACTCTGAGATTAATATTTATAGAACATAATCAGGTTTTCCTTATTTAAAATATAATTCAATAATTTGTGCTCCTTAAAAGCATCTTCAGAGTCGATGTAGGGTTTGAAACAAGTCGTTATGGAAAGGTATCAAAACCCTGGCAGGAATCTGAAACAATGTTTGAAGCTCCTCAGAAATCCACAGAAATGTGGTGCAGTCTCTGCCAGTCCAGCACTTCAGGAGTGAGGATCTCCCTTTCTAATCTGAGGAACAATCACAAAATAGATTAGGGGAACAGCTATAAAATGGCCCTAAGTAAATGCTGTGAAAAGGATTTGCAACATTGCCTGGAAAATGGCCATTTCGTGGCAAGAAACACAAGAAAACACAACAGAGGTCAGATACAGAGCCTCACCAGGACAAGGGAGAGGAGAGTATTTTTTCACAAGCAATCCAAAAACCTGTGATACTGACATGCCAGCAACCCCTGTGAAGCCAGAGCCTCAGAAAATTAAGTGTGAACTTCCAGGATGAGCAGCCAGTGACACAAGGACACAGCGACGCAGGCCTCCAGTTTGCTCTCTTCCTGGATGATCCCCTATCTGAAGCACGAGCTGCTGATCCCTGTGCTCACACTTCACAAAGGCCGTGCACAACCATTCTGGGTGAAGGTCTCTGTGGGCTATTGCAACACAAATGGTGTGTAATAATGACTGCTATTTCTGGAATATAGCTCAAACTAGCATTGGAGCTCTTAAACTATTTACTTTAGATGTGAGAAAGGTATATACCATTATTTCCTTATCTGAGTCCCAGCAAGAACAGTGCCCAGAATATGGAGAGATGGAACTACAAGGTATCAAATTCCTTACTCCCACAGCATGAGGGATCGGTGTCTACTTTCTTATCAGTAAGAACTGACAGCGTTTTAAGGTGCGACTTGTTAGTACTGCCAATTCTGAGCTCAACATTTTCTGCTATAATGATCCAAAATGCACTCACATTTTATAGCGGGGTGTGGGAGTGTTGTTAATTGCCTAGCTGCACTCTTCAGGAAAGCATTTCATACATCTGAGCGCGGATAACTCTTGATCATTTTATTCTTTGCCTTGTAATTCCTACCTCTTTTTACCGTATAGTAAATACACAAAGTGCTTTATCAACTTTGCACTTAATGTTACTAACCAAGATATGGTTTTGCTTAATAAGCACGCCGGGAAGTCTTCAGCTTCCCCGTCTTCAAGATACAATATATATCTTGAAAATATATATATATATACATACAGGACAAAACCATCACTTGGTTCTGGAGTGCTCAGCATCCTCTTTCTATCCTATTAGTAGAGATTCCCAGACACTTGACCTGGGACACTGAAGTCTCACTCAGTGCCCAAAAGCTGCTTGGTGCTGCTTACTGGAACCCAGGTTCAATCCCACACCCTCCTGGGATTAGCCTGGGAAAACCCCCGACGCCTCTCCATTCTGAAAACAGCCTGTGACAGGAGTGCGGCAGAAGACAGCCCAACCAAGCATCTTCACAGGGAATAATGATAGGTTACAGGAGACACACAAATGAAGAAAAAGGAGAGATTAAACTAATTAAATTCATTTCTGATACAGCTTCTGGCTTCAGCAAACTTGGGATTTTACATTTCACCAGTCACACAGCTCCCTGACCTCCCTTCTTTGTCTTCAAATTGTAAGAAGGCCAAATTTCTTGTTTGTTCTTACCATCTGATCAGCTTCCTGGCAATGGCTGTCAGCAGCGGACGTCTTTTGACATCATTTCACTAATGGGAACAACTTGCAAAGTATCAGTGCAACACGGAGCAAAAAATGTTTTGGATTTCATTTTAGAAGGCACTAAATAGAACAGAGCATCTACCACGTAATTCCTCTGTACAGTCTCTGCTAACTGCTCAGAGGTGCTCACTACAAGGAAATCCATGAAATAAAAGAGCATTTCCTTCTTGTGACTTGATCCAGACAAGCCCAGGCTGATTGGGGTTGCTGGTGGAACTGAAAACATTTTTGCCCTCTGCCTTTTTAAAAACAGCAGCCAACCATGTCAGTCAGCTTTGTTTGTGACAGGAGTAGAAGCTGCAACCTGGCCACTTTCATTGTTTGCTTTTTAATTTCCCTCCATCAAACACCTATTTATTTCCCTTCCCCTTCATATCTTGCCTGGCAATCCAATGAGTCACAAATTTATCTCTTTCATATCTTTAGCAAAGATATTTTAATAAAAATATTAGTTTAACTTAGGTGAACAATGCCAAAGTGTACTTTCAAGCATCAGTCTGAACTGAAAATCAGGAATTTGCTTTGATATTCACAGTGCCTTTGGTCCTTGTAAATATTAATACAAAGGGGTTTTTTTCTCGACAAAGGTATCCAATACATTTGCAAGTTCATGTGAAGGCACTGGCAGTTTTATAGACAACAAGACAGTCAACTAATTACAGAGCAAAATAAATGGCAGGGGACTTAAGCAGCTACTCCAGTATCAGAAATAATAAAGTACCAATGGACAACAATATAAATATTACCACATGCAGGGGAATAAGAGAGAAACTTGCAGTCACCTCTGCCAATATATTAATCCATCTCACATGTATTATTCATTGGTTATTTAAATAAACAGCTAGATTTCTCCATTTTCAGTGGCTAACATGAAAAGAGATTTCCATTCCTACATCACATGGGTGAAACTAGAGAAGAAATAGTAATTCTGTTTTCAGAAAAGGGACCAACCTCTACCAGATCACTGATTTTGTATTAGAGCTCAACAGTTAGTCCCATATATCCCTCGGTTTTCTTTGTAACTTTTAGATTTTGCTCATTAACTATTTGTCTTTTCTTTTCTCCCTGTCCGAAATAATTAGTCATATTTTGCATGTGAACCTGGACGGTGCATCAGCTGAAGCATATTTGTGTTGCAGGTCAGTTGGAAAAGTGCATTCCTGAATGTAGATCCATTCCAGAAAGTCAGTTCCTGGTGCCTCACGGAAGGCAGGGAAAACTCCTCATAGTTTGCAACTTGCATTTTGAGGAGAGAGCACCCACAGTGCCCAACACTCTTTTGCACTCCTAAGAAAGACTACCAGGTTGCAGACTTGGGAAGGGCTTAAATTTTATGTCTTCACTTGAGGTGCACGAGGCGGGCAAGAAAACCAAAGCTCTGTAGGGAAGTGCTGTGCAGCATGGGGCCATGTCTGCTCACCGAGGCCATTCTCTTTCTTCTCCCTGCTCGGTGATGAGCTGGCTGTTTTAAAAGTGTGGAAGACAGGACTGATAGGCGAAGTTCTCTTCCTGTGTATGAAATGCTTTGTATGCAGTCTTTTTGACAGATAGGAGATCCTGTGCTTCCTTCTCTCCTCTATTTAGGAATTCTTGATTTCAACAGGAGAATATTGACTGTTGCAACTGTAAGAAAGGTTATGCGATGTCAATCTTGCATACGATGTAGAAGGAGCTTGTAGAGAAAAGACTGCAGGCAAATTAATGCACACTGTCAATCCAAACTCACTGTTGCCAGGCATTTATAGCCCATATCTAAATTATATTAATTTTTGACTGTCCATACTGCCAGCCTGACAGATGACTGGTTCATGTAATAGTTGTATTTTCTTCTCATTAAAAGATACTTGCAAAAACATCTTTAAGCAAATACACAAGTCACACGACAAGAACGCAGTGTTTTTCTAGCAACTTTTGCTCGGCACGTTTCTGGCAGGCTTTTTTTACTACATTCCACATCAATAATGCAGCAGCAACCAAAAGGCTGTGTAGGCATTTAATCTGTGAGTGCTGAGGGCACACAGCTACTGGCCAAACGTTCTGCAAACATTTTCTATCATGTGCTTCCACGCCAGGGAGTTGCCATTGGAGACTCCTCAAAGTCTAAGTTAGATTCATTTTAAAGTACAGTATTTTTTTGACACTAAATGAAACAAACTCCTAGCTTTATTGAATTATATGAAGTGCTGCAGGGAAAAAAGGAAAAAAAAAAAGGGAAAAAAAAAAAAAAGAAGAAAAATTATGCCTTAAACCATATTCTTGTCTCATCTGAAAACAGCTACAAGGAGCAGACTAAAACTTCCAAGTGACGGCATGCAAAAGTACCCTTTGTCCAATTTATAACATGTAGATGTATCTACACACAGGTATATATCATCTGCCTTACTGCACCCAACAGAGCCACATAACACTGATGCCAGCAGGACAGCAGGAGCAACAAACGACAGTGTGAAGAAAGGCAGCCGGGCTATGAAACGAAGAGAGTAAAAGACAGACAGATACCATACCTACTCTCATCCAAGGAGAATGGGGCAATACAAATTATTTTCTCCAATGGTGTCTTCCAGACACAGTTGAAAGTGCTTTGTTGGAATTTGTTCTATGCTTTGAGGTTGTTCACTTAGTTAGACCAACACGCAAACACAGAAAGCAATTATTTTTGTGAAACGTGCTTCAAATCGTGAAGTATTATTGACTACAACTTGTAACCCGTTACATACACATTGCCAAAGTGCAATTAATCATATGCAAGCATTATAAACATCATCGTTGTCAACATTTAAAATCTATATAAATGCTTTTGCAGGTACTTAATATGCAGAAAGCATTCCCTCAGTTAAGGAAAGAGAACACCTAAGGAATAGTATGGTAATCTTATCTTCTCCCAAAGGCAAAACTGTAAAGATTTTAGTGGAGACACTGCCTCTGTAATAAATGTAGGCTGCCTGAGCTAAACACATGAGAATATATATATATAGCATGAACTTTTAAATAAAAGTTAGCTTGCTGCCCACAGGAAAATAAGAGGTTTTTCTCCCTTTTCTTGCTTCTCCTGGTACTTTCTGACTCCTGAATGTCAGGGGGTAGAAAAAGCAATTAGTATTAAAAATTACTGTCATTACATAGCAAATAATATAATATATAATGCCCCTGACAGCAAATCTTCAATAAGAACTTGGTCCACAAGAGGACCCTATGGGAAATGTTATTGTGCCACTGCAAAGAGAGAGACACAACCCTTGGTAGAAATTGTAGAAATAAAAATATGCAATATAAAAAAAATAGAAGTAGAAACTCCAGGGGGAAAGTGGGACAAGAAAGCTCAGAGGGAAGGGAACTGGGCCGCCTTCACCTCTTCCCTCTTGCAGTGTTCCAGTAATCTGCTCCTGGAATGTCTATTACCACTGGAAGGTCTTAGGCACAGCACAGCTTGAAAAAAACACTACGGTTTACCAGAGGGAGAAGACACCAAGAGTAATGAAGTGAAAGAACAGTCCTTTCTACACATGTATATATATCCTTATACTTTATCTGCAGTATTTCTAGAACACCCAAGAACTTTGCCTTTGCATGTTCCTTGAAAAAAGAAGTGTACATAAACATACAGCAAACTTTTTCCTGGAAAGAAAGATGTCTGCTAATAAATGAGGTAAGTGAATGAGGTGACAAACCCGCTGCTGGGGCAGAGACTACAAAGATCAAGGTATATCCGCACTGCCGTGTGTGATAGCGCTACAGTTGCTACTGTAAGTACAGAGGTGCAGATCTGGCTGTGTGCTAACTGCTTCTCGGCTGGGTTTGGCAGCCCAAGCTGTGCTCGGAGCTACTACCACAGAGCTGCAAGGCAGCACGTGTGAGAGTTAATTCAAGACTGGCTTAATCATCCTTCCAATATAGTGCTGCAATAGCACTGACTTCAGTGCACTTCTTAGGCCGTATTACAAAAGTATACATGTATTATACATAAAATAATGATTTACATACAGGATATAGATGCGAGTTCCTTGTTTACTCTTTCACATAGAAGAGCACCAGGACAGTGTCAGTAAAATAGGAAACACATCTAGGACAGACTTTTGCATGCCAGGCATAATTAGCTGTTGGAGTTCCTCTCTAGCACAAATTACTATGCCCAACAAATCAGAAGAATTCCAAAAAAGGGTAGACATTTGTATAACCTGCAAGAAGAGAGTAAAAGAGACAAATTGCATGTGAACACTGAATAACACTAATGCTAAAGGCAACAGCAAAACCACCCTTCTAACTGTTAGGATTTAGGAAGACTACAGACAATATATTTCACAGTTCTTCCTTACACTCTTTTCTAAATTGTTTGACAAAGGCTGGTCTCAGAAACTGTCAGCATACTGGAATAGAGGAGTTTCTGGTATGGGATTTGATGCAAGAGGTGCTAATGATGCTGGGAATTATTATCTCTGTTACTCAGCAAGCATTCCCCAGACACAAAGCGAGTCTACAGATGCTTCTTGCTCTCCCTTTGTCCTGAGATGTTGAGCTGTGATACAGTCAACAGCTCACTCTTTTGCTGCACTGTTTTTATGGTCTTTAAAGGTCTGAATATGCCTTTCTGTCTTTCTAGCAGTGCTTTTTCTTTGTTGCTTCCATGAGTCACTCCATTTCATTATCCACTGGCATAGTAAATCTTCCTTGTTTTGACAGGGACTGCGCTGTTACAATTACCTGCTGTTGTGGTTCAAGTGAAGGTGCTGCCAGCTGGACAGAGCTGTGAAGCAATACGAGTGAATTCCCCAATGTTAAAGGGTTTTTTTGAAAGTACAGGAAGCAATTAGCTATCTCTATATTTAGAAGAGTGCTTGTATTGCAATGAGACACTGCCAGCCTGAGGTTGGGGGCAGATGGAGCCTTGATGTTTCCCAAACTTCAGGGGTGTTTGACACTTTCATCACATTTAAAAACCCTTCATCTCATGTCAAAAATTCATACTAAACAGCAACATGGGATCACAGAATCATAGAATCATTTGAGTTGGAAGGGACCTTAAAGATCATCGAGTCCAAAACCCCTGCCTTGGGCAGGGACACCTCTTTCTAGACCAGGCTACTCAAAGCCCTGTCCAGCCTGGCCTTGAACACTTCCAGGAATGAGGCATCCACATCTCTGGGCAACCTATTCTAGTGCCTCACCACCATCACAATAAAGAATTGCTTCCTAATATCTAATCTAAATCTCCTCTTTTCCAGTTTAAAACCATTTCCCCTCATCCTATTGCTACACTTTCTGACAGATTCCCTCCCAATCCCTCCTATAGGCTCCCTTCAGATACTGGAAGGCCACTATTACATCTGCCTGGACTCTTCTCAAGGCTGAACAGCCCCAGCTCTCAGCCTGTCCTCATAGGAGAGATGCTCCAGCCCTCTTCATGGCCCTCTGTTGGACTCATTCGAACAGTTCTATGTCCTTATGCTGCTGAGGACTCCAAAGCTGGAGACAGTACTCCAGGTGGGGTCTCATGAGAGCAGAGTAGAGGGGAGAATGACTTCCCATGACCTGCTGGCCACGCTTCTTTTGATGCAGCCCAGGATGCCTGAGTTGAAAGACCAGGCCAAAACAGGGACTATGAGAATGAAGAACCAACTGCTGTAGGAGAAGACCAGTTCAAGACCTTCTAAGGAACTCGAAGGTACCAAAGTACATGGCATCTGATGAAATTCATCCACAGGTCCTGAAGGAGCTGTCAGATAAAGTCGTTAAGCCACTTTCCATTACATTTGAGAAGATACGGCAGTCCAGTGAAGTTCCACTGACTGGGAAAGGGGAAACATAATCCCCATTTTTGAAAAAGGAAAAGGAAGACTTGGGGAACTACAGTCAGTCTCCCCTCCGTGCCTGGCAAGAACATGGAGCAGATCCTCCTCCAATCACTGCTAAGGCATATGGAAAATAGGAGGTGGTTGGCGGCAGCCAACATGGCTTCACAAAGGGCAACTCATGCCTGAAAAATTTTGTGGCCTTCTACGAATGTGCTACAGAGTTGGTAGTCAAGGGGAGAGCAAAAGACATCATCTACCTGGACTTATGCAAACCATTTGACACTGTCCTGCATGACATCCTGGTCTCTAAACTAGAGAAACATAAATTTGATGGATGGACCACCCAGTGAACTGGTTAGATGGTTGCACTCAAAGGGTTGTGGTCAACAGCTCAATGTCCAAGTGGAAGCCAGTGACGAGTGGCATTCCTCAGGGGTCAGTACTGGAACCAGTGCTATTTGACATTTTTGTCAGAGACATGGACGTTGGGATAGAGTGCACTCTCAGCAAGTTTGCTGATGACACCAAGCTGTGTGATATGGTCAACAAGCTGGAAGGAAGGGAAGCCATCCAGAGGGACCTGGAGAGGGCTTGGCAGTGAAGGCTGAGGCAAAACAGTTGTTGAAAACATCAGCCTTCTCCTCATCTGTTGTTACCAGTTTGCCATTTTTGCTCACCATGGGGGCACACATTCTTTAACCTTACTTTTCTGGTTTACATACCTGCAGAAGCCTTTCTTGTTATTAGCACCCATTGCCAGTTTCAGCTCCAGCCGCACCTTTGCGTTCCTGACCTTGTCCTTACATAACCAGGCAGTATCCCTATACTTTTCCCAGGATATCTGATCCTGCCTGAACTGCCTGTGCAGTTTCCTCTTGGTTTTCAGTTTGACCAGCAAGTCATGACTCAGCCATGCTCGTTTCTTCCCTTTATTGCTCAGTTTCTTACACCGGGAGACTGAGATCTCTTGTGCTCTATGGAAAGTGTCCTTAAAGATCTGTCAGCTCTGTTCTGCCCCTTGTTCCTGAGGACCTTTTCCCAGGAGGTCCTTTTGATTAACTCCTTGAAAAGCTGCAAGCTTGCTTTCCTGAAATTCAGGGTCCTGACTATACTCCTTATCTGTTGCATACCCCTTAGGACTGTGAACTCCACCACTATTGGCTGCCTCCAATCTTGACATCCCTGATGAGCTCAGTTGCGTTGGTGACTAGCAGGTCCAGTATTACATCCCTTCAAGTGAGACTGTCTATTTCCTGCCTTAGGAAGCTATTGTCAAGGCTCTCCAGGGACCTTCTAGACTGTCTACAGCTCACCATGTTGCTTTTCCAGCAGGTGTCAGGGTGATTGAAATCCCTCAGCAGGACAAGAAGCCTCCTGTAGCTGGAGTAAGAAGGCTTCATCAGTGGGCTCTCCTTGATCAGGTGGCCTGTAGTAGACACCAATTATGAAGTTCCCCTTGTTGCCTCAGTCTCTAATTCCTGTCCCTAAGCTTTCCACTTCCTCTTGGCTATTCTTCAGGGACATACCTTCACACTCTACACATTCCTTAACATAGAGAGCAACACCTCCGCCTCTCCTTCCTTGCCTGTCCCTTCTGAACAGCTTGTAGCCATCAACAGCCACACTCCAGTCAGGATTCATCCTGCCAGGTTTCAGTAATGGCCATTATATTACAGTGGCTTCCAACTCCTCCTATTTGTTGCCCATGCAGTGCAGAGGTACTTCAGCTGGGCTGTCGGCTGTCACCTTCTTAGGGGAACACCCCTTGAGGTGTCTCACAGGTGTTTCCCTGTTGACTTCAGCTACTCTGGTGTGTTACCCCACAGCTTGTCACAGACAAGCCTGATATTATTATCCCCCTCCCCTTTCATATCTAGTTTAAAGCCCTGTCAATCAGCCTTGTAATCTCTTGGGCAAAGACCTTCTATGATGACACAGTATCCCCCACCATTGTTACAAGGGGAAATGAAAAGTTCATGACAGGTGATAGAGCTCACAGAAAGTGTGTGTTTCTCTGACAGGCTGAGTACCTCTTGTCTCAGCTAACCTAAGCAGGAAGGAGCAGGGAACAGAAACTAGGGCTTACTGGCATTAAAAGATCTGTGTTCAAAAACAAGGGGAAAAAAAAGGAAAAGGATACAGGGAGCAGCAGCATGAGTTCATGCAGGTCACCTGTTCCACTTCATACAGATGGATAAGAAACTACCTCACGCTGGAGAGACAGTCTGACCCATGGTGACCATCAGACCTGGACTGATGGAAGGAAGGCTTAGGATATATGGGACTCCTGCCATCTCCCTAACAGTTGGTTCACACACTGTAATTACAAAAAAAAAAAAAAAAAAAAAAAAAAAAAGCAGCCCCATTTTAAGAAACAAACAAACTCAGCATATCACAAAGTTACCTTTCAAAAAAATGACCAATAGAGATTTGGAGGCCTTATTAATCCCAAAACATACTACCATTAAACCAGACTTTGCAACCAAATGCGCAGCTTCAGCAACAGGCAAGTACGCATCAGAAGGCTGAAGCCATACACAAGAGGCCACACTCCTACATGTAGGATAGAAGATTTGAAGAAAAAGAGGAATTTCAACTATAACACGATAACTGAAGCTGATAAAAATTAAATATATTTAGCACAGCTAGTACTATTCACCAAATTAGTCTTAGTTATACATATTATCTTTATTTGCCTTAATAAGGCATGGGAATGTTTTTTGACATTTTTGGTAACTCATTTCTACTGAGCTAGTAAGTCTAGAAATACTCTTTACTACTTGAAAAATTAAAATTAATCTCTTAATAGTTTGTTTCCCCTAAAAGTGTACCTGTTAATCATAACTGCAATATCCTTTCCTTTTTGAAGTATACAGTACAAATGGAAATATTACCTTCTCCAAAGTGGCTTCAGTTTCACGGAAACCTAGAAAGATTCCTGTAGTTTTCCAACTCTTACAGTCCCCAAATATTTTACTCTTGAACATGATTATTAGATCCACCAGTTTCGCCTTTCATCTATGTGTTCCTAACAGATGAGCTGGTTTTGTACCCCCTCATAAACTTACAAATTAAACTCCTACATGCTCTCCAGCTTCATAATTTGGTGCTTTGGGACAGTGCTACAGTTAGCTCAGTTAAGAACAAAACCATTATTCAGATGAGCTACAACTGCCTCATCTCATACAGCAAACCGCAACTTACAGAACAAATTTGCATTACACTCAATACTTAGCTTAAACATTCAGAACCACACAACATAAGCTCAAGCACAATCAATCTAATGATATCTGGAAGAAATTCTTTCCAGGAAAGAGAAGTGAAATTTCAGTCAGAAGTCAGGGGTGATCTTGTGTTAATGAAGATGTTTTCCGTGGCTCTTTTCTAGTCAGATTCATCACCAACTGCCCCTTGCAGCACTGACAAGTGAATATGGGTAACTATTCTCAGGAGCAGCATGTAATTGCCACTTTATGCAGTATAAATAATTGCTTAGGCAGCAAAAAAAATTAGCAAACTGTTTGTTTCCTAGACTTTAGACTGGACTATTACTTTTTTTCAACACAGAGAGACATACAGTAGGCTCTCACTGGACTGCACGATCCAGTAATGAGGCATAAGGATAAGAAGGCAAGTTAATCTGTAACTCCTAAAGGCAATTAGGATGCCTAAAAGTTCTAGCTGCCAGGATGCTTCTAGTGATGCTCTGGTGATGCTCAGTAGATAGTAGATTCGGGGATAGTAAGGGCTGTGCCTTTGAAAGTGTCCTGGTTGGAAGTAAAGCAGAACCAACTTTCTGTTCTGTAATATTACATCTTAGCTAGGCCTCTGAAATTAATGGCATGTCGTGGATGTACAGCGTATGCTCCAGGCCCAAAACTACCAGCCAGTTAGGGGAAAATATGGAAGTATTGGTATCTTCACTTACACAGCAATGACAGTGTGGAGGGGGCAGGCTAGCCCTTGCTGCTTCCCCAACCCAGCACACTTCTTAAATGTGGTCAATAATTGGGGAAAAATATTGAGCTCCATTTTCTGTCTAGCACTTGCATGACAAAAGCAACCTTCACAGAGCAGGCTGCAAATGTACACAAGCAATAACTATCAACATTGCAGCAGCTGCTGCCCTGCCAGAGGGATTGATGTGCCCATGGGAGGGAAGCACTGCAAAAGAAGGTTTGGTTCTTCAGGTTTTATCTAGAGATAAGAGACACGTGTGAAATAGACCGGCGTGGGTCAGCTAATTAAGAGACGTGAGTAAACTCCATCTCCTGGCAGTAAGGATGAGAGATTAAGCTAAGGACCCATATAGTCAGGGAAGTCGTGATGTGAATGAGATGTTACCTGAACAAAGTCTCCTTACAGAGACCTTTCTGATGGACCGATAAACCTCTCCTGCACCCTAGCCAGAATGACGTCTGGACAACAACAGGTTTATGAAGGTCAAAACAATACTAGGCTGCTGAAAGGTATACAGGAGTAAAAGCAAAAAAAACCCTGAACCTGGCATTTGTTACAGACTTCAAAGGTAAAAAGTGGAACTTCTATTACAGTAGAAGTACTGTCATTAAAATCTTCTTTCTGTTTCAAATAGTATTGGTTGGAATACAGGGAACTACGTGCAGATGTTTATAAATCAAATAGTACTGCATTTATGAGGAGTTATGATGCAGCAATGGCATTTCTATGGTAATAATCATTATTATTGTTTTCCTTTTGAAAAAATTTATATCTGAATATGACTTGTAAGGCAGTAAATAAGTTTCTTGTCTAGATTGCAATTTACTTTTTCAAAAGAAATTACCAACTGTTTCAGAATTTGAATCAGTTGCTATTGAAATATTTTCAGTGCTTTATGTGCACCATTTTACACAGGATTTAATTGCATTTGGGTATGTATCCTAGGGAAACAACGCCTATTTTTTCTCTTTGGACTGTACTGGTTGGTGACAGGTATGGTTCCCTGCATTCCTGCCCAGGTGAAACCAACTAATCAAATCACCATGCCAGAAGGGGACTAGGTACCCAACCAAGTTAACAATGTCATCCCAAACTGATACCATGAAACACAGTACTGTTAATTAATTTCCCAGGAAAGTACAAGATATTTGGGAAAGCACAATGCTTCAGTGACTTACATCCACAAACGTACAACTCCCCACCCTGGCTTAATCTCCACAACCCTTACCTCTAGGAGAGGTACAAGCTGTTATACTCGCTGCATCTGTATCCCTCTTCCCCTCTCTCTTGTGTGGCTATCAGCTTCCATTTGCTGACAGCCCACTTCTTACTCCTGGGATGAGAATTTGTGAGGGTTAAGCATTCTCTTTTATTTCAAGCCTCAGGAAGAGTAAGCACTCCTAGACTGGATGAAGTCAGTTGTGGGGTTTTTTTCCTTATTCTGCTATTTTCCTTAGGGAATGATATTTTCCCATTGTTTCATCTCCCATGTAATTTTCCTTTACTGCTTCCTTCTGATTTAACTCCTGGCTATTAGGTAGGTAGACAGTGAATATATAACCTGCAAGTCACCCAATATTGTAAAGATATTGTAAATATTAGTGGCACTTCCCTCACTCTGCCCTTTAGAGATATTCATCATTATATCTTCTGTGATGGCACACACATAAACTACCACCAAGGATGTTAGACAAGAGAATCCTCAAGTTTAGTGGATATATCAGAAAAATTTAAACAATATAAACATAAACTTCCATACTTTCTACAAACTTCCATTACTGCCAGAAATATATTTTGAGATGATGTCATAACACATACATCACAAATATCTGGAAAAGCAAGGCTTGTAGCAATCTTCCTACCAAAGAGGCAGAGAGTATACGTACATGAATATCTTTTTGACAGTATGGGCTGGATGAAAAAACAACATTTTTCTAAGGCTCATCAAAAAGCAATTGGGTTTTTAAGCACAGGGTTTTGTCCATGGGGGTTTATTTAGGGGGTTTTATTGGTTTCAGTATTTTGCCATTGTACATTGACACAAACAACTTATTCTATGCATATTTCAAATTTTGTCTTTGCTCATTGTGAAATTAAATAGCCTGATATGAAATTTGAAATTACATGCTTTTATTTCTATGTAAACAGGGTCTCCCTATAAAATGACTGTAATGCAGTTATGGAAGGAAATTATTTTAGAAATGGCAATTTTCAGTTGAATTTGCCTGCTCCCTTTACAGATTGAGTCTCCAGATCTTCATAGAACCATAGAATGCTTTGGGTTGGAAGGGACCTTAAAGATCACTGAGTTCCAACCCCCTGGCATGGGCAGGGACATCTCCCACTAGAGCAGGTTGCTCAAAGCCCCATCCAGCCTGGCCTTGAACACTTCCAGGGATGGGGCATCCACAGCTTCTCTGGGAAACCTGTTCCAGTGCCTCACCACCCTCACAGGAAAGAATTTCTTCCTAATATCTAATCTAAATCTCCCCTCTTCCAAGTTAAAACCATTACCTCTCGTCCTGTCACTAGACTTCCTGACACAGAGTCCCTCCCCAGTGCTCCTGTAGCTCCCTTCAGATACTGAAAGGCTGCTATCAGGTCTCCCCAGAGCCTTCTCCAGGCCGAATAGCCCCAGCTCCCTCAGCCTATCCCATAGCAGATGTGCTCCCTCTAATCATCTTGGTGGCCCTCCGCTGGACCTGTTCCAACAGTTCCATGTCCTTTTGCTGCTGAGTACTCCAGAGCTGGACACAGGACTCCAGGTGGGGTCTCACAAGTGCAGAGTAGAGGGAGAGAATCACCTCCTGTGACCTGCTGGTCACACTTCTTTTGATGCAGCCCAGGATACGGTTGGCTTTCTAGGCTGCCAGCGCGCACTGCTGGCTCATGTTGAGCTTCTCATCCACGAGCACTCCCAAGTCCTTCTCCTTCAGGCTGCTCTCCACTTATTCTCCACCCAACCTGTATTTGTGCCTGGATTGCCACATCCCAGGTACAGGACCCTGCACTTGGCTTGGATGAACTTCATGCCATTTGCATCAGCCCATCTCTCAAGCCTATCCAGATCCCTCCGGATAGCATCCCTTCCCTTCCCCGGCATTTCAACAATGCTACTGAGCTTGGTGTCATCAGCAAACTTGCTGAGAATGCACTCTATCCCACTGACCATGTCTCCAGGAAAGATATTAAACAGCACTGGTCCCAGTACTGACCCTTGAGGAACACCACTTGTCACTGGCCACCACTTGGACATTGAACCGATCACCACAACCCTTTGAGTGTCCCCATTCAGCCAGTTTCTTATCCACTGAGTGGTCCATCCATCAAATCCATGACTTTCCAATTTTAAGACCACGATGTTGTGTGGGACAGAGTCAAATGCTTTGCACAAGTCCGGGTAGATGATGTCTGTTGCTCTGTTCTTGTCCACCAAGTCTGTGGCAGTATCATAAAAGGCCACTAAAATTGTGAGGCACGATTTGCCTTTGGTGAAGGCAAATTTGCCTTTGGTGACTGCTGTCACCAATCACCTCCTTATTTTCCATGTGCCTTAGCAGAGATTCCAGGAAGATCTGCGCCATGATCTTGCCAGGCACAGAGGTGAGACTGACTGGCCTTATAGATGTAGACAAATATTAGTCTTTACTACTTTTTCCTTTTTCAAGTACTGCATACAGCTCTGGGAGCCTAAATTGGGGTGTCTTTATAAATCATTTGACTTCTAGAATCACAATGAAACCCACTAGCTGCATCCCAAATTCAGAAATCCTGCTGGTGGTCATTTACAAGACACAACCTTAATTTGCAAGACACATTTGCTAAACTGGCATCTGAGAAAGCAGTACATCTGACCCGGGAAGGACAGAGGCAGCCCATCTGGAGCCCTCCAGTCACTACTTTATATTATAGTATTGCTTAAGTCCAGAGCTGCAGTGTCCTTAACAGCACTTTTAGCTGGGGGTTTCTTGATTGCACAGCAAGTTGGTAGCATCCACTGATTTGGATCACAAGAGCCAAGCTGATTGCTAACCCTCCAGAAACAGTGAACTTGGGACCTGAACCTCCCAAATCCTTATCAAAACAGACAGATCTCTAAGAAGTGAACATCTGAAGTGAGCAAAGCCAGACAAACGGAGATCCTCCCTCCAGTCTGCCAGACAACAGTTAAAGTGGCTTCTTTAACCTTCCTGAACCTGATTTAATCAGAGCAGATGAGCCTCATCCTCTAATCACTCCATCATAAAAAAGACTTTGTGGCACCATCTTAGAAACTCACCTGTGAGATGAGAGGTAAAAGGAGAAGCAAAGGGAGAAGTAAGGAGGAACAGAACAGAACATGCACTGTGACCCTGAAGAGGCTGGAAGGTCCTTACTACATCCTCACGTCAGGGAACCATCTAATGATGGTGGTTTGTGACCTCTTACTCATGGCACACTGCTAGCTAGCTGAACTGAACCACAACAATCACCTAAGCTGAACGGCAGGTAGAGGTGTAATTGCACACACCCTGCTGCCACCCTGAAAAAACTCACACACTGTAGGTTGGAGTGTTTGCAGGGCCCCGGGCAGTGTCTCACTGACTATACTTCTTATGTTTAGAAACCACTCTCTTTTAATAGCCAAGTTAAGATTCTGTATGTTACTCTTACACCTTTCACTCTGTGGTTTTTTAATGACTTGGCTATAAAAATCTATAGAGTTTAAATGCATCAAAAGTATAGTTTAAAAAAAAAAAAAAAAAGAATCCCCAAAGCCCTACTATTGGTAGGTTGTAATAGCTGAGTTAAAAGGGGTGATATTTCTCAGAAAGGGTCACTCAAAGGGAAATTAGGAAACTCTGGAAACCTGAACTGTCTATTAAATAGAAGGTCCCAGCAGTGGGAGTCAAGTGCAACAAGACAGCAGCTGACGTAGAGTGAGGTTCATGCACTCTGCCAGGAAAGCTGAGCAGAGAGTGAAGGGATCAGAAGTAGCTATGAGAACAAAGTAAGAAAAGAGTTAAAGATCAGAATGAGGTACACAGAATAATATGAGAATATTCTATTTGAAAAGATTTTAAAGTTCAAAGGTGTTACCTTTGATCAGGACTGATAAGGACAGAGAGCCACAGACTCTCAGGTTAAGAGAAAAGCATTTTTATTCACAGGTTCAAGTAAAGAAAAATGCTGTACTTCTTTGGGCCAAAGAGAGGACAAGGAAACCTTAGGAGTACTAAAAACCTAAAATTAAACTCTGAAAGGCTGTAAGTATTGGTTTTGAAATACAGAACTAAGAAAAGGTTCAGTATAAATACGAGATTTGTTTCCATAACGGAAGACCAAACTCTCAGATTAGAATCCCTTCATATTTAAGGAGCAAGGCTGTGAACATCCTATAATAAGAACTCTCACTAATTTAATTCCAATCAGCTTCAGGTCTCAAAGGCCCAGGCTATAACATACCATAGAGGATGAAGGTGTTTCTAAATAAGCTTTAATGCCTGACGAGGTCCAAAATGACACTTTCATTTCTCCATGGATGCTGTGGAAACAGCTGACTGGGCTTTTGGCAGAGGTAGAGTGCACTTAGCCAGTGCAGCTCCATATTATAGAGCAGCAAACAGCTGAGCAGAAACTTGCCCATGTCTTCCCTTCTGCCTACTATCTCCTACTTTCTTCACCCCGGTGGAGTGCAAGCAAACTCAACTGTCTTCAGAATGCAGAGGTGGAGCATGATCAGCTCTGGCAGGAGAGCAAAGGGGTCCCAGTTCAGCTGCAGTAGTGCAGCTGTTAGCTACAGCTCCTGTCTGGAAAGATGTGATGCTGGTCCATCCTCAGCAAAGTGGGGACCCAGCTTCCTTTCACGACCTGCTGCATAATACAATGGAAGATAGGAACCAAAAGCTTTTTTTCAGGGGAAAAGAAAATTCTGGATATAAGCAACAGCTGAAGACTGACAGTGAGCTACTTCAGTGTGACTCTCTAAACGCTAGTTGATCTGTGTTTTAAAAACAAAACTCAATGCTGTTCATTATGAGAAAAAAGTAAACTCTCCAGTGCATGGCAAGGTCTCTACAAACTCCACTCTCCATGAGGCAACGTGTGACCCTGTTCCGCCAAAACCTAACCCTTGCACAGGGTCCAGATGACTCTTTTAATAAGATGTTAAAATGATATGGCATGGGGTGGGGCGAAGGTTCCTATAACAAGATGAGGAAACTAATGGTTATTTATACCCAGTTACACTGATCTAGAGGCAACCCCAGCCAAATGGGGGTCCACATTCGCAACCAGGGCAAGCAGTTCTGCATGATTGTCTAACCTGAGGTACTGCTGCATCACATGTGACCAAGAGGGCTCAGGTCACCACGCAGGTCCTTTTAGCTATGTATTCTGCCTGCTCAGCACCCACAACCTGTGAATCTCTCTCTGAAAAAGGGTTTAAAACTGAACCATGTAATTGACATCCTCTCATGGTACTGCTTAACTTTGGCCTCCATTCCAATTACATCAAAAAGTGAAAACTGTCTTCCAGGAGATTTATGTACTTTATATCACATTGAATTGAGCCCATCAAAATATAAGATCAATTGACAAGACACAGCTCATGAGACTTATGTTTCAGAAACCTACAGTATTAGGGAACTGGAAAAAAAGTAAACTCGCAGTAAAAAAAGACAAGACTATGAGCTTGGACACACTTTAGGCACTTTCTTTTTTTCTTCTCCAGGATGGGGATCCCAGTGATTAAAGTAGGCATGAACAAAACAATTACAAATGGAGACAAGAATCTCTGTGGTTCCATGGGATAACCTGTCATTTTGCAAATGATTGCTTATTTTAAGTAGAAATATTTCTGACCTCTGGTTTGCTCAGATAGATACAGCCATGGTTGGAGTGCAAGAGCAAAACCATCTTGTTCCGCTCCTTGTTCTGATGGCTATATAACAACTGAGTTTTTCTGATTATTAATAAATTTCCCATGGCTGTATTTCCTTTCTTTTAAGAAGTACTTTACTGAGGCAGATTTACCTTGGGTTAAAATGCGGGCAGATGGCAGGGATATGTAGGTCATGTGCTCTTCAGCGCTGATAAAGGAACCCCTCCATGCCTATATATTGTCTGTCTCCTGCTGATTAAGGATGAGAACAACTATAAAAGCACTCATTATATACTGAAATATCTGAATCTAAGGATGAACATACTGCCTAAACTAATTATTATGTTCAATTTTATACACCCCCTGTGAAAAATAAATTTCTGCATTAAACAAAATGAAGTGTCTGATCATCCAAAATATGAAAGTGACACAATCTGTTGAGTTTTCCTATTGTTCACATGCCCGTGATCTTGTTTCCTCTTAATTAGCACCTTTGACTTTCAAATGGGTAGACTAGATGACACTATCTAATCTAGGATCATGTCAGCAGCTGTTGACAGCCCCAGACACTTCAGATGAGGAAGACAAAACCCTCTTCTTAGTGCAAAAAATGAAATAACCAGTCCATTTCCTTATTTCAATGTTTATTTTTAAGTCCCTGAATTATGATAATTTTTACCATCCTGCCTCTTTATTCCTATGCATACAGTAGTATGTTTTAATTGAGGACATAAATGTCTAATAACTTCCTCCATCTGGTTCTACTCCTGGGCTCAGGATTATAGTCTAGTGTTGCATCCATTGCTATCCACTATCCATTCTGTATTTATTTAAATATGATCAGTTTTATCTTTTCTGTTTGATTGAACATCTCCTTGCTCTTGTATTATAATTAAAAATACAAGAACATGAAATATCTTCCCTTTACTGTTTTTATTGTGCACTTATAGTTACCCATTCACTTCTTGTCTAGATAATTCTAATTTCAAGTTTATATGGAAATTTTGCTGTGTCAATCTTCCCAGTTGCTTCTAAATTCTTCTTTTCTGCAGCTCATTCTTTTAATGTAATAACCAGAACTGAACCATTTCAAATAAACATACCACAGAATCATTTAGCATATAAATCCATACCTTCCTTCATGCCACTCTTGGATTTGCACCAAAGTTTTCACTCAAAACTTTCATTATTACTGGTTGCCATTAACGTTGAGCTCTGACATCTGCATAAGTAGTTCAGGCAATTCTTCCAAAATGCAATACCCACATAAATTTCCATCTGATGCTCAGTGACCCAGCTTAGCTATCTCACTTATGCTCTTCGGTCTTCTCTTGTTTTAATTATCCCAAACAATTTTGTCATACTGCAAACGTTGCCATGTCACTGATGGTTCTTTTACAGACTATGAATTATATTAATCACTGAGCACTGGTACTCAGCCTCAGGCCACCCCACCACTTCTTTTGACATTTCTTTATCTGTCTCACCATGTTTCTATAACAGCTTCCTCTTTCTCCACAACAAATAGGTTTTTTTCACAGGTTCCCACAAAGAACTTTTTCAGAATGGAAAGAAGTTTTCTTCATTTCTGTGGAAAATCTTACATTTTTCTTTGATGGAAAAAATGTTTGTTCCTACCACATTACATCCACTTAGGTGTTGCATACCTGTTCAAAATTGTTTAATCCAATTTACCCAGCAGTGAAGCAAAGCTCACAAGGGCTGTAATCACAAGATTTTCCAGAGCACTTACAATCTGTTCAGCTGCCTAATACCTTTGCAGTGCCTCTTTCCCCATTCGCACCATACCTCCCTGGAACAAAAGCCACACTGGTGATGCAAACAGAAGGCTGGGAATCAACACTGGATTCTTGCTCCGGCTCTGCCAATTACTGGCAGTATAACCTTAAGTAAGTTTTCCAACCTTTCCGTATCTCCCTCATTTCTCCAAAGCATACGGTGCTTAACAACATCACAGGAATAGCTTTGACAGGTCTCTGTGTTTGTCTTTGTGCCAATTTCTGGGGGTTTGTTAGATGTCTCCATCGGAGCACTAGGAGTCAGGGTATATGAGCAGAGAGGAAGGAGGGTGCCCTGCTCCTCCGTACATCTCTGATTGCTCTGCCAGCTTTTCCAGGATTTCCTTTCTGGGCAGTACAGGGAACAATCCGGGGGCACCTGGTGGAGGCTGGCTCTGTGGGGCTTTGAACCGCGAGCCTGCAGAAGCAGACACATCTGGAAAAGCTACACGTGAATTTTTTATGAAGCTTGATTATTAATGTTTGGAAATCCTTGGTAGGAAAATTTTACCACCTGCTAAGTATTAGCCTTCTATAAATATTTCCAAGCAGGGCATAGTTGCCAAACATTTTGGTTTGGGTTTAACCATTCTAACACTGAGCTGGGGGGAACTTTCACAACAGCCCAAATCTTCTTAATGAAAAAATATTTTGCACTGCTCTTTTTTCTGACTTCTGTCTCAATAGTCCCCATTGTTTCCTGACCTAACCTGTCTTTTAAATGGTTCTTTTAATAATGGGTATAAGCATTGTCTATCAAATGTCTAACTTCTTTCTCAAAGCCAGAAGTAATACAGTCTTAGTATTACACAGCGCTGGTATGCTGCAGATACTGGTTTCAAGGTCTTAACATACATAACACAATTAGAGAATCTGAATAATTTGTTCCAGTATTGTCATTTTAATACTGTATCAGTTTTCCAACTTCATGAAGTATTGCATAGGACTCTAACTGCAGAAAGCCCGAGATAAATTACAAAACTTTAATTTTGAATTTGTTTACTCACTCAGTAGCTTGTAGCAAAGTTCATAGCAGTAATTCTATTGAGTAAATTATGGTTGTAACTTTTTGGCAGCTTCATTTAAAATATTAGTAGCTGGCATCAAAATTAGTGAAGCAATTTAGTTCCATTCAAAATTATGCAAGACCAATATGCAAATGGGAGAGAGAGCTTTAGAAATGTAGAACTATTACTATTTGAATACATATGTATTTAAATTTGTATTTAAATAAATACATCACAGAGACACGAGCTACTGCCAGTTGGTCCTCCTACAGAGTAGGCTGGTTTTAATCTCCATATTCCCCATATTTCTTTCCATATTTCAGCACAACTCTTGACTTTCTCTCTGCCGAAGCACCATCTAAATGACTGACTTCAGAGTTAAGCTTTTCTCCCATTTTCCACGTGCTGATACTTGAATCAGAAACTATTATTCCGATTTTGTACTATATCTGTGTAGGACACTATTTCTCCTTATCTCAGTATGCCGTGTTAAAGACAGAAGAGTGAAATTGTTTGATTGTTCATACCGAATTCCTGGCAACCTGATGTACTGTAAAAAAGAAGATCCCACTCGGGTTGCTTTTCATTTAGCATCTCTCCCACAAGCTTACAAAGAAAACGGGAGTGAAAATACACAGAACTGCGTGAGGGAATAATGGTCTTTTCATGTTGTATGTCCAGTCTACATGACTTGGAGATCTACCCTAAAGGCCTGGTGTTCTGCAGCAAGAAGCAGCAGCAAAAAAAAATAACTATCCAGGCCAGGCTATGTGCTGAATTTGGTCGGGGATTCCTTGCTAAGTATCTCTCCGGCATTATCTCCCCCTTGGAAGAAGGTCTTTTTACTGTAGTGGCTAAAAATGAGCCAGGAATTCTTTAAAAGCATAATTTTGTTAGATATTCCCATACAGAAGCCTGATTTGGTTAAACAGACAAAACAAAGTTTTCAGATATCTAAACACACAATCTTCCATATGAGAGATCCCAAGTTAAAGGAACAGATTATAGATGTGATCTTTCACTGTGCTACAGGATTGAAGCCCAGCCATTTAAAACTGTGTGGGAAGAGGGTTTTTTCTATGGTATTTCTCCTTCTCAAATATTTTGCAAAACATTTTGCCTATCTGTCAAAAAATTACAAAGGTGCTTAAAATTGACCTTGAGTCAAACAAAGAGGAAAGAGAAGATTTAATTTTTAGTCAAGAACTAAGTTTAATCAATTCTTTTCATCAGATTAATTTAAGAGAGTCTCATGAGCAATATTCTGCTATATTTAGGGCTACTGTGTCATTTGTGTGACATGAAAAATCAAAGCATAAAGAGGAAAAGGTAAAATGAAAATCAGGCAAATGCCTAATGCAGTATCTAAGAAACAGAGCAAACAATGTTACCAGCCTCGTCTTATTTGAAACGAGAGGTTAAACCTGAAAGAAAACAAAAAGCACAAGTTCTTTTGAAAATCTTAAATTTAAATTTCAAATGTAACTCTAGTAAAACAAGGATATGCATACAGGGTTACCTGTGTGAGGGTAACAGGACTGCTGAGATCTGTGACATTTTCACACTGAAGATGGAATCCCTTGAGAGTTGAAATGAATTTTTTTTTAATCACAATTAAATTGCTAGCATTTTTTTTTCCTATCCACAGCAAACTATTTCTGTAAACATTTTCAGCATTGGTGAGCACATTTCAGAGATGGGTGACAGTTATGAGTGCCATCCATAGACTTCAAAGTACAAGACCTGAAAACATTTTTGGTGCTGCAGCTACTGTTAGTTGACAGTATCAGCCATAGGGCTGGCAAGCATGGGGAATCGCAGCTTTCCAGAGCTCTGGAAAAACCTAGGAGCTGGTGCAGAGAGACAGGTTAAGCCATGGAGGTCAGCGAGATATCAGACAGAGAATGAATCAGATTTCACTCAAACGCCTTAGCTCTGTATGCTCCACAGAACAAACCCTAGGACCAAAACTAAAATGAACTCAGGGTACAACTTCACTGAAGATGGCAATGGACAGCACAGATATCAGAACCTAATTTAACTTAGTGAGCTTTCAGCAGAACAAATTAACCTGTGCAGAGCTTTGTGCTCTCATATACAATTACTCAGCATATAAGCACGCTCAGAAATTTAGTTATAGCTGTTTTAGTTTATGAGGTTTAAACTAAGGTAGATAATTTTGCAACTGGGACTTGCCGGAGGCTTAGGGACCAATAGACATCCATTCTGGTTGCAGCAGTCGTGGCAGAAGCTCATGTGTTCAGTCAAAATGAGCTGAGTAGCTTCAGCAATTTAAATAATAAGTCTTCATTAATCCAGCTCATTTTCTAGAATGGTTTAGGAAATGATCACACGAGGGAGGTTGATGTTATCATTAGGATACCCAGCCTGACAGACAAGAAAGGGTTTAAAGATTCCTTGGAGAGACGAATGTTGTAGGCAAATTCGTGCCTGACAGAGCTGCCAGAACCAGCTTTCCAAGCCTGCTGCCCTACAAAACCGAGGACAGGGCAAAGTGTTTGAGAAAGGAGCACTACTGCTAGTGAGAAAGCTTTTGAGAAACTGAAGGAGTTAAGAGAGGCCTGTTAAAGTGGTCCCACATGAGGTTTTCTTCCGTCCGAGCTGAGAAGGGCAGTGGCAAAGTCCTTGTGCATGTCTCAAGCATCAACAAAATTCCAGTGCCCTCAAAAGGAGAGGGAGATAGTGGTGGGCAGCCCTGCAGCTAGAAAGGTTCATGCTCTCATTCCCCAGAGTTCAGTTTTAGCTGAAAGTGATTGCCAGGCACAGGCACCTGGGAAATAGTGCTTTAAAGAGGCATATTCACCTACAGATAAGGGATTTGCAAGTTAAATGTAAACCTAGAAATGTTTTTGGGGTTGGAGGCATGCTCTCCTGTTTAACAATAGGGATGTAGTTCAAAGTCTGTCAGATTTCATGTGAATGGGGCTGATAAAAAGCAAAATGAATATGGACTTTGTCAAAATTGCCCTTACAAACAAGTTTCTTAGAAAATGTAATTAAAGCTATTTACATACCACACCCAGCAACATCATACTGTCTTTACTGATAATCTTTATCACACTAGAGCTGGGGGAAGCTCTTATTACCAGATGGATGCTTAAAGACATTGGAGTGGTCACTTTTAAGATGTTATTGAAAAATGACAAAATGGATAAAGGAATCGCATTTAGGGACTTGAAACTCTAAGAGAAGGACTTTTCTTCGAGAGATTTGTCCTGATCCTAAACAAACAATGCCATTAAGGAAGTGGTAAGACCTGCGCATGTTCCCAATGCAAAGGAAAAACAAACTTGCCTGTCCTGGATGGTAAAGGAAAATATAAAGTCAGCAGTCCCCTACACTAGATACGTATTTAGAGTATTTTCATTTTGCTGAGGTAGTTTTGCTAGAAAACACAACAGCTTAGAAAAAACGACATCCCAAATTTGATTCAATATGCTAGGCCTGGTATATCTGATATAGTAATGTCTGACATTTATCAGGTTCACGTTTAACCATTCCGCTCTGAAATATAAGTTTATTCATGTAACCATAACCTCCATTATCTCCAGCCTCTGAAGGCTAGCAGAAAATATGTTAAAGAATATACAGGAACAGAAGCCAATTCTGATCCATACTTCCTACTGTTAAATAATGGAGCGGTACAACGTAACATGACTTGTTACTTGCTGACATTTTATTCAACAGAAAACTGAAAACACAAGTGCCTGCTCTTGAGCACCTATTAGGAATTCATGTCAAAGTCATGGCAACCAGCAAAAATATGGAAAAAAAGACGGGGTGGGAGGAAGGTAAAAGGGAAACATAATCTGGGGTACTGGGAACTGTCACGATTTTGTAAAAAACTGCTGTGAGAGTATCTGTAATAAAAAGCAGTGACTGCAAACATCAGTAATGCCACAAGAAATATCCTGTGGTCAGAGACAAACTTGGCACACCAGGTGGACATATGCAGAGGAATAAGTGACACTTTCTCCAAAGGAGAAATACTGACACAGCCATTTTACCTGAGAAATTCTGACAGCCAACAGCGGCAGCAGGTTGAGATGAATTAGTTTCAGGACACAGCACAACTGGAACTAACAGACTTGCTGCCATCTGACAGCAAGAGTATTGATACTCTGGGAGAGATTTCCAATTCCATGAATCAGTGCAGAGTACCTCAGAGACTAATTGAACGTGTTCTTGTTCATTAAGTTAGATTAAGTTAGTATCTGAACTTCCTTATTATGTTAATGTCTAATTTCAGGATGCGGAGGGAAGTTGCTGAGAACCATGAGGCTCTGGCTTCAACCAGCTGTTAAATATAGGCTACAAAGTGCAACGCTCTTGTTAAGAGCTTATACTCCAAGTAAGGCAGATCCCTATCAACCTCCATGGTGCCTGCTGGTCGCAGGACAACTCAGACATACAGAGGAGACATCTTTTTTGCTTCTGTGGAAGTTGAAAGCCAGATCAGAAAAAAAATAATACATTCTCATTGCTTCTTGGAAATCTAGCAATTTTCTCCTTTAGGCTTCTTTGAGGGCACCCATTACTATATTGAGATAGTTTAAAGTACGCCTTCTGAAAGACCAAAGGCAATATATCCTTGTTTTTTATAAGGGAAACCTAGGAACTTTGCTGCCTCTCCAGCATACTCAGACTAATTATGCCCTCAGAAATGCCTGTATCTGCGGACTGGCTCTAAAGGAATCCCAGATAACTAGCTCAGATGTAGACCTCTATATCTTTGGTGTCTAAAGTTTCATGAGATGGTTCATATTAGAAATTCATAAGTTGAGAAAACAGAATTAACGATCACTTGCCAAAATCTTGGTTTAGAAGACAAGCTGGGCACAGGCTCTAGCTATACAGCAGAGTGTGTTTCTCTATATTCCATTCCTGGTGGGCACGTCCTTCACATTCTTGAGTTGACATGCTTCTGGACAGGCAAAACTGCTATGGGCCACATCTGCTCTCTGATTATCTTCATACTTGCAACCAAACGCACCAAAGGAGGGACAACACAACCACCATCAGCCCTGGTACTATGAGTCACAGCTTTTCCACTCATGGTGGCATTTACCCATTGTTCTGACAATTACTGTAAATATGTTCTTAGCAGTTAATTATTAGATATCAATGCTAAGTTTGAAGTATTTCAGATAGCATCTCTTTTCACATGGAACAAGAAAACATTTAATCTTGGTTTGTTCTTATTTGAAAGAACCCATTATTATGACTTAGACTAAGAGTTGTCCTTTATCCAAAACTGCAATGACTGAGCACAGGCACACCCAAAGCTTGTGGGTGTGGTGGACACCAGGGGACTTACAAATCTTCCTCAAAAGAGAATCCAGATAGCAAGGGAGTCTGAGGGATTTGGACAACACATAGTGAGAGCATGATGAGGACACCAGTGTGTGTTCCTGCTCCGGGCTAGCCTTGGAGATGCTTCCCCATTCCTAAGCCTGTTACAGCACAGAGGTTTGGGTGGACTCTTAAGCCACAGGGATGGTTTTAGTTAGCCAAAACTACTGCACTGTAAGTGGGTAGTTTTCAGAGCCTGAGTGACAGGCAACACAGCTAACTGTTCTGTAGGGTCAGGAAGACATGAGATGATTAAGTTCTTCGTCATCATAGCTCTAATTTTCTTAAATCCCTTGCAAGAGAAGCAAATACATTGAATCCAGAGCCCAGCTCTAGAACAACTAACACAGAAAATATTTAGCATTCATCTTAAAGTGTTACTTCTGGCTCTTTTCCTCACAGAAAATATACTTGCTCCTAAAGCTTTACAGTACAAATATAATCTTCAGAATTTAGTTTTGCTCGACGCTTTTACGCTAAAGACTTGTGTTAAGGTCATCTCCAAGACAGAGCTTCTGATTAGGAGTCATCACACGTAAAATGCATACAAAGTTAGAATACGTATTCACAGTTCTTTTAAAAAGTGTTCATATATTTTGATGATCCTTGGTGTTCTACTGGTCCTATGATAACATGTGGATTTTACACTGGCGATACAGCAGAGTTGTGTTTGATGTTATTGTACACCTGGAGCCGTGAGAAAACCGAGGGCAAGGTCTTGTCTTCAGAGGAGCACTAATGGCCAAAAACCCCTGCAGCTGAACATATTGGCCTGATGTATAAATAGTGAGCAAAGCATCACCAAGGACAACACGTTACTACAAGGCAAATAACAATCTCTTCATCTTTGTGTCTATCTCCTGTCCTAACATCAAGATCATCCCCCCACTTCTTCCCACCTTCTGTTACATGCTCCGTTGACATTCCAATGTGAGAGCAAATAGGGCAGCAGTCCTGAAAAAAGTCTCACACATGCCACACAAATGCCTTTTCCCAAAGAAAAAAAGTATTTTGCCTTTGCGGAACTAATTTTTTCTCCAAAATGAGAAGGCCTCAGGCTACTCATAAAAATCTCTCTTGAGATTTGAACCATGTGCAGTGCCCAGGTGACCAGACTCCAATTTCTTCAAAATAAGGGTACTCTTGAGTCCATCAAGGAAGAGATCAAAGAGGTACTACATGCTGGGTTTAGAGAGAGCTATTACAGAGGGTGGTTTTGTTTTTTTCTCTTTGCTGTCTCCAAACTTCACTTTCACAACAGCTTTTTAGCTACAGCCAGAGTATCAGGCTCCCAAACACAATGCTGTGTGCAGTAGGCACTGTCTGGGACAAGAATGCCCACGGCTGGTCCCCTTGGATGGCTGCCAGAGTGCTGCTGCTGACATAAGCCATAGAAAAAAGGACATTTTTCTCCCATTTTCTTCCTCTGTTAGACCCGAACAGAATTTCATGGGACACAGAAAAGCATACATCTTTGCCCTCCAGGACTTCTGCCCCGCTAAATTTCAAAGATCTGTTGCAAGCAAGCTAGGAATTCAATTTCTGCAGACAAAAGGTTTACAAGAAGCTTTCTCTCTCGATGGTAACTTGGCCAGCCCAAATCAGGAAGTCGATACCCCTTCCACTGCAGATGGTTTTGTTCTTGATGGATAAAAAAGCCTTGAAGTCTGGGTGTGAATAATCATGCAGTGTCAGCATAACACTTCAGAAAGGGAAAGCGTAAGGAAGAGGAAGAAGGAAGTGGGAAATGACTAAGGGGCCAGGCAGAGCCGTGTTTGCTCTCTTCTATGAAGCTATAGCCCACCTGAAAAAAACAAGTAGCCTGGGAAAATGAGGAGAAAGAGGCAAAAAAGTTAGATGACAAGGTGGAAAACAGAATACTTGGCAAATAATTATTTACAGAATTGGTATTCTCTTCTAAACTTATAAAATGTGGTACGCTTGGCTTACCCTGAGGCTGTGGGATAAACGGTAAAGCCATAGCTGTGTCTTAGAAGTCTTCAACTGTAAGCTTTGCCAGCTTTTGGATTGTATTTCTGAGCATTAATAGTGGTCTGGGAAATGCAGTAAGAAAAAATAGGTATCTCAAACCTCATAAATAGGGTTTGGAAAATAAATTGGTGGCAGAATGAGGACAAAATAAAGGACAAAGTTAGAATGAAAAATGAAACATAGGATGAAACTAAAAGGCTGAGAATATACGAAATGCCCTAATGGATTCACCCAGCCTTACTTACCCAACAGGGGAAAGACTGAGATCAATAACATGGCCTTCCTGGGTAAGGATATTCTTTATATTCCAAGTGTGCTGACTCGTGATTTCCCCGAATGTGGAGAAGTTGACTGCATAATTTGTACTGAAAGACCGTATTTAAAAATTAAAATGGAGCAGTGACAGAAAGAGATAGTTTAGAAAGTGAACGAAAGCCTAGCCATTATCTGTAGTCAGTTCCCCCTGCACATCTCCAGCATCCACACTTGTTGTACTAGGGATGCTCCATGGCACATCCCTGTCTATTCCTTCCAGTATTTGTTTATAATGATGTGTCGTCCCTAAAGTGGTATAAATCCTTTCTGAACCTGCTGATAATGCTGGTGTCCACAGCCTCTCGTAGCAGCAGGTTCTCAAAGTTCACTATGCACTGTGTGTTTGGTTTTTTTTAAAGTGCTTTCATGTAACTGCCTTAAACTATCTTCCTACTTGTTTTACTGAGCACCCCTTAGTTTTAGTATTGCAGGATTTGGCGAACAACAGTTCACCGAACAACAGTTCTACCTTCACCCAATCTACCACTTCATGATTTTGTAAACGCCAACCATGTCCCGCCTCAGGTGTCTCCTCTGCAGATTGACAACTCCCATCCTTTCACCCATTTCTGGCGAGGCAGATGGCTCATCCTTGTTTTCTTTTTGTTGCCCTTCTCTTTCCGTTCTTTTGCAAACTCCTTTGTGTCTTTCTGGACATGAGGAGGCCTGAAATATCTCAGCCCTCCAGCTATGGGTCCAACAGAGCTTTATATGGAGGCAAAATGACACCTTCTACCTACCTTGTCCTGATACGCCCAATATTTTATTGGCTTTTTGTTTGACCGTCACTCCACCCTGCAGCAACGGTCCCAGAGAACTGCCAGGGTGAGTTTGAGGGCTCTTTCCAGAGCTGCAACTGCCAGTTTCAACTTCAGGATCAAGCAGGGAAGGTGTAGATGAGGATTTCCTCCAGATGCAGTATTCCCCACCATTTATTTACACCAAAGCTCCTCTGAGAACTTACTTGGCTTTGTGGGGTCATTCTGGAGTTCCTAACTATTAGGGTGGCACCTATCTACTCCAAAGAGCATAATATACTTCTACAAAATATAGTGGGAGGGTGAAAAATGCAAGAGAGGAGAAAATAAATATATGAAAGGAAAATGTGTTTAGGTTTTTTTTATTATTATTTTGGTGCTAGTACATAGAATTTTGATACTGTGCTTATGACGTGCTTTTTAATTATTTTTCTGTATATAGGTGCATCGCTGCAGCACATAGTTGCAAATTTCTGTTTAAGATAATGACGAAAAGACAACCAGAATGCTGAGTTGTTTTTATTACCTGGTTTTATCCCCTGTACATCTTGTAAGATGGTTTTAACTTTAAAATGTTTCAATAAAAGGATCATGGAGAAATTTCTGCCACAATTCTTTCTTATTATTTAATCCATATCCATCAATAAGGAAAAGCTGCAACCGGGGAGAAAAGAAATGAGCATCTCCAGTAATCCATTCAAGATTGTTTGCAGGTACACAGTACACGAGGAAGGGAAAATAGAATCATAGAATTACAGAACTGTCTAGGTTGGAAGGGACCTTTAAGATCATGTAGTCCAACCATCAACCTAACTCTGTTAAAAAAAAAAAAAACCAAAAACCGAAAACAAAACCAAACATCACTAAACACTATGTTTTGCCTGGGAAAGTAGAGAAACGGGAAAACTTAAAATGTTTTTGATTTGTTTTGCTTTGCTTTAATCAAGCTGAACTGCAGTAGCAAAATTCAAGTTTCAGGGCAAAACCAGTCCAACCATCAACCTAACTCTGACAAAAAAAAACATCACTAAACCCTGTCACTAAGCAACATGTCAACCTGTCTTTTGAATACCTCCAGGGATGATGGTGCCTCAGCCACCTCCCTGGGCAGCCCAGTCCAGTCCTTGATAACCCTTTCGGTGTAAAAAATTTTCATAATATCCAACCTGAACCTCCCCTGGACACTTGAGGCCATTTCCTCTTGTCTTATTGCCTGTGACTTGGGAGAAGAGACCAACCCCTGCCTCTCTACAACCTCCTTTCAAGTAGTTGGAGAGAGCAAGATCTCCCCTTAACCTCCTCTTCTCCAGGCTGAACAACCCCAGCTCCCTCAGCCTCTCCTCATAAGGCTTATTCTCCCGATTCCTCACCAGCTTCATTGCCGTTCTCTGGATGCACTCCAGCACCTCAATGTCTTTTTTGTGGTAGGGGGCCCAAAACTAGATGGAGAACGACCACCTCCCGTGTCTTACTCACCACGCTGTTCCTGATACAGGCCAGAATGTTGTTGGCCTTCTTGGCCAGAATAATATAGAAATAACCAGAATGGCAAGGAATAGCTAAAAAATCCTCTCCTTGAGTTAGGAGTTTGCATAATTTTTAAGTTTTCTCCCCTCTTTTGATGTTGACATTAGTGTAACTTATGTTTAATTAGGACTATTGTTGAATTACAGATGAGGAACGTGATTTTTTTTCCCTTACCATCCTTTGACCAACATCTGGCTTGACCTTGACCTGGAACTCTCTCCCAGCCGGGCAGCTGGGTCAGCATGAGCTGAGTGTCTGGTGAGGGTGATGTGGTCACCATGTCTGCAGGGCAGTGAAACAGCATTCCTCGTTCAAAAGAGGCGGCTTTAAGCCGGCAGCCTGAGGAAATGACGCTGACACTTTGCCATGTTCACATATACATACAAGCCTGTATCTTTCCCAGGGACTTTTGAACCCGGGGGTCAATTTCAACAGAATTAGATGGGGGCAAGGTACAGATCCCAGAGATAAGCACCAACTGTCCCGTGGAGATAGAAGGCTGCAGGAAAGAGAAAGACCTGATATTTTCTTCAGTGAGGAAGGATGGCAGTGAAAGTCTACTTCTCATCGAACAAAGGAGAATCAACACTTCAGAGAAACTTAACAAAAACAAACAAAAAAAAAGCTCCACTAAGGAGAAAATGCAGCTGGAATTTTATCTTCCTAGACAAGTATCATTCACCTGTTAAGACACGCATTTGTGGGAAACCCGGCCTCCTTAATTACAGTGTGGCATGACTTGTGCAGTGTGCTACACCTGAGCTCTGCAGCTGCAGGCTGCCCGGCCACACAGTACAATTCCAAGCCGAGTTAATTATATACTTTTGTAAGAATTTAGCCAGACTAATTCAGGGTTGGCCGATGGCTTTTTAGGGTTCTTTTGGGTGGCATTTTCTACAAGGATTGAAAATGTCCGTCTCTCTCACGATCAAAATGTTGTCTCTTTTCATTGCAACCAAAATATATTTCTATTTCCTGAAGTATGAACTATTTTCAGTTCATAGAATTTGCACTCCTAAACAATATGGCAGTCTGTCAGAAAACTGGTAGGCCTCCAATATTCTCTCTTACAAAGTACTAACAGTTCACACTCATCTTCAGTATCAGTCTCATCCTCAAGCTTTCTAAGAGGGAGAGAATGCATATCTGGGTTACAGATCAAAGTACCTGGGGTCCCATTCTACTTGGAATCTGAAGCACAGAATTTGGTGCACCCTGCATCTTTCGAATTACAGAACACTGTCAAACCCTTAAAACTTCTTGTTCATTATCATGTACATCACGCTTTTAAGTGAAAATACTAAAAAGGCTGTTTGGATGTAACTGATAACTATGGTTCCACAAACAACTTTTGAATGATTTACCTGCCCAGCGGCTCGCCAACCGCATGCAGACCATATGTGCACACCCTGTGAAGACCACAATTAAAGAAAAACTTGAAAAAACCCATGAAATTTTAAGAAATGGGTTTTCTAGTGCCCAAGTCCAAGTGCAGCTATTTCTTAAGACTTCAAAATAAATTTTGAACTAAACAGTAGCAGTTTCTCTAAAAATGCACTACCTTTACCTGGCAGTTCAGAATCTGACAGATAAGCAACTCAAACACGTGCAATGGTTTGAGAAGGACTACCAGGGATTGTAAAGCATTTCCTTCCTGCAAATAGTCAGCGCCCTTTTCTTATTTCCCTTCGAAGAAGTCCCTCTCCCAGCACTGAAACCACAGGTACCCTCAACTGTTTTCAGACCAACCATTATCCTTGCAAGCAAATCATTCCAGGCCTCAAGTTTGAAGTTTTTTTCTGCTTGGTATTGAAACATTACTGTTACACAGTATATAACAAGATGTTAGATGTACCCCTTTCAGAATTTAACCTTAAACTTTTAAGTTAAACCCAGAAACTATAAGGAGATGCATTGGATACATGGGTGAAAATCAAGAATGCCTGCCTGAGAAAGGCAAGGACTACTTTGAAACTTGTGACTGAAATTTATGGTCACATGAATATCTCACATGCATATCTCTATATGCATGGGTGAGATAGTCATATATTGGGTATTCTCTGCCAGCAAACTTATGCTTGTATTTTCTCGAGCCCATTCAGTCTCAAACTGACTTACAGCACAGTTCTCATTTGCTCTAGTAATTGCTGATGTAGTGGTATCCTTGCTGCTTTCGCTGGTTCAGTATGCAACTTTTTTTATGATACAGATCTGCACACAAATCCTAGTTCAGACAGGATCTTCTCATGCAACTGAAACAGTAGGTAGCACCTGTTTTAGCTCCCCCCCCCCGCACTGAATGTGGACAGCTGGCACATTTATCGGCTTTGATAGATTTGCCTTGCTTCTTGCCAGCCTAAGCAACGAATGCTAGAGCTGCTCTAACAAGCCCGTCTTCTTTGCTCCAGAATGAAAGAAAAAAAACAAAACAAAAACAAAAACAAAAACAAAAAAAAAGAAGTAGGAAGCTCAGCCTACCAGATGAAAAAAGCAGCTGCTACCTTTCTTACTGGAAGGTAGCAGGACCCTTCAAGCAGGCTAGATGCCAGGGAATGAACCACTCTCTTCTGGAAAGCCCGTTTTGTTCAGTATCTTGCAAGACACTATCTTACCACAACAACTCCTAACTCTCCAACTTGTGATCTGAGACCCCACCTGTTTGCAGAAAAAGCACGTTTGTGCTGCATCACATCAAAACGGAGGCAACTGACCTCCAAAGTTCTTAAGGGGTTTGCTCTATCACAGTATTTTGGCCCAACGGGCTCCATGGATTACTTCTGGCATTCCTTGTCTTCAGTTTAATCTGTCACACCTGGGTGACGTGGCCTGACGTGACCCTTAGCGCTTGGCATCCAGAGGAAGGTGAGACCTCGGTGAAGTGGCGCTGCTAGACTGGGAAAAGCATTTGCCTCGGCTCGGGAAAAGATTCTGCTCTGGTTTGAGCATTCTTCTCCCTTCTGTGTTTTTGCAATTTTATATTAATTTCTAATGATGGCTCAGCATATAGTCAGATGACAATTTCTACCCAAAATGTAAGTGAACTGTATTCTCAATCACCCACAGTCTAAAACTTAATACTGTCAGGTCTATGTGGCACTCAGTGGAGTAACCTCGCAAAAAGGGTCGCCCATAGGTTTAGCTCTGTGAAATTTAGGGAACAATCTAAACACACTGGCTTTTTGTTGGCATTCCAAATAGCAGATGGCATTTAAAAGTTTTTAAAGGTTTGTACAGCACAGAGCACAGCCTCACAGGGACGCCTCTCACCTTACATGCTACCATTGTGCAGGAGATAGATGTAATTATTTTCATTACTTTCCTTATTTTTTCTTTTGAATTTGTCTGGAGATAGGAACAAGGTGTTCTTGGTAAAGTGTCGCCAGCTCTGCATTCTAAAGCTAACCTTTAAACCATTTCATCAGATAATTCTGCTTTGACAGGTTTTTTCTGTGTGTGGGGAACAACTGTATAATTTACCTTTGTTAACGAGCTTTAAGAAGTTGCGTGTGTGCTAAAGTACTTTGGGAAAAATAAATACTTTGTGGACTGCAACACGACATAACTTAATTCCTTAAAAAAAGGCCTTCTTTGCTCTCTACAAAGCATCCAATTTGAAGTTAGGAATATCTCACATGTGCAACTTACATGTATCTTTCATACAGTTTTCTTTTGTGTAATTTAAAAATTATACGACAGAACACATCAGGTAAGTGCTTAGTGTTTTAAAATTCAACGGGTGTCTCAGACATCATTTTTAAGTAATGCTTAAAAGAAAGACAGCCACCAGTTACTGGCCCAACTGGAAGAGTGTATCAAGGAGCACTCCTAGAAGGTTGCTTTAATTCACTACTTCCACGGCTAATAAGATGACTGTTTTCCTAAGAACAAAGAGGTTTCATATTGTACTCGAGAAAGCACTTACATCCTTTTGACAAAAATGAAAAGAAAAAAAAGGAAAAAAAAAAAAAAAAAGAGAGACAAAACACTTTTCCCACCCCTGGACAAAGCTCCACAAGCCCAAGTCCAGTTTTCCACAGCACTGCTTTATTCCCTCAGTCCCTCCGCGTGAAAGCGGGGAGGGACACACACACCCCCCCGCAGCCCAGGCACCGCACACCTTTACCTCAGCGGCGGCCTGCGCTGCGCACCCCACCGACCCTCCGTCAGGCCCCTTCTCCCCCCGCAGCGCACCCCGCCTCCAGGACGGCGCTCCCTCCCGGCACCGGCAGCCCCGCTAGAGGTCGGAAAGCCGGGGCGGGGGATGCAGAGGACGGCGGTGGGCACCTGAGCTCCGCCCGGGCCCGGCCGCGCCCTCAGTCACCACAGCCACCAACGGCCCCGCCGAGCCGAGCCCCCTCCCTGCGCCATGACGTCATCCCACCCCGCGCCTGCGTGTAACCAACCGGATTCCCCCCTCCCTTCGCGCGCGCGGTGGGCGTGGTCCCGCCAGCAATTCTGAGGGGAAAAAAAGGAAAAGAGAAAGAAAAAA